>OZ017742.1:71532164-72074664 GCA_963969285.1 Odontomyia ornata
ATGAGATGATGTTATTTGATTCAGGATCATATCGATGAAAATGATGTTGGTGTGGTGATAAAGTCGTAAAGGCTGTAAACATGTAAAGCGACCTCGACGATGATAAATTTAAGGGAAATTGAATCGTCGTCTTTAGATGATTTTGAGGGCGCGACTTGATTTCCGTTTAGATTATAAATTTTGATAGGGAGGCTAAGGTCGGTTGGACGTCAATAAATTGTCGGAATTTACTTGAAATGCTTGGGCCTACACTAACTATGTATTGTAGGTGTTCCGGACAATTTAAGAACAACTTTTGGCAGTAACTAAAGTTGTCTTGCCATGTTAGTTTAGTTTTATTGATAGCATTGGGAAATCTAAATAAAAATCTCCGGGAGAACTCCAAATGTTTCCCACGAGGTGCTTTCTTGGGAGATTTCTTATGGTTAAAAATATAATGGGTGCTAAATACCCCATGTTATTTAAATAACTTATTTAATAAACATCTTCTGCTAAATGGATTGAACAAAATGAAAGAATTGACTTCAACTATCAACAAGTTGTTAAGTAGGAAAGTGCTCCTACCAGATGGTCTTTGTAAACATCCTAGGGTTAGAAACAAGTTTTCTTCTTTCTAGATTTTTGGTACATTTTGCCTTCCCCTGGACCCGTAATTCATAAAATGAATTTTTTATTTCAGATTCTAAAAGTTATAATTAAGACCTTTCATTTGATGCCCCACTCGACTACATTTGATTAAAAAAAATGTTTAAGCGCTAATTCGTTATAAGGGGGGACCCCACTTAAATTTTAAACTTTTGGTAAGACCTTAACTTTGGAGAGACCATTACTTTTGACCTTTTCACAAAGGTTGAGCATTCTACCTTCTATAGTTTCTGGAGAAACTAGCTGTAACGCACGGACAGACGGACGGACAGACGGACGAACTTACGGAAAGACAGGTCGCGAAACTAGTAGGTCTTTGTAAATTTTTTTTTTAAAAAGCCTCAAAATATGATAATTGCAATTTTTAAATCGAGTTCAGTATAATTGTGTGAATTTTTGTTCAGCGCGATTAATCATTACCTTGCATAGGATTAGGTTATTTACAACCATTAAATTTCTGAAGTTAGCGTGGTGTATTGGCTAGAGGTCTGGCCGTTTAAGCTGAGCCTCATTGGTTCGTGTCTTGTTGGTTGGGACAAGAATTATTTCAAGTGGTTCTTGGAATGGACTTTGAAGTTAGCGAGCTGTGATGGGCACTAATTTCAAATTAGTACTTGGTAAAGGCACGGCCAGGGGAATATATACATACTTTCTAGAGAATATTTAACCCCTGGAATCCTGCACTATTTTGTCCAACTGATTGCAATTAAAAAAACTTTTAAAAATATTTCTTTTTCTTTATTAATAATGAATATAAACTTAAGTTCAAAAATCAACACAAAATTTACTATTTATATTAATTAATTTGAGCACTTTTGGTATATTTTGATTCTTACACTTACGGTCTTTACTTCTGGGATAGAAACCACAACGCCTTTGGATAAAATGCTGAAGAACAAGTTTATGACTTGACATAGGTTTTTGAGGATACCACGTATAATTCCTATTACATCCCTCCTTATAGTTGGTACTTACATGCATTCTTCCAAATAATTATTTACGAGTTGGAGTCCCAATTTTTTAGATAAGTTCTTCTGAATTTTATTTCTGGCTTGTTACTTGCTTTTGAACATTAGTATAAAACCCAAAAGTTTATACTAATCCCATTCAAAAGCCAATAAAATATACTCATCGGCCATTGGCGTGTTTTTCTTAGCACTGTGTTTTTTCTAGCTATTGCATCGAAAACGTCGACGTCACGTTTGGTTTTGTTACAATAATTGATTATTTCTGGAAGTTCTACTTCATTATTTCTATCAGAAAAACCATGAACAGTTCAAAATATAATGACAACCTTCTTTTTAGTTACTTTTGGCAAACAGTAGATTATATGTAAGAGCTAGAAAACCAACATACGGAAATACAGCTGAGTTTTTTTCTCGGTCTTGTACCAACAAAAATGTGGCAGGTATTTCAATTTCGTTTTTGCATGTTGTACTCAACCTGCCCAAATCTTTTACAGGTAAACTTTTAGCTAAAGGAATGCTACTAAATCAGTTATCTATACCGATATTGCGACGAGACCTAACTATTGCTTTTTAAAGCTCAGTAGCATAATACTCGGATGCCAAAATATTTGGCGGAGAAGATGTTTATGCGTTTCTTTGTCATCAAATATGATACAGTTTGTCAAAAAATCGAATCGAGACTTAATCATTGTTGCTCTAAAAATCGACCACCCGGTATATTTATCAAACATTTCTTTGGTGTTTATGTCGTTCATGTTGAATAATCCTACTGAACTACAAAGTCCGATCACATTTTCAGTTCAGATAGCGATACTGGCTTTACAGAAGATGACATAATTGATAAAGACGTTGATGATGCTATGGTTGTTTGATCAATACCGCCCTCTTGGTATCCTTTATATTTTTAACGCTGTATTTCAATGTCTAAGTTAGTATGGATAACAATTTTTCGGTAACCTCAAGAGTAAAGTAAAGGAACCAGCCTTGTAGCGACTCAGTAATATCGTTTGCCGGACTTTTGTTACCCATTACAGGAACTAGGATATTACGTTGAGGGATTTGGTGTCTCGTTGGGTATTCTCCACTACATTTGTACCTGTTATTCTTCATTTTTCCATTAAGGGCTCTTGGAACTTGCAGAGCTCTAAATTTTTTCTGTCTTTTTAGTTTTTGTGACATCTTCTCCAAAGTAATATTATCATCGTTGCTACTAAAACCACAGAATCTGTTGCTGCGTGTGGTTCTGCATCACTACCTTCATCCAGAATGGAGCGGAAATCATCTATACACCCATTGGGTTCATCATAAGATTCTTCTTCAATGAGCTCATGATCAAAATCATCCTCCTCCATTCCTTCATCCCCTAAGTCTTAGTCTAATTAGTCTCCGAAATCTTCATCCCTTATTCCTCCGTTGTCAGCCAGCCATACTAGCTTAAAATAAATACATTTGACCAAAAAAAAAATATATCTTAAATATTAAAATTTACTGTTATTTTTAACGAATAACTAATCACTATTATGAAATATCACACGAAAAAAATGATGATCAAATTTTAAAAATAGTTCCGATATTCCTACACCGGGTACCTGTGAAAGCCGAAACATATGTACACACTTCCACGTAGGTTAGCGTGGAACTGACCAATCAAAAGTGCTCGACTAAAAACTAAAATTCGCGGGCAGATAAACTTAATACTAAAATATAATTGAAATAGTTAAACTTATAACTGTAATAGTTCTTCTTCTTCGTAGCACTACAGCCCTTTTCAGGCTTTGGCTTCCTGTAACAAGCGCATCCAACTGTCTCGGTCTATTGACCGCATTGAAATCCAAGCAGCAATGAAATGTCTTCGTCAACTGAGTCAGACCAGTGTTTCTTCAGTTTTCCCAGTGATCTCCGCTCTTCAGTTCTCCAACGACTACCAATATTTGTGTCAAAGGCTTTGGTGAGTTGGTTATTGATGTGGACTTGGGAGGTTGTTTATATTATTATCATCTAAGTAAGATGGAATAATTAGGCTGGGATACCAAAGCAAAGCATTATTTGGTACAGTACGTTACGATCAATGCTGTCGTATGCTTGCTTAAAGTCAACGAATATTTGGCATACGTATGTATTGAACTCCGACCATTTCTCAAGTATCTGCTTCACTGTATCAAATTGGTCTGTTGTCAATCTACCTACCTTAAAATCATCTTGATACTCCCCAAAAATGATTTTCTTTTCTTAGATTTTTGAAAATATTTTGTACGCCATACAAAGTAATGAAATCCCCATTTAGTTTTCGGACTGTAACTTTTCACATTTTTGTTGAAAGGGAATACAATGATTGGCTCCACTCTTTCGGCATACGAGTATGCTTATGTTGACAAATATGCTGGATGAAATTATGGAAGACTTCCCGAACACCACTGCCACCATATTTTATAAGCTCCAATGGAATCTCATAGATGCCCGATGATTTACTATTCTTTTGGGCTTTCATGTGAAGCAAACTTCATCCAGAGTTACTCGGGTCAATGGAAGCTCTTCGGGAATATCTATAGGGTCCAATGCTCTGGAACTGTAAGGCTTATTAAGGAGGTTCTTGCAAAACGATGCCCACCTTTCCTTAATCTTGTTTTCATCACAGATGATGTTACCGATGTCATCACTGCAGTGCATGGTCTTGGGCTGATAACCTCGTGTCAAAATTTTTAGCTGCCATGTATGGTTGTCTTGTGTTGTAGCTTGCTAGACTTACACTGATACTTCGCAATTGGTCGCCATAGTATGTTCTTCTCTTAATGGATGAAAGAAGAGGTGGAAATGGCGTATTGAGTTGCAGTGTGTGGAAGTTGGAGATGGTGCTGATGATGTGGTGTAATGCTTTGGTTATTGTTGTCTAGAACGATTTGGCTGATATTTGGTGTTGAGTCTAGTTTTCTATTGTTTAGGAAGACATTGGTAACGTAATTTCTTCCCTCTTGGACAGAAATCGCCAGACAAATCTGGGTTCTTGGACAGTAGCAGCCACAATGGGTACGATGTAGCAGTTTCTGAGGTTGCAATAAATCTACAGGTAGGCAGTCCCCGTGATGATTACGACGATGCTAATATTACGTGTCATCAGGTGGTGGTCACTAGAAATATATCCAGGCAATATAAGCTAACACTTGAATGTATTCCTCACTAGCCAAACATCAAATGTAATGTATTCCTAACCAGCTAAATATCCAATATAATGAAATAGCATAATGTAGCCAAATAATTCACTAGTACACTAGAATGTATTTCTAACTATTCAAATATCAAATAAAATACAGTCCTACGCTTCTTCGGCCTTAGCCTGGGCGTTCTACAAGTATCCTGACAAAATGCTTCTTTGCCCGTCATCCTGTGCGCCCTGCATATAATCGACCAAACGCTTCTTCGGCTTAGCCTGTGTGTTCTACCAGTCTCCAACCAAACACTTCTTCGGTCTCAGCCTGGGTATTTAGCGAGTGAATCACCTCTACCATTCAATTCTTTGGCACCCCAGCTTGGTCAATGGTAAAAGTTGTTACATCGTCATTTGACTAAAGGCACTGGGAACCATCGCCTCGTATCTACAAACTGTTTCTTACACAGAATGATCAAATATCCAATAATTGCATCCTCCGGTCGGCCACACCGGCCGCATCACCAACAGGAGCACTAAGAGGCCCCTTACGCCGCTGCACCACGGTTTGATGACCGCTGTCCGGTTCCATGAATACATTAGGAGAATCCTTCTCTGGAGGAGGCGTTAGCAGCACCCTGGCCTATTACTATCGAAGAGTACCGGGTGGGAAGTAGGCCTGTAGGGTTACAGCGGCTAGACGTCCAATACCAGAACCAGAGCCGGAGAAGATTTTCACATCAGGGGTGACGTCAGTTGCAGTTATGTTGGGAACTGGGTAAGCTGATGTGACTAATGAAGGTCAGCGTTAGCGAAGACGAGAAGGCCAAATTCCTGGATTAGGCGAGGGTCCTCCAGTGAGAGAAAAAACGTCCTCCAGAGACCACGACACCATCACTAACTCATGTTATATCATATTTATCAAACATTGTTTGCTTTAATAACTGTTGGTACGAATTATAACGTTTTTTGAAAGCCACTACCCAAGTCTCTCCTTTTCTCTGGTTTGGTATTTGCACTCCTCTGGTATTTATAGCAACTAGTAACTAGTCGTATACTCTGAGCTCAGAGTAAAAGGCCCCCTCAATGACAACTAAAATATATTTTGCTTTGTGCTGATCTGAGTAAGTGAAATGTAAATATACTGGATAATAGGTTGTTTAAAAATTGCCTGATGTTTTTCTGGAAGGTAACGAGATGTTTCCGCGGAAGATTCTTTTGCATCTGGAAATGTAGCGTAGATAGTGTTAAACATCCGAATATTATATCGGAATTTTTGGTTTGGATGAGGATAGTTCCTTGGATTTTAATCTTGCTAGCGTCACAGGTAGTGTTGCTGATAGTTTCACTCAGATTTACAAAAAGTAGGTAATATGGCTCAGGCTTGAAGATCTCCGTTTCGATGTTACGATTGTAAAATTGCAAGTCATATAGCTCAGTTTGGAAAATCTCCGTTTTGATGTTACGATTGTAGAATTGACAAAAAGCTGGTTTGTTGTTCAGTATATTACCAATGCAGGTTGATATGTTTGTTTATTTTTCGATAGATGGCTTCTCGGCAGAAGTATGTTGTTTTTATCTTGGAAAACTATTCATTCATTGATATTGACGTTAGAACGGGTATGATAATGTTAAATATTATGTTTATGCCGTTGTACTATGTTTAAAGGCCTAGCAATTCGTGGAAATTATTGGTTGATGTAATGTTCACGAATTTAATTAAGAGATTAAATTAAATTCTAATGGTGTCAAAGAACTGAGTATCTGTTTTGATATTAGATTTGGGTTTGCCAAGTGAAAGCTTTGCAAATGTTAGTCAAGTGATCACTAAGTAATTTGAGGTTAGAACTAATTTGGTTTAGGTATTAGAAATGCCTGATCATTATGTGGTCTGATATTATCCTGTTTTTTTTGTTTTCAAGTATATTTTTTGTTTGGCTTAGGAGGTGAATCGTATTTACGCAGTAAGTGTGAGGCTCCCATACTTGCGAGCGATTGGAGTACCTACTTAACAGCTCCCCTATTAGCCTGCGAATCTTGTTTGCTGTTTCTCACATTATTTTTGGCTAGGCCTCGTTTTACCTCGCCATGAAGCAGCTTCATGCTGGGTGACCTCCCCTTCAGTGGGAGGGAAGCGGGAGGAAAAAGAATTACCAGACATGTAATCCCTTAGCCCCTTTTATCTTTCGCGGCTGCCCGAACAGAATGTGCCACATGATTCCATTTGTCAACCGATCCGAGCATCATCCTGACTATACTATCCGAGGTGAGCCCCCATCTCCCTGTAGATGTTCCCCTGCAGCCGGCCCCATTTTTTGTGACAGAAAATATATGGCATGCATCGTCTTCGTTTATCGGCAAAATCAAATGTTGGAAAGCCGTAATTCATCGATTTGTGCAGGTAAGATTGAAAATACCTATGCCCACTCAAAGGCTAGGTCAGATAGAAGTAAGTCTCACCATGCCTTTGATTTTACCCAACGTCTCATATCGTTGCAGCACTGTCTCTGCTTGCAGGCAATAGTCTCCCTCGTGACCTGGTTTCAGCGTAGGTGAATAGCGTGGTGCTCTCTTGCAAGGGGGCGAAACGTATCATGCCTACGGTAAAAAGCACCTTAAAAACAGAGACTGTTGGATATGGAAATGTAATCCTTCGTGCTCCTCGGTACCTGTGTTAAGCGTTTTTTGGTACACCTTCTCACTGAAAATATCACCCCATACTTGCACTCTGTACAGTAGCACCGACTTTACAGCCCGCATCAAGAGGTATCTTCTCGGTGATTCGGGTCTACTTACACATGCCATAACTCGACTTAGAGCCGATACGCCCAAAGAAGCTTTCTGAGCCGTTGCCCTGGTTTGCTCAGAGAAACTCATATTCAAATCGATCAGCAACTCCAGGAACTTCATCGCTAGCTACGATTCAATGAGCATGCCTCCAATACTTATTGTTTTTACTCCAGGGATTCTCTTTTTTGTACAGATGACCAATTCGTTTTTCTCCAGTGCTAGAATGCACCCGCGAGCAGTCATCGAATCTCTTACTTAGCGCATTAGCATACCTAGTCTAAGTTGTACTTATTCGATGGTGCATCCAGCGACTAGGGCCAAAACACCATCCAAATTGCTGACTCATCTGGTATCTCCAGTCTCAGTTGCCACAGGTCTGGACTAAAGATATATCCCTCTTCCACTCTGTGAAGAGTGGGCGCTTAACTGCTGTCTCGCCATAAGCGGCCTCATTACGTATGGGATGAATGGGAAGAATATTCACACTATCTCGTTTATCTTTTCCACTTTATGTATGCAGGATGTCCGTAGGGCACCAAGCTTTCACATAAGTAGCTTGTTGCCAAGGCACCATGGAGCTTGTTTACATTGTCCGCTACATCTTGTCAGCATCATGCCTTGTTGGTGTTTATCAATTTGTGAAGGCATTTCCTGGCCAACTTATATGCTGCTACTCAGTTGCATGCCTCGTCAGGTTTCCATACCCTTTGAGCCTCACGCCAAAGCTTGCGACACTCCCTTTGCTTTACAGCGATTAAAGTCAACCACCAGTAAACTATGAGCTTGCAGTGCCGGGGTTTTTAATGGGGCATAGAAGCACTGCAAGCAGTTCTGATGATGCTCATGTTGAATTCACCATGTCTTGAATTGCCAGTTCTTCTATCCCCTCCGAATTACCCTGCAGTGGAGCACCTTTCGTGAAAACGTCGATAAATCTCTCTCTGCAGTGGAGCACCTTTGATAAATCTCTCGACATCCAACCTTCCGACGTTCCACCTAATCATAGAAGGCCAATAGCACAGACGCCGGGAGACAATATCATGTATCTCTAGCAGAATGTAGTAGTGATCACCGGCTGATCAATCCGTTATGCTTTCCAATTGTTTATCCTCAGTACCAAGACATCCGAGGCGAATGTCACATTCGATATGGTTCCTCCACAGCCAATATGGTGGAGAGTCAGCGTATTTCTAGTGTTTAGCATGAAGAGCGCCATTCTGGCTCACATTGCTAGGATTCGTTCTCCCCGCGGATCTATTTGAAGCATATCCCATTCGATTGTTTTAGCACTGAAGTCTTCTTCAACGAGCACGTTACCATCTGCATTTGAAACAACGCCCTCCAAAGCACTAAGTTTGACTTGGGAAGATGATATCACTTTGTTTGGTGTTAGGTACACACTAAAGAAAGTAGACGCTGAATTCACATGAAACCATCCGACCGTCCACAGTCTTCCACTTAGAAATCACTATTCCAAACACAAATGACATAGTACAACTTTCATCAGGATACCACGATGAAGAACTATTATTATGATATTGCTAAAAAAAAGTCTACTTTCATGCCCCCCGCAAACTGCTCAAGCAGGTTTTGGAAGGCTGAACTGGTGTGTAGGGCTAGGTGCAAGATACGGGTCATTGAAGTTCTGATATTGCCCTAGCTAGGGCTTTCTGGAAAAAGCGACATTTTCCTGACCCTAAGACGTGCCCAAAATCAGGTCTGATACTACATCTTCGCAGAAGATACAGTGGGCGCCTTCTTACACTCTTTTCTTTTTGTCTCATACCACCAAAGTTATAGCATAGGGAACTCCTATCGGAGCCCTTGCCTAGTTGTGTGGTGTGACCATAGCCAAGATTTGATGCATTGAAGAGGCACTACTCTTCACCATATCCTACAGATGACCCATCCTATTCTTAATTTGCCCTTATTCAGGAATTGCTCGGCGTCCTTTACGGTCAAGCAAATGATGGTCATGCGTTGTCCTCTATAGTTCTCTGGTGTCAGCCTCGTTTTGATCTTGCCCACGCTAGGCCTCTTCTACGTCGGCCGTCCGTAACAGAGTCAATGTTTCTTGTCTCGAACGGTGCCATTGGCTGGAGCGAGGCAATAGTGCGGTTATACCGAGAACTTTTTTTACTACATCGCGGAATGCTTATTTATTGTCGGCCACTGCGCCAAATTCGACCAGTATGTGGCCTAACCAAGTTGGTCGTACTGCTTTAATTACAGTGTTCGTGCCTTCGGGCCTTACGTTTCAGACAAATGGAGTGCATGGTTCGTTTATTCTTTTACGAGCATGTCCGCTTTGAAACAAAGACTGGATAATCTCTTACTCTAATCGTAATGAATAAGACTACAGTTGGTTAGTTCCACAGAAGCAGCTAGTTTTTATCCAGTTTAAACACTTGTATCAAACTGTAGCGGATTGTTACATCAATAGAAGCAGTTTTGTGAAGTACAAGTGCCTTGAGCTGCTCTTTTCTAACTTCTTACATACAAAAATTATGCTTTTTGCATACTAAATCAGCAAAAATAAATTCAAACTGGCTCACTCTATTAGGTAGCACACATTAATGATAATATTCCAACTTCTGTTAGTCAACAGCTATTGCCAATAACCACACTAGTTAAATGCTATAACAAAGACCTCCGGAAAAGAGTTGCATTACTCAAACAAGAACCAGCAAAGTTGTCTAATGTTAAGAACTTCCAAGTCCGTCACTATTTTTTAACGGTAAAAAACACTCCTACCACTTTGCCTTCTTTATGGTTGAATAGTGTTGAGTCTATTCAGAGTCATTCTTAAAAACATCTTCTTTCAATCAACTAAATTCAAAAGTCATTAATCGGCCCATTTTCACTTATTTCATACCGCAAAGTTTTTAAATAAGATTCAAAATAATTTAAATAATTATATCTTATTTTTTTGTTGTTTCAAAGTCAGTACGATTCGTTGTCAGTAGAAAGCAACTCCAGCATCTTATAAAGCTATACATCAAATCTATTCATGAAGATTTCCAAAATTTTCAAGCCCCAAGGTATTTCTAACAATAAACCCACATAAATTCAAATGGTTTATCCTTTTCCTCCAGTTAACACTCTCCAAAGCACACGTGAAGTGTTAGAAAGTACACTCACATCATATCATTTATAAAATATTACTTTCCCTTTCAAAGCGATTAAAGTGCACACAAAACTCTTTGCATTACTGCTTACAATCTTCCAATTATCACCAACAGGGAATAAAAGTTTCCACTCGTAATCCCGCCAACAAGCAAAGATACTTTATTCAAATCAAAAACACATTCATGCAATAAATCAGAGAGAGTGAAGATTTTCCTCGACATTCATGGCGCATAAACAAGTGGCCAGAGATGCGAGGACGCAAGAAGAGGAAGAAATGCAAAGAAACGGATGGAACTTTGAAAGATATTATATATACCAACAAACAACACTTCAACCCTCTGAATCCAATTCAGCGGATGAAGCACGCATATGTCACTGTCAACTCTTAGCATAATGAGGAGAGTTGAGAAAGGAGAGACCTTCAAGGTAACATAAAAACCAACCACTCACATTTCCACTTTTCCATCACGATAATAAGAAGAGTCACTAGCTTATTCTTATGCTGACGAGTGGTTGAATTATCCGGGCTCCTTGTGAACTCGTTCTATTTATGGTAAGTCCTTCAACAAGTTTATTTGCTTGGGCTTTCAAGGATACACCGGCGAGGATATGTACTGGCAAAGACACCTTGAATGAACTGAATTACACTGAAAAATTAAGTGATGAGTGATCAGCTTTCGAATCAAGTTCAAAAGATCATTCGTATTCATCATTTTTAATTTCATAATAATTTCTGACAAACCTACGGCAGGATAACTGTGTTGCCCGGGCAGGAATAGTCAGTTACAGCATTTATTCCTTTTATTCCGCTCGTTCACCCTCACCGAAAATAAACATTTCACCATTAGTAGAAACATCCTTTTTTTCACAAACGTTCTCTCTATTTGGAGAATAAAAATTTAGAAAGCAGAATAATCCACAATTAGTCGAACAGCGAAGATGCACGTTGCGCTATAAAGTTTATCAGATTAAAAGGGATGGTCCTGTGAACTGACAGCAGCAGGAGTAGTTGCAGCACATGCAGAGGGGTGGCTTTCATGTTTACTTTTGGCTTTTGAAGTGGAGACAAGCGGGCTCCACTATTGTACAAGGCCATTGGTTTAGCTAATTTACTATTTTTGATGTGGTATAGTTGTGTATAACCAGAAGTTTGTTTGTTGCATCCCCACAAAGCTTTGTGGAGACTGCATGAACGTTTATGTGACTTGAATCCGAGCTCCGTCCGTGTTTACATTTCAGAATAGAGGAAAGGCAAATAGACCGCACGAAAAAAAGTTTATTCTTTGTAAACTTGTATGTTTTTAGTGTCCGTGGGATACGTGGGCATTTAGGATTTCCTATTTATTATTTGTAAGCTTTTATTGAGGCGGAAAGAAAACGCTTTTGGATTCAATTATCTGTTTTGTTGTTGTTGTTTTGTAAAATATTTCTACAAAACCCTATCAGATTCGCGACCTGTTTGTCCGTCTGTCGCCACGTCCATCACAGCAGTTTTTCTCGGAAACTACAACAGCTACAGTCATGAAACTTTGATGTTTGTAGATCAAAAGTGATAGCCTCCTTCTGGCATCAAAAACATATAAGGTTTTTAAGAGGGTCCTCCATTTATAGAAGCGACCGCGAACCAATTTCTTTTCACCAGAGCTAGTCGATATGTTGATATCCATGCAAGGTCTTGACGAGAGCTTTCAGGGTCGAGTATCGAAAGAGCGGTAAAGGTGGTAAAAAGAGCAGAGTAGTCAAAATATGTGGAGAATTTAGGTCCCCCCTTTCCCAAAAATCTTAAAAAAATTATCGGTTGTGGCCTTTACGAGTGCAGGGACTACAAATATTTCCGAAGTCGAAATCTTTTTGTAATAGTATGATTTGTGAATTAAAAATTTTTATCCATAAGACCTGAAGGGAACCTTTGAATTTGCCTGAATTGGTTGTCTCGATTATAAGTGCATATATCCTGCACTTTTCATAGAAATTGAGTTTTACGCAAAGTTACAGCCAAATAAAAATTTCACTATTATAACAACCATAATATGTGATGCTGGAGAGATAGACCGAGTCAAAATTTTAAGCCTCATTAAATGATTTTCGTATCTAATTGATGCCTAAGTGATACTTTTTAAATCTCAATGTTGTTGTTGTTAATGAAGGCTCTCCTAGATCTGCAACTAATCATATCGTCAACAAGGCCAACTTCAAGCCTTTCTATGTATATATATATTGTTACATGTACAAATAATTACATGTACAAATAATTCTGCGAGCTACTGTCGCAATTATTTTCATCATCATTAAGAACGTCAACGAATGAACTTACTCGAACCCACGAGAACCCAACAAGCATGATCAACATCTGCAAGTGACGTCACTCCATTCATGAATTTGCTCGAACCTACCAGGTACCTCTCGGTAGAACATTCGCCAATGTACGAGAAATGGGTGAATAGGTAGAGACCCTATATAAAGGCGAGCTGAATGAATGGGGAGGATGATTTTTCATTCGACCGCGATAAGAACTGCGATTGTAGGTGGGACGCGATATTATTCGAATAGTAGCAAAGTGTGTTTCGTAATAGTGAAGTAATTTAGAAGACAATTGCGATAGTAAATTTATGGACAACTGTTAGAGTTTTTTTTAATAGTGACAATTAAAATTAGTGAAAGTGTTAACTGATTATTGTGCATTTTGTTTAATTCAATAAACTCTTTTAACTTAAATTAAAAGACATTGCGTTTTCACTTTCCCGGAACATTAAAATTATTGGCCGCGAACCAATAACACGCGACAATGGTGTCAAGAAGTGCGAAAGAAAAATTTTGAAAGTGAAAATTTGAACATTTTTATGGTGCAATTTAAAGAAACATTAAAAATGCCACGAAGCTTAAACTTAAAAATTAATGAATTGACCATATCGGAGCTCAAGGAGGAGTTGGAACAGCGGAATCTGGCCACACAAGGTACAAAGGCCATACTGATTGCACGCTTGCGTGACGCGATCGAGTCGGAAGGCGTGAATCTGGATTCGGGTGAGCTCTCAGATGCGGAAAAAGGCGCAGAAGGTGGAGAAGTAGACACACCAAAATCAAAGGAGCCAGAAAATGCGCTGATGCAAATGTTGATGCTAATGTCATCCAGTCTGACTGCGAAGCTAGATGAACAATCAGCGAAGTTAAATGAACAATCATCGAAGTTAAATGAACAATCAGCGAAGTTAAATGAACAATCAGTGAAGCTGGACCAACAAGCGATCGAAATCAAGGCAGACATCACACAGAAGCTGGAGAAACAGTCAACCGAAATAAAAACGGAGCTCGGTTATCTGAACAAACAAATTAAAGGCGTCGAGGAAAAGGTTGACCAGGTCGAGGAAAAGGTTTACCAGGTCGAAGAAAAGGTCAGCCAGGTCGAGGGAAAGGTCAGCCAGGTCGAAGAGAGAATAAACCATGAGATGGAAAAAGTGAAAAAAGAATTAGAAGCAGCGAAGGCAGTAGTAACCGCCTCACCAGCCCCAATTATAACCGCAGCGCAAAGCTCATCTAGAAATGTGCAAGCACCAATATTCGATGGGCAAACGGTCTGGACTATTTACAAAATCCAGTTTGAAGCAGCCGCTAGGATAAATCACTGGAATGAGCAGGAACGAGCAACTGCATTAATTCTTGCTCTAAGAGGCCCAGCTGCCGAGCTTTTGCAGACTATCCCCGTTGAGCTGCATTCAAACCCGGTTGCTATAATGAATGCGCTGGACATGCGTTACGGAGACGATCATCTGAAGCAGATCTACCGGGCACAGCTACGACATCGGATGCAGAAGTCTGGCGAAACCTTGCAGCAGCTAGCACAAGACATTGAGCGACTAGCACTTTTGGCTTACCCAGCGTACGACCCAGAACATCGAGATGACATACCAGCAGAAGCATTCACCAGCGCCTTGAGGGACAAAGAATTGCAACAAGCCGTGCGGTTAGCTCAAAAGCAAACAGTCAAGGATGCATTGGCTTATAGTTTAAATTTTGAGGCAGCCAAAAATGTGACCCGTACCACTGCCCGGGTTCGCGAGGTAGTGGCAGATAATTGCAGGTGTGAGCGCGTGGGGATTGAGCGAGAGCTGCAGGTGAATGGTGCGCCTAGATGCTGGAATTGCGGGGAAAAAGGGCACCTGCAACGAGACTGCAAGAAGCGGAGAAGACCGAGCTATTGTCCAGGGTGGTGGAGATCCAGACCGTGTCAGGAGCCTAGAATGGAGGCCCATCAAACTGCAAGGGCCAACTTCATGGGGCGAACGTTGGCTAGGAGTATCGACATCCCTAGCATCGTGCCAAGGCAACATCGTGGAGAAGCAGACAGATGCCTTCCTGGTCAAGTTGATGAAGAACATTGCACCCTAACAAACGACACTAGTGCAACCCGATCGACGATCCGACCAGACCTAGTGAGGCCCCAACTGCTTCACAAGGGCAGAGTTCATGGAAATGCTGACGCCCTATCCCGTCATCCATGTCCAGCTAACTGCAAGCATTGCCGCCGGATTGAGTAAAAGGAGCCGCCCGTTGATTTGCGACTGATGACGGCTGAATTCGATGAAGGTTGGTCATCGGAGGAGATTCGAAATGCCCAGCTAGCCGATGAAGACATCGGACCATTGCTCGTATGGAAGGAGAAGACTGGGCGACCTGAGTGGAAGGACTTTTCAACGCATGGCGCAACCCTGAAAAGCTATTGGGCACAATGGAACTCCCTTCAGGTGGAGATTGGTGTACCCAAGCGGAAATGGGAAACGGCGGATGGCAGCTCCTATAGGATGCAAACTATACTACCCAAAAGCCGAATCCACAATGTGGTAAAGGAAATGCATGAAGGATCCTCGGGAGGCCATCTTGGTGTTAACAAAACCTTAGCGAAATTGCGGGAAAGATATTACTGGCTCCACGCTCGAGAAGACGTAGAGGACTGGTGTCGCAGATGCACAATTTGCGCTTCCGTCAAAGGCCCAAAGCGACGACTGAGAGGACAAATGCAAACCGATAATGTAGGCGTGCCATTCGAAAGGATTGCTGTTGACATCGCTGGACCCTTTCCTGAATCTGAATGGGGAAATCGATACACGCTGGTTGTAGCTGATTATTTCAGCAAGTGGCCCGAGGTCTACCCCTTTCCCAACCAGGAAGCAACCACTGTAGCCGAACAGCTAGTGTTAAATTGGGTCAGCAGGTACGGCGTGCCTTGTGAACTACATTCGGATCAAGGCCGAGACTTTGAGTCACTAGTTTTTAGCGAAATGTGCGAGCAGCTGGGAATACGGAAAACGAGGACAACACCGCTGCATCCCCAATTCGATGGAATGGTCGAACGTTTCAACGGCACGCTCAATAAACACCTTGCCAAAATGGTTGACGAGAACCAAAGGGACTGGGACCGACATATCCCACTATTTTTAATGGCGTATAGAGCCACTGAACATGCGTCGATGGGCCAAGCCCCAGCCAAAGTCATTTTTGGAAAGACTATTCGTTTGCCAGCCGATATAAAGTTCGAAACAGCCCCTGAGATACCCCAAACGATCTCGGAGTACGCAAGTGATCTAAGACAACGGTTGAACCAGATACATCGGACAGTGCGAAAACACCTCGAATCAGCTACTGACCGCATGAAGACCAGGTATGATCTAAAGGCTAATTCTACTGGATTCCAGCAAGATGACTTGGTGTGGCTTTAAACCCGCAACGGCGAAAGGGTAGGTCTCCAAAGTCGCAACATAATTGGGAGGGACCATACCGAGTTACAAAGCGAATCAACGACATCGTATACCGAATACAGGAACATCGTAAGCCGAGAGCTAAAATGAAAATCGTGCATCTGGACCGTCTTGCCCCATATTACACCCAGGGAGAATTGACTACAAATAGCGACACATCTTTTCGGGGCGAAAAGAACTGAGGTGGGGGCAGTGTTACATGTACAAATAATTACATGTACAAATAATTGTGCGAGCTACTGTTGCAATTATTTTCATCATCATTAAGAACGTCAACGAATGAACTTACTCGAACCCACGAGAACCCAACAAGCATGATCAACATCTGCAAGTGACGTCACTCCATTCATGAATTTGCTCGAACCTACCAGGTACCTCTCGGTAGAACATTCGCCAATGTACGAGAAATGGGTGAATAGGTAGGGACCCTATATAAAGACGAGCTGAATGAATGGGGAGGATGATTTTTCATTCGACCGCGATAAGAACTGCGATTGTATGTGGGACGCGATATTATTCGAATAGTAGCAAAGTGTGTTTCGGAATAGTGAAGTAATTTTGAAGACAATTGCGATAGTAAATTTATGGACAAGTGTTAAGAGTTTTTTTTAATAGTGACAATTAAAATTAGTGAAAGTGTTACCTGATTATTGTGCATTTTGTTTAATTCAATAAACTCTTTTAACTTAAATTAAAAGACATTGCGTTTTCACTTTCCCGGAACATTAAAATTATTGGCCGCGGACCAATAACACGCGACAATATATATATATATATATATATATATATATATATATATGTATATATATATACGCATATATATATATATATATATATATATATATATATATATATATATATATATATATATATATATATATATATATATACATATATTTACCATATATATATTATATATAAATGTATATTTATATATGTATATATATATATAAATATATATATATATATATATATATATATATATATATATATATATATAGATATATATATATATATATATATATATATATATATATATATATATATATATATATATATATATATATATATACATATATAAATATATATATATATATATACATATATATATATATATATATATATATATATATATATATATATATTATATATATACCTATATATATATATGTATATATATATATATATATATATATATATATATATATATATATATATTATATATAAATGTATATATATATACATATACATATACATATACATATATATGTATATATATATATATATATATATATATATATATATATATATATATATATATATATATATATATATATGTATATACATATATATATTTGCTATATATCGAAATACGTGACCACGCTAGAGGTTGCAATTTTGCTCCGATTTTCACAAAATATTTAGGAAAGGTGTATTGGGTAAATATCTCGGTTTAATTCGTCAACCAGCTATATCGGCCAGGCGAAAACAAAATGGCGGCAATTTTAGACGAAAAATCGTAATTTCTGTTCTGACCAAAGTGTAGCTCTGATTTGGATGAAATTTGACGCAAAGGTTCAATGATGTATGTGCTAAATCTCACAAGAAAAAATCCAAATTCGGCTCGTCTGAAACAAAATGGCGGCCACTCAAAGGTCGAAAAACTTACAAAATTTTGTTGTTGTTGTTGTGACCAAAGCTTACAACCAATGTTGATGAAATTCGGTAGTTTGATAAAAACTGTAAGTGTCTAAAGAATTATTTAAGAAAATAGGAGAAACTTCAAAGGCTTCTAAAAGTTGCAATTTTGATCCAATGTATATGAAACTTGATTTTAAGATAGAAATCTAGGGACCTTAAGATTTTGATGATCATGGATATGCAACTTTCAAAATGGCGTCGGTTTGAATATGCAATTTTTTCCAGTTTTTGTGCCCATCTAGCAGTCACATTTTCTAATAGATTTTGATGAAATTTGAGATTATGGATTTCTGTACTAAGTTCTTGTACTATGCAAGTTATTAAAATCAAATCAAAGATAAAATAGTCGAAAATTTAAAACCTAATATTTTTAGCTGCCATTTTCACTAAAAATTTAATACTTTTGCCCTGTCTAGAGCGACACTCCAGTTCGAACTATATTTGGCACATTCATTGATGAGGTCCTAGTACACAAAGATTTAAAATAATCCAAAAACAAATGCATACATTCAAAATGGCGGCCCCGAAAAGTCAGAAGGTAAGCGCAATTAGCTATTTTCGTAGCAACTGAAATAATGAATTCTTTACATGGAAACGTTTAAAATGACTTAACTTGGAAGTATTTACAAAGCAGATCATTTTTAAAATATTGTAAAATATTTTTAACAATACCTTGAAAAATTACAAAGTCGCGTAAACAAGCCAAATTCTTCTTCGAAACCTTACGCTACGTACGAGAAATCTACCTTTCCGGCTGGTGCTGCCAACGGGGATTTTTTTGTTCAGATATAGTTTCCACTTGTGTCCTGTTGCGGGAGTTATGCAAATAGTACCTGATATCATAAGATCATGCAGTTGAGTAAATCAATCAATGTCTGGCGATTCAGAACGTCCCAACGTCAGCGTACGCTTCACAGTGAAAACAGACCCTCGTCTCAAGAAAAACCTTCGCCTACCAGCTGGTTCCACATATCAGTGGCGCAAGCAATTCCCTCGAGAAAAAGTGAAATTTGCTTAAGTCGCTCTTCTTGCCTCTCATGAATTAACATATATGAGAGAACCTAGGCAAACGCTACTACTTTTTTGTAGTCAACATTATCCTCAACATCATCAGCGGCAATCTCATCAGCATTATCATCGACATCATTACCAACAGCCTCATCATCATCATCACCATCAACAACAACGACATCATCATTCACCATCAACAACAACGACATCATCATTCATTATCTTCATCGCCATAGCCGCCTACCTCGTTGTAAACAAAAGGGAGTAATAAATTCTGTAACTTCCAAAGTGTAAAATATAGATATAGAGTAAAAGTTAAAGACCAGGATTTTTACTTCCAAATTGGTGACCCCAACTTGCAACAATAATGGTAGTCGGACGAAACGACGAGGATAGCGAGCACTATCGGCCTCAGGAAGCACCACCAGCCGGAAGTTTACAACTGGCTCAGGAGGCAAACGTAGTCAGCCAGTGCAGGCTGCCCTCTTTCTGGCGGGCTAGTCCTGAGTTTTGAGTCTTCCAGCTGGAATCACAATTTGAGGTGCAACAAAGTGGTATGGGACGCAGCCAAATACCATTTCACGGTATCATTGCTGGACCATGAAACCATTACGGATGTAGCGGACATCATCCGTGTGCCACCGTAACACGACCGAAACGGAGCACTCAAAGCAGTTCTCGTTACCCGCCTCACAGACTCGTCTGATGCGCAGCTACATAAGCTGCTCACAAGCGTTGAGCTTGGAGACAGGATAACTTCACAGTACCTACAGCATATGCGTTCCCTTGCTGGCACGTGGGTTAGCGACCATGTCCTCTGTGTCAGATGGCTTGACCTCCTGCCTCAGCAAACGCGTCGCATGCTGCTGCTCACAAAAGACCAATCGCTAGAGAAGCTGACTGCTGCCGCAGATGAGGTACAAGACACGGGTCCGCGAGTGATGGCCACATCAGTGCAACCATCAAAGCACCCAATAACACCCTCATCAGGTCTCACCTCACCGCCTCCTTCTTCGGACCAAGTCGCCCTCAAGTTAGCTGCCTTGCACCTGGCGATTACGCACCCACACACTACTACGGGAGCGGTCCTCGTCAAGAAACGCAAGCCAACGACGAGGCCGCTCCGCCACTCCTGGATCACTGCTGGTATCACACCAAGAACGGAGCCCTGGTGATGCGATGCAAGCAGCCTTATTGCTCCCCAGCTTTAGGCCACACTACTAAGCGCTTGGAAAACTAAGTATACCAGCGTTTTCCTCAGCGGACACCACCGGCAACACCTTGAAGAGGCCACTTTATGTCTCCGCCCGCACCGCAAAAACTCCAGCACCGCCCTCTCCATTCTTCCGAGGCATTCCATCGCCAAGCCTCTGTGAGCAGAGCCTCGTGCTACAGGCAGCCAATGGCATGCCCATCGCAACCCTGGTATCTCAGCAGCTCACCCTAGATTTCGGGCTACGCCGGCCACTCCACTGGTTGTTCGTGATAACAGATATCTAGACAGCCGTTCTAGGAGCCGATGCACTAAAGCCTCATGGTCTACTCATCGATCTGCACAACCAGTGCCTCTTGGATGATCCCACCAACCTCCCCACAGTCTGCGTCCTCAGTCCAGCTCCAGCTATATACAGTATTAGCACCGTCACTAAAGTGAAGAACACCATTGGAGACCGGTACGAAGGGATAATCGCCAAATATGCAGACGCACCCACACAAACCGGGAAATCAGCCACGGTTACTGACTTACCTGCCCACCACAGGATAATCGCCAAATATGCAGACGCACCCGCACAAACCGGGAAATCAGCCTCGGTCGCTGACTTACCTGTCCTTCGCAGGATAATCATCAATTGCCCACCAGTTTTTACGAGGCAACGTCACCTCGCAGGAGAACACCTCACCGCAGCCAAAGCCAAGTTCGCTTTCTTGCTGGAATGAGGCGTAATTAGACTCTCATCGAGCCAGTGGGCCAGTCCTCTGCACATAGTGCCTAAGACCGGTGGTCATTGGCAAGCTACTGGGGATTACCGTCAACTAAACCGTTACTCATTGCCCATTATTGAGAATCTGATACAGGAGGCCAGCGGCACTGTTTTTTCAGTAATCGACCTCCAGCGCGCCTTCTACCAAATTCTGGTTGCTCCTGAAGATGTATGTAAGACGGCAGTCACCACGCCCTTTGGACTGTATGAGCTCCTCGAGATCCATTTGGGTCTACACAACGCAGCCCAAACTAAGCAGCGGACTCTAGACCATCTACTGCGGAAGTTCGACTTCATCCGTGTACGATATCCTAGTTTTCTCGGCCAGCCACGACCATCATCAGTGCTATCTCAAGCAACTTCTCTCCATGCTGCAGGTGGCGAATCTCCATGCCAACTGGGATAAATGCCAAGTCGTTCAGCATGAGGTCGTCTTTGCTGGATACTACGTCTGCAAAACTGGATTTCGACCACCAGCCCCCAAAACAGAAGCCATCGTATCTTGTCCCAAACCTGCCGACTCATCCCAGCTGAGGCGTTTTCTCAGGATGCTGAATTTTTATCGCCACTGCATGCAATACGCTGCTGAGTCCCAAACAGCACTATCAGAACTACGAAAATGTTGTACAAAAAAGAAAGCACTACTCACCTGGACACCTGATGCTGAAGCGGCTTTTGAACGATGCAAGCAAGGCATCGTCGAGGTAGTCACGTCAGCTTTTCTTTCGCCTTCGTACCCATCCGTACTCCACACTGATGTGTCCAGCACTGCCATTGGCACGGCCTTGGACCAATGGCAATTGGGTACCGTTGGGTTTCTTCTCGAGGAAGCTCTCTGACACTGAACAACGCTACTCAACCTACGACCGCAAGCTCCTTGTGATCTTTGCTGCCATCAAGTTCTTTCAGCGTATCTTGCAAGGAAGACAGTTTATCATCTACACCGACCACGGGCTACTTATATTTACTCTGACACAATGCTCGGACAAAGCTTCACCCTGCCAAAACAGACAACTGGACTGGCCAATTCGATTCGCAAGTGGAATACATGACAATATCATCGGTATGACAATATCGTCGCTGATGCACTTTCATGTGGAGAAACGGCCACGATGCCCGCCACAATCATAGCTCAAGTCATCAGTGAGGCACAGAACACGGACGACCAGTTGTCCCACCTCCTGGCAAGCCCCATCTCAAATGGCATCAGCTGGTCTTGGATGGCTACTCAGCGTACTATGTGGAGTTTAACGGCACCATTAAGCCTTACCTGCCAGTTGCGCCCCGCCGTCAGGCTTTTGACATCGTCTATCAACTGTCGCATCTGAGTGGATGTGCCACCTCGAAGTGCGTAGCACTGAAAGCCGAGTTTACGGAAAGACGTATCCCGGTAGGCCACGCAATGTGTACCTTGTCAACTATCGGAGGTCCACCGCCACAACCGCGCGGAGTTAGGAAATTTGCACAATATAGAGGAAAAGCCAAACACCGAACATATGGCCACCTAGCTCCCCAGACCTTAATCCTTTGGATTATTACGTATGGGGCGTAGTTGAGCATGAGACCAATAAGCGTCCTCATAATACCACTTCTTCGCTTAAGACTGCTATTAATGCCTTTATGGTCAATATGAACAAGGAGCATTTGATTCGGGCATGTAATCGTTTCCAGACCCGGATCGAAGAGGTTATTGCTGCTAATGGCGATTTTATTGTATAACTTCAGAGCCACATACTAATTTAACGTTGCATAAAAAATTCCTGAAATTTCATTAAATTTTGTTAAAAATACAAGCTAATTAATTTTACTCTGAAGTTGTCCTCAAATACCATACGCACCCTGTATCAAAATAACACCTCCTATTAGTTCACTGTTGTGTTGCAATTATAACTAATTTTTGAATAGTGCTGGTTAGTTTTTTCTCCCGTTACAGGTTGAACCATAAAATAGGCAATAGTTTTAATTAATTTGAATTTGATACTGTTTTTTGATTTAATATTTTTAATTGTTAACGTATGAATTTAGAGGGCTATTAAGTTTTAGTATTTTTATTGTTTGGAATTTGCTTTATATTCTTTGAAAATTTATAACAATTAGTATTAAATAAAGCTCTTTTGACTTTGACTTTGGGTTGGGCACATGGATCGTATAGACGAATAACGGATACCCCAAAAAGGTGTTCGTTGAGGGAACCGAAGGCCGCAGATCTATGGAAAACAGAGGAAACACTGGTCTGACTCGGTCGACGAATATAGTGCATCGCTGCTCAGATTTCGAAATCGGAAGACGCGGTCAATGGGCCGAGGTAGTTGGGGGCGCTATTTGCATGAAGCGAAGGCCCGGGAGGGGCTGTAGTGCTGTGAAGAAGAAGAAGATAACAGGCCCTTCTACTCTGCAAATTTTGATACAATTGACCTTCCTTGGATTCGTTTTCCTTGGAGCTGGTGCAATTTAGCACTCAAACTCCCTTCTATCTGTGAGCAATTATTTGCTCACTATTCTGATTATTGTCAACTATATTTTCTTAAAGTTAGCGCGGATAGTTGGATAAGTTTTTTTTGGTAGTGCTTTGCGTCTTAGGATTCCCAGATAGGGTTAGGATGGTTGTCTACTTTGTCGAGCAGTTTGAGTGCTTTGTCACGTACGAATATGTCAACAGGTTCTATTCTGAGGTCCTTGTATATGTCCGTATTTTAAACATACCATGGGATTCCGAAGATTTGCCGAATGCTTTTATTTTGGATGGATTGTAGTGCATTTTTGTTGGTCTCTGTCGTCTGGTAGAAGGCTGTACTACCATATAGTGGTGTCGGTCGTATTATTTGTTTGTAGATCAGCAGACGGTTCTTGATGTTGAGTTTCTTGGCCTTGAGGAGTGGAAAGAGTTGGGATAGTACATTGTAGTAATGTCCTCGTTTGTTGCGTATGTGGTCGGTCCAGGAGAGTTTGTTGTCGAATGTCAGTCCTAAGTATTTGACAGTTCTTGACCAGGCAATATTTTCGTTTTCAACAGTCAAAGTTTTCGGTTGTTGTTGCCTTTTTCTGGTTATGAATAATGCCTGGGTTTTATCTGAGTTTAACTTGATCTTCCACTTGCGAAAATACTTCAAAAGTCTGTGTATGGAGAGTTGCAGTTTGGTGGTGATGACTATTGCTTGTCTGGATGAGTATAAAACACAGGTTTCGTCGGCATATAGGGACTTGTGGACATTCAAAGGCAGCCGAGGTAGGTCTGCAGTAAAGATGATGTATAGTAAGGGGGAGATGGATGATCCTTGTGGGACTCCAGCTTGAATTGACCGCATGGTTGAGAGGTGGTTGTCAATTTTGACACAAAATGATCTGCCTTTTAGAAAGGAGCCAATGATTTGGATGAGCTGCAGTGGCATTTGGGATTCATGCATTTAGTAAATAAGTCTTGCATGCCAGACTTTATCGAAGGCTTTGGCTATGTACCAAATAACCAAACCCGTGAATTCCTGCAGTTTAGCCCTATTCTGATGTGTTGGACCACCCTAATAAGCTAGAGTTCTGTGGAGTATAATGGTTTGAAGCCAAAGTGTTCTTCTGGAAGTATTTCTTTTTCGGTAACAACCTCAGTTAGTCGATTTAGTAGCACCCACTCTACTATTTTTAACAGAGAGGATAATAGGCTAATGGGTTGCCAGTTTTGTGGGAACATGAGGTTTTTACCAGGTTTTGGAAGAACAATAACTATTGCCGATTTCCATATTTATGGGTATTTTTGCAAGCGGAAAATTTCGTTTATAATCGCTGCTATTGCATCGAGAATATTATCCGGGAGCCATTTTAACATGGTGTTTGATATTAAATCGAATCCCGGTGCTTTCCGTCTGTTCAGTACTTGTATGATGTTTTTAACCTCTTGAAGACAGGTGCTTTGTATTAGATCGGAGTCTGTAATGTCTGACCTCATGAGCCTGTTGGTCAACCGATTGACGTGGTCTTCGTGTTCCTCAAGGTCCTCTTCATTGGATGAATTTTCACAGAACTGTTGTTCTAGAGTATCTGCGAAGGTCTCCGCCTTATCGGAAATGTCGAATTTGATACCGTAAGGGCCGTGAATTGGTGGTATTATAAGTTTGTTTTTAATACGAAAGTATTTGGAAACCCTCCAGAAAGCATCGCTCCCCGGCTCCAGACTTTGCAAGAAGCTCTCCCATTGTTCATTGCGGAATTTTGATATCCGATCACGTATTTTGTTCGTAATTTGATTTGCTTCCTGGCGTAATCTAGGATCACCTGTGTACCTAGCCCTTCTCCGAACTCGATTCCTCCTCCTTATTAAATTTTTGATGTCGTTAGGGAGTTCATAGGGGTTTGTCACCCTTGACCCTTGACGTGACTGTGTTGTCCTCTTTTGCCTGTATTATTTTGTTTGTGATTTCTTCTATCATTTCCTCTGTGTCGCTGGCTGTTTTAGGTGTTTGAATAATGGTTTCTTTAGCCAGTGTGACTTGGAAAGCTTGCCAATCAGTTTTCTTCTTTACTTGTAGGGGTTTGTCTATGTATATTCCTCCTATTAAGAAGGGGACCGGTTTGTGATCGGATGAAAGTTCGTCGAGGACTTCGATGCGTACATCGTATTCAAAGGTACCTGATACACCAATATCGAGAGGATAACTATTTCGGTAGCCGTAATGTGTTGGTTCGTTGGGGATATGCAGGCTTAGTGGATTATCTGTGATGAATCGGTTTAACTCAGTCCCAGCACGGTTGCTTCTCACAGCTCCCCAGCTTCGGTGATAGGCATTGAAGTCTCCGGCAAGGAGTATGGGACCCTGAAAGTCCAGAAGTTTTTGAATATCTTCAATGAGTGTAGCTGCCTTTGGGCGGCTGTATACCGAGACTACCATGAATTCAAAAGAATTCGTCCGCACTTGAATCGCAGTAGCTTCTAGTGTTTGTAACGTAGGTGTCAATACGAGATTATGGTTCACATTCCTTCTCACAAGAATGGTCGTTCCGCCTCCTCTGCCTGTTGTTCTGTCATTTCTGTACAGAAAATAGTTAGAGAAGCGAAGGCGGTTTCCAGGCTTCAGAAAGGTTTCCTGGATGAGAATGATGTCAAACTTATAATCAAATATAAGTTGAGTCAACTCACCAGTCTTATGAAGCAGGGAATTTGCATTCCATATGAGAATGGTTAAATGATCCATAAAGCTCATGATTGTTTCTTTGTCAGTATGCTGTTGAAACTGTTTTGTGATGCAAACATTCCCTGGATCATTTTCGTCATCATGTCTTGCATCATGGTTTGGAATTGTGTTTGCATGGTGGCAAAGAGTGTGTCCATGTTGTTATTTGTGTTTAGTAGAGTGTTTGATTGTTTTTGTTTTTGTTTGTTTTTATTTTGTTGTTGTGTAGATGTTGTGGTGGTTTTGTTGTTATTAGCAGCTGCAACTTGTGCGAACGATTTCCTGACATTCACTGGGTTCCGAGGACATCCACCATAGTTGGCTGGATGTTCTCCACCACAGTTCACACATTTTGGCTTTTCCTCTGCTTTTTTAACGCATTTGGAAAAATGGTGGAGCCCATCGCATTTTATACAACAGGCCTGAGCGTGACAATTTCTGGAGGAGTGTCCAAACTGCTGACAGTTGTGGCACATAACTTGTCCTGTACGGGGCCGTTGCGCTTCAACAGTGCATATGAGGTGACATATTGCCCTTATATTGTATATGTCAGTCTCGCTTTTGGGAAGGAGGACCTTCACCAACCTGGTTGGCCCATCTCGCAACTTTATATAGTGGATTTCAATGGGGTGAAATTTTTGGCTCTCCAAATCTTCTTTAATGTCGTCAATCGACAGTTCATACAGACCCCTGATTACCACATTTAGATTCCTTTCTTCAGGAAGGATATACGTATGGTATTGTATCGTCATTTCCGGCAAGTATCTTGTAAGTTTCCTGTGGTCTTGTGGTATCTCTGGAATTATCTGGATCCCCAAGTAGACCCTTTTGGCGGGTTTGTGTTTTATTCCGAGGTCTTTCATGTCCTTTAGGACCTGGGTCCACTTTTCAGGCTCTCGGAGGATAATAGGTACCATTGTCCGTTTCTTGTCGTCGTCTGGGGATTTGGATGTGGTGGGCGCCGTGGGAGTGGTATTCTTTTTTGGTGGGATGGCCAGCTCTGGTAGAGCCATTGAAGGACCCGGCGGTTGCAGAGCAGATAATTCGTCATCCTCCTCAGCAGAGTCTTCCTGCATCGACTCATTTTCTTCTTCTTCTTGGATTGCTTCCTCTTCCATCGCTTCTTCTTCGGAAGAAAGAGGAGAGGGCGGCGGGCCCTCTGATGAGGAAGACGAAAACTCCACTTTTATCTTTTTGTTGTTTTTTGGATTTCTTTTTTGATTTAGCCAGCGCCAAATTCCTCAATTGCTCCATGAGCTCTTTGTTAACTCGGCGTTGTTCTGCCAACTCTGAGTTAACCTCAATCAATTGCTGTTGAGGCTGCCTCAACTGCTCTATGACTTCGTTAAGCTGTGCCGGCACAGCTTGCAAAGTTTGCAATCGCCCAATCAGCAGAGCGATCTGCTGATCTTTGTCCATTGTGGATATGTCTGTCATATCCACGACCCACCCAAACCAAACTCACACACTAAGAAATTTATCCAACTATTTTCACAATTTCTATACGAATCAACAACAATAATCAAAACAACACGCTCTTACAAACAAGGAAAGCAAATATCACTCACCCAGAAGAATCCGTGCCTTTTTGCCAGCTTGTTCTTTTTCTGATAGTTGAGAATCTTCCCTCCTGCTCGCACTTTCACTTTTCATTCACTAACTGACTATAATATAACTGCTTATATTCACTCACTCACTAATTGACAACTTCGACTTTCGAATGTCCGCAACGATGCACGGCTTCCACAAGACTGTGTGATACAATTGACTTGTATTTCCGGAATTTTTAGCCGTTGGGACTTTCTCCGATTACAATACTGCACCAGTTTTCTACTATATGAGATTTTCGTCGAACCAGACAGTATATTTTGTTTGCACCTTGGTAGAGGAGAAGTTGCTTATTACCTTGTGAGAAACCGATGAAGAATTTAACTAGGTTGGTTAATGCTTTCATTTTGTTACTGTATTAGAATAATTTCATTTTGAAACTTTTTGTCATTATTCCGATTAATGTTAGAAATAAAGTACAACTTCGACAAGCCAATGAGAAAATTTCCTAGATTATATTTTTGAACGCGGTATTTTCTAATCTAATCATAAATCCAAACTTTTATAAATTGAATTTCAAAAGAATTTTCACTGGACTATATACATCAATTATCTCCGTTAAGAATTTCAAAATACTCGAAGCAGAAATCTCGTCCCGGAAATGAAATTATTCAAAATTAAATCAACAAAGCACGTTATATCGTCATCCCATCAAAAAGAGTGCGCTTAACAATACCAATATCGAACGCTTTTCTCAATTTCCGTTCGAAACAAAAGTTCGAACCATAAAGCAAAATTCAAAGATATTATGATTATGAAATTCATTCTTTACATTAAATTCAATATTGTTTTCAATTTTTCTCGTTATTTTTCCTCCAGTCGCTGACGTCGTCTCAGACGTTTCCTCTGTCGCATCATCGTCATATTCATGTATCCATCATCCAATTCAGGCATCAAATCGTTCCCCCCCCCCCCCAAAAAAACGCACCACCAAGTGTTGAAAGTGCTCTTCAATGTTTCTCATATATACAAGCAATTCAATCTCTTCCATTTGCATACATACAATAAAATGAAAACAACGATAAAAGACGAAATATACGTCGACATTTTCTTCATTTTTGCGTCTTATTCCTTTCTTCTTGTTCTTAGTCTTGCTCTTTTTCGTCCTTTCTTATTGCCAATAAAAAGCAGAAGTTGAATGAGCACACGGAAGATTTGCCTTGCACTACCTATAAAACTTGGGAATCTATTTCGCTGTTGCACATTATCGGATGTCATCTGTGAAGACAATACGGATTAGAGAAAAGGAATAAAAATGAGATGGAAAGGAAGAGACAACAACTTTAGAGAAAATATGAAGACACTTGCTACGAATTTGCAAAGGCAACAAAAAGTTTTGTTTTGCTTTTTGTTTTGTTTTTGTGATGAAATAAGGCGAATAACTTTTCACCTGGATATGTTGAATCTGATTTTGTTTCCAGAGAGACAAATGGCATATGGAAAGATAAAATTTGAATCGTAAGACAGGGAGTTCTCCTTTATATGGAAATTTGTAAGTTGTAAGTGGCTTATATTGTATTTTTTGTAGAAAATTATGTGAATATATAAAATCTCGAGGAAATAAATCCAGTTTTTTTTTCAAATTCAAATTCAATTGTGCTTTATAAAATGAAATCAATTATTATAAAATTTATAAAAGCATAGAACTTGTTTCAAAAGATACTAATCGTCCACTTGGCACTAAATTTAAGTAATATGTCAATTAAAATATTGCAAAAAACAATATCATGTCTGAATCAAATGAGAATTATAGCATATTGTTAATCAAATGGAAAGAAGAAACGAGTTGGGTAGACAGAACTAAGCTCGTGTCAGAAGGGTTTTGTACTTAACATACTGTTACATGTACAAATAATTCTACCAGCTACTGTCGCAATTGTTTTCACAACCATTAAGAACATCAAGGAAATGACTTTACTCGAAACCACGAGAACCCACCAAGCATGATCAACATCTGAAAGTGAGTCACTGCTCCATTCATTAAGCTGCTCGAATATACCAGATACCTCTCGGCAGAACATTCGCCAATGTACGAGAAATGGATTGAACGGCTAGAGACCCTATATAAAGGTGAGCTGAATGAATGGGGGGATCATTCATTACACCCGCGACAATAAAAACTGTGATAAAGGCGAGTGCGAATTAATAGTGATAGTGAAACCGCGATAGTAAACTGCGATATAGTGGAGCGCAAAGTAAAGGTGATAGTGATTGATTGATTGATTGTTGAGTGGACAGTTGTAACAGATATTAATTTACAAGTGGAAGTTAGATTTTAATTAACTTTTGTGAAATAGTTAAATTTATCATTGTGCATTTTTAGTAAATAAACTCTCTAAACTTATTTTTTAAAAGACAGTGCGTTTTCCTATCCCAGAACATTAAAATTATTGGCCGCGAATCATAACACGCGACAATACGATATACAGACATATAGGGTTATCCATTTTACGCTCGGGAAAATAAAGCTAAAGAAAACACATAAAATGTTCAGATGGAAACGAACTATTTTATTCAGTATAAAGATTGAACCATCATACGTGAAACACAACATCATTCAAATGTCCTCCACAGGGCCTCTAATAGGTTTCGATCCTTTTGAGGTAATTTGCAATGACTTTTCGGCACATTTCCGGCAATATCTCGGCCATAAGTTCACGAATATTGGTTTTCAATTGCTCAAGATTTTGAGGATTGTTCGCGTAAACACGATCTTTCGCATAGCCCCATAAAAAAAAGTCCAAAGGTGTTATGTCACAGGATCTTGCGGGCCAATTGACATCACTCAATCTCGAAATTACGTGTCCTGGGAATTTGTCTTGCAAAAGTGCTTGATTGGCCTGTGTTGTGTGGTTTGTGGCTCCGTCCCGTTTGAACCGCATGTTTTCGAAATGATAACCTTCAATTTCTCTCCAAAAATAATCGGTTAACATCCGCCATAGCGGTCAGAATTGACTGTAATGGCTCTTCCTTGATGGTTTTCAAAAAAATACGGGCCAATAACACCACCAGACCATAATGCATACCAAACGGTCACTTTTTCTAGATGCAAAGGCCTTTCTGCGATCATGTAGTAATCGCGTAGTTAGTTAAATTTACTATCTTGATAAATTCACATAGAATTCAAATTTTATTTATGTCCATTTATAGATTTTTTTTATTATTTTCTTTATATATTCCGCACAATTAAAACTGCTCGATTATTCAGCGCCGGCAAAGGGTTAGAAGAAATTCATGCATAATATGTTCCAGATCAACTAATCAAACTAAGAACCAGCTGCTTTGTACAAATTGTATGGGACATCAATTTTCCTCCAATTTCACGACAACGAACGCAGCCCATGAAGATTGATCTGGTACAATTGGAGAAGTGGAGAGGGCGAGCTCAGGTGGTCGTATCGGCGGTTTTTGTCACTTGGCACGTCTGAGAAACGAGAATAAACAAATCTTGTGAAATGTAATAAGTGCGGGTTTCCCATGTATTATTTGTGCCAACGTTTGAAACCTTTGTGGACAAGAATATCTTTTTGAATAAAACCCGTTGGGTGGCCGGAAAGCCGTCGGAATAGAGGGGATCAAGTAAAGTCTGGCTGACGTCCCGTGTGCGCGTGTGTGTCGTCGCCCTTTAAAAAAGCATCAACCCGTAACCCACCATTGAATACATTTTAGGATCAGTATTTCCTATGCCAAGTAATTTGCCGAATAATTCGAGAGAGTCGAAATTCGTGTGACAAACTAAGAAGTTGCGATCTAAGCAGTGCACGCCATTCACATATTCTCCCGGTGAATCTTCAGAGGTTTTAGCAGAAAGTATCTGTAAGATCTGCAGCAGTAAAACCTGATTATAAATTTCAGTACCGCAGAATTAGCAATTGTAACGTAAATATCAGTGAATTTGGTGGATAAACATAGTTGCTCCGTTCATCTCGCGATAAATTTTCTCTCGTTCCCATTCAATTTCCCATCGACGAAAATCCCTTTTCCGTGTGGGCAGCAAAGTGCGAGATATCGATTTTGGAAGCGCGAATCTATTCGCCTATGTATCTTTCGTATCCTCCTGTAGTCCTCGACAATCGGGAAAAGCATGTGCAGTGATCGTACGTGAAAAGGGGAGTAAAATTTTAGCAAGCATAGACAAGTTAGGCAAAATAGGAATTCGACAGGAGTTTAAGAAAAAAACGCTCAAGACTGATCTGGTGCAAAAAGGAAAGGAAAAGTGTTTCCAAAAGAAAAAAGAACAACTGTTTTGGAATAGAAGTGGAATCTGTGAATTCCATTCATTGAAGGATTACTTATTGGAGTAACCGAAATTAAAAACAAAACCAACAGGAGATTCGCAAGATAATATCGAAGTCGGCGGGTCTTTTTTTTGCGGGAATAACTCGCACGCATTGCGAGATAACATTAAAAACTCTGCATAAAGTCGCACTTGCGAGTTGCAAATTGTGGACAGAAGTGGCAAAACATCCGTTTGATTTGCGCGAAGATAATTTGCAAGCTGAACTGATAACGTTTATACGAAGTCCAAGTATTCACTGGACGTTCAGCGCAAATGAAAAGGCCTATCATGCATATGAAAATGCAGAAAACTGTGGTGCAAGTGATTTAGATTGCAGTTATGTTTATTGTGACTGCACTACGGATTTCGTAAATCGCATACCAAAGATGCAGCCAAGTTAGCATTCGGATTAGTGAACCCTATTGTCTAATAGCACTGGTGTGGTGGAAAAGTTGGCCAGAACGTTTTTGGGTATGCGTCACTTTTTCTTGGACAAACGTTCTTTGTTCCAAATGGACGTGAGATCCCTCGTAAAAATGTTAGTGAAGATATGAATTTAATGATATGAGTGGAATCTAACATAAAGAGGCGGGAAAGCTTCGTATGGTGATCTTTTGGATTGACCGCGAATTGATGCTTGGGTCAGGAATCAGTTGCGTTCGCACCCAGTGTCACTTGTGGGGTGGTAAAACGTTCTGTGCTGTTTATTTCGGTTGTACTACAGGCAAAGTTGTTTTGGATTCGCAACGCCAAGAGAGTGTCAAATCAGCCTGTCCAAATGCCAACGGGAAGTTAATTTTAATCAGAGATTTCGATTTAGTTTTAGATGAAATTAGCGAATGTGACAATGGATGGAATAAGTCATAGACTGCAAGGATAGAAAATTTATAAACAAAGTTCATCATTATAACCAGCCTTCAACTTTAAATTTTTGTTTGTGTAACGTAGTGAAATTAAGGCCAAGGAGCTTAATTTTTCTAAATAACAGGAGATACATGTTTTATTAGCATCTCACCACATCACCAGCGGGCGCCCGGAGTGTATGTTGGTGAGCACCAATTTTTATATTAATTAAATTGTATTTACATGCATGAATATTTATAAATTACCTATAGAAAAATTAAAACAATGAATTCAATTGTATTTACATGCATGAATATTTATAAATTACCTATAGAAAAATATTTATGTAAATTTTACTCTATCGTTTAAAAATGCTCTACGAAGCTTTGAAATAAATTAAGAAACGTCTAAATTATAAAAAAAGGCATATTACACGAGAGTAAAAATTACGGCTTTAGGTAGTTCTTGTAATCAATTAAATAAAAAAGATGTTCATAATGATAAATATTTCTAGTTAAAAGTCAAGAATATTATAAAAAAAAAACATTAAAGTTCTCCGACCTTAAATAGCGATCAGATTTTTATGCATCCAATATTTAATGTACAACAATAACATCCGAAACGCTAGAGCAAGTTCGCATACGCATTGAGCAAGCTGATATTTGCATATAACATTTGCACTTGATGTGAATAGAAATCAATACTGAACATACGAGTATAATCGTTTTACATCCAAGAGAGAAGAGACTTGGTTTTTAATACATACGAGCACATTCAGAACAAGAAATGCGAGAGAAGTTGATCTTTAATCTCTAATCGTTGTATTTAAGCAATTACTTAAACAAGAAAAAGAACTAGAGAAAGGCAAATTTAATGAGAACAAACCGTAAAAATAATTATATATATATATGAAGAAAAACTAAAAAAATAAATTAATACTCCATAGCCTTCGGTCTTTCCATTACGTTGGTTCTGACCGGGTATAGGACTCGGTATGGTGGCAGGCTTTCCTCATAAAACATGAGCCAGCCACCGGGTACGTAATAATCTTTCTTTGTTTGAGGTGACTTTGCGGGTTGAGTGGCCCAAGCAGAGTGCCTCTTTATCGCATAGAGTTATGTAATCGAATTGTATAATTCTATGGCATAAATTGGTCAACGGGGTATTTCTCTTCTGATGGGAAAGCTTATGCAAGTTAAGAACGCTTATTTTTCAATCACCCAATTTGCATACTGCGTCGTGTATGGTCTTGAGGCTTAAGTCCATCAGTGAGTTGGATTTTGTACGGATGGAGATGCAAATCCAAATGCAAAATACGCCACAATAAGCCGTACGACAAGCCCAAATGTTGAGCACGTCGAGGAATCGACAAATTCGGGTCTTCCTCCACACTTTCAGCAACGACAGTGATATTTTCAGCAGAACGGATGTTGCAATGATGCACAGGCCTTGCAATATCAATAACCGATCCAGTATCTTCAAATTTTCTCCCTATGTTCGAAATTGGTTGCTGTGTAGGTCGATTATGTCGACCGCAATCGGCTCGTAAAGCCCTAAATGTTGATACAGCAGAATCACCATTTTTATGATAAAATTTAATAATTTTAACCCGTTCTTCGACTGTTAAACGATCCATATTTCTAAATAGCAACCCTTCAACTAAAAAAAACATGCTGACAGATGTCAAATGGCAGGGTTTTACTTTCCTATCACGAACTGGAGAGCCCTGTACATGTAATGAATGATTTAGTTCAAGAAACATTTTAATGACATGTACAGCAAATATATTTTTGCTTGAAAGGATAAACCAGTTTTGTTCTATTTTGACTGGCCAATATTTTGTTGCAATATTGATAAAATCATTTACGAACAGCCAAATCTTAAATTTCATATTGTTGTATCATATATTGGATATTCTTAAAAGCATTGAGCCTTTTTTGTCACTAGATGGTGTTCGTTGCCATATATCGGGCAATATTAATCAGATTGAGTCAAACTGACATGCGTTTGAAAGGTTACATTTTATTCTACAATTTTTGTCTGGACTGTACAAATTCATCACGAATAAATTTCAAATCATAATCTAATAAAAACATATTTCACGCATTATTACTTGTTGGTACATCAATTTATAAATTTTAGTCGTTTATTTTACGACCATCTTACCAGGAGTACACATATTGCATCTGCAAACATGGATCAGCTCGCCACAGAGCAACGGAAAACAGGAGAGGAGATCCAGAATTTAATCCGAAACTTCCTCAAGGACAGCGAGTATCGTAAAACCAGACCATATTTTGAAAGGCACCTTCGAGAATTAACACTTGCTTGGGATGGATTTGAGGAAGGCTAAAATAGAATCCATGCGCTGGATACAGTCCCCACAGATCATACATATTTCTGCACAAATTACTACAAGGAAGTGTCAGAATTAAAGTTGAAGTATGAAGACTTGTTTGAGAATGAGCTCCGCAAGATGAAAGACGCCGAGTCTACCATGTTAAAAGATGAAAGTGCAAAGTGTAACGCCCAGAAACCAAAAGAGGCCCAATCTACACTGGCAGTTAACGTAACGACATTGAAACGCCACCAAAAAGCTATCATGGACACAGTTCAGCGCCATTTAGCAAAACAACTAGTTTCCCAAGGAGTAAGTTGGATAAATGATATGATCAACAAGCTGTGGAGTCAAATTTAGGATCTCCATTATTCTATATTGAAGCTAATAGACGCTCCCGACGGTTATGATATGAAGGCATTCATTGAGCCAGTTTAGGATGTCCGGAACACCTCAAGCAAGACACCCCAATCAGATCACTGCAAGGATAGAGGCCTCTCCCATACGTCTGCCAAGGGTTACAATCCCAAACTTTTGATGGTGATTACCTAAAATGGGGTCAATTCCCCGATATGTCTACCCAAATGGTACACCTTAATTCCATACAAGCGATCCAGAAGATGTAGTACTTGAAGATTCATGTTACCGGCGAGGCAGAAAAGCTTATTCGACATCTGCCATTGACAGAGGCTGATTACAATTCAGCCTGAAATTTGATCCAAAGCCAATAGAACAATAAAAGGCTTCTAACGTCGGCGATCATATCCACGATCATGGGCTCACCAGCCATAACTACTGAAACACCAACATCATCAGTAGTTAAAAACCTCCATGATACCGTTCACGAAGGCCTATTGGATTTAACCAATCTGGGGGTGAATGTCTCAATTTGGGACCCGTTACTTCTTCACATCATTGTAAAAAAATAAGAACGGCAGATTCATACGCTGTAGGAACAATCTCTAACGAGGCCAAAGGGAAACCAATAAGTGAGAGCATTTTTGGAGTTTCTGGAGTTTCGGTTCCAGTCCCTTGAGTCCATTGGTCAGAAAGAAAAACCAAGCTCAGCGCGATCATTACATCTACTGTCCCAGCGAAGTGGACCTCGTCCTGTGTAGTGTACAAGCAGTCACCACATCCCTTGTTCTCATGCACGCGGTTCTTGCAAATGCCTGTGCCAACAAGGCATCAGTGCATACAAAGGAATAGGTTATGAGGCCAGTGCACACGCCTTTCGAGCCTGCACCAAATGCAATAACACGCACGTGACACAACACGCTTCTTCATCTGGATACCACTCCCCGAGACACAGCAAAATGAGACTTCATAAAGGGCACTCAGCAAGAAAACCCATCATCTGGCTCATCGTCACTTACAGCCTCATCTAACCACGGCCAACATCACTATATTCTTCTTGGAACAGCAAGAGTCATTGCAAAGGCGCGTAATGGACAAGCCGTGGTCTGCAGAGCACTACTGGACTCTGGGTCACAAATAAATCTGGTGACTGATAGGCTGATCAAACGATTGGGTTCGTCATGGTGACGAGCAGACTTACACATCATAGGAACCGGGGGAGCATCAAGTAATGCCAGGCGGATAATCAATCTTGATATTCAGTCTCGAGTCACAAGATATTCAGCTACACTCGAGGCTTATGTCCTTCCGGAAATTGTGCCCTCACAGCCAACACATTGTGTCAACATCACCTCATGGCCGATACCATCAACACTTTCACTTGCTGATCCAACGTTCAATCTGGGAGCAGAGTTTCACCATCAGCTGTTAAGGTCGGGCCAACTCAAGCTGGCGGAAAATTTACCCATACCTCAGAACACAGCATTTGTTTGGATGGTTTTTGGAAGGGTTGACTCAACCCAGACGTCTCGTGCTACTTGCGGTGTCCTCAGTGCAGAGGAGCAAATGACAAATGAGCTGTTGGAATGGTTCTGGAGAATCAACGACATCACTGAGAGTCAACCATTGATGTCAGTGGCCGAGAAGCAATGTGAAAGTCATTTTGATGAATACGTAAGGAAAATGCAGGACGGTCGCTTTATGGTCCGGTTGCCCTTTATAGACCGACACACTTCTTTGGGTGAATCCAGGAGGATAGCGTTCAATCGTCTCTGGGCACTATAAAGACGACTTTTGAATGACGTTGCTGTGCGTCAACAATATCACAAGTTCATGAAGGAATACGAATCATTGGGGCAAGTGTCCGAAATAAACTCAATTGATGTACCAGACAACCATTTCGTCATTCCACACCATTATGTGCTCAAACCAGAGAGCACACCTACGAAGCTTTGCATGGTCTTTGACGCATCGTCTAAGCCTAATTCAGGATTATCACTCAATGATATATTGCATACTGGCCCCAGGATACAACCAGAACTATTCACGATCTTACTGCGATTTCGTCTTCCCACTTACGTGTTCACCGCTGACATCCAAAAACTTGATTCTATGGAGTGACCATCCACTTCAGTCCATTCGCTATTACTAGCTCAACACCATCACTTACGGGACACGTGCTGCACCATACCTGGAAACTAAGTGTTTCCAAAGGCTCGCACAGGACAGTAAGCACCAATACCCATTAGGATCTTTGGCACTAAGTGAAGATTTCTACGTTGATGACGGCTTGGCTGGTTTCGATTCCTTGGTCGAAGCCCAGAGACAACTGACCGAATTGCTAGGCATCATTGGTATACTTTTGGACGGCATAACCACAGACCACCAGGAGTTCAACTTGGATCTAGAAGGAACACAGGCTGGTTCAATAAAAACACTGGGCCTGATGTGGTGACCAAATGAGGATCAGCTCTTCATAAAGATCAGCCAATCGTTAGAAGGAAAGGTTACTTGGCGAACCGTTGGCTTAGAACTAGCCAGAATATTTGACCCCCTGGGAATATTGTCACCAATAGCCGTCACCGCAAAAATATTCATCCGAAAATTGTGGCAGTTAAATGGCTCTTGGGATGACCCGTTACCCGCAGATCTGGAAAAGACTCTTCAGGGCTTGCAGAATACACAATCTCCACGGGAAATCTTTTCACAACAGACGCCACGATCAGTCCAAGTCTATGTGTTTTCAGATGCATCCATGGAGGCATATGGTGCAGCAGTCTATGTGCGATCCATTCTGCAGAATGCACAGGTGGTCATCAGACTATTAAGTGCCAATTCTTGGGTGGTTCCTATCACAAACCCAACATTACCTCAATTGGAGCTGTGCGCAGTCCTTCTAGGCGTCCACCTGGCCACTACAGCCAGACGAGATTTGCGCTACGAAAATCATCCGACATATTGTTGGACCGGCTCTGAAATTGTCCTAGCTTGGATTAATTCCTCGGCATCTTCATTCCACACATTCGTCGCCAATTGTGTAGCCAAAATTCAGGAAGGTTCACTAGCTTCCCAATGGCGCCATGTTCGATCCAATGACAATCCAGCTGACATCGTCTCCCGCGGAATACCACCATCAAAGTTTGAGTCATCAAGTCTTTGGTTTTATGGCCCGCATTTCCTGCATGGGAATGAGACCTTATGGCTAAATCCATTCAAAAAAAAAAAAACATCAACCAAATCAAGCCCAGCAAGTCAGAATTAAAACAAAGGGCGCCAGAAGCCACAGTTGTGCTCATCACCGAACCAAGTGACACAATATACCACATTAATCATCGTAATTCTTTCACGGCCTTACAAAGGATCGTTGTCACATGCTGCGTTTTGGCCGTCATACCAGACAACCTACAACTGATAAGACTCCACATCTCACACTAACACCAGAATACTTGCAGAGGGCAATGATGTCCATAATTAAATCGATCCAAGAGAATGATTTCGTAGATGACTTGCACAACTTTCAAAAACACGGAAAGGTCAAACCAGGAAGTTCTCTTTGGGATATGACACCAATCATCGACAAAGATGGAGTCATGGGAATTTCTGGCCGCCTTGGAAATTCATTTGGTCCTTACGATGCAAAACACCCTATGATACTTCCGTACAATGGCCCAATAGTCAAACTAATCATGCGAAACATTCATGATCGACATATCCACTGTGGTCCGCAAGCACTATTCAATTACACCAGGCAGAGGTTCTGGCCCATCAACGGAATGTTCATGGCGAGATCAATTGTCCGAAGTTGTGTGACCTGCGCCAAAGCAACTCCAAAAATGCTGAGGTAGCTCATGGGAAATCTGCCTGAAACCAGAGTGCAACTAACGCGACCATTCATAAATTCAGGAGTGGACTTCTGTGGTCCATTTTGGGTTCACTATAAAATTCAAGGGAAAAAACCACAGAGGGGTTATATTGTGGTGTTCTGTTGCTTTGCCTTGAAGGCAGTCCACTTAGAGCTGGCCACCGCTCTGACCACGGATGTATTCATTGGCGCACTCATACGTTTCCTGGCCAGGAGAGGACATTGTTAAAAAACTATACTACGATAATGCAACTAACTTTGTTGGTGCAATGAACAAATTGGCTGAACTCAAATCATCAAAATATTACCAGCCTGCCTAGGAGTCCACGTGCAGTTCAAGGGGAATTCAATTTAATTTCATTCCTCCAAGAGCACCTCATTTCGGTGGGCTATGGGAGGCGGCAGTTAAATCAGCAAAGCATCATTTACTGCGCAGTGCTTCATCAGCCTCACTTACTCATGAAGAGCTGGAGACTGTTGTGATTGGAGTGGAAGCGGTTTTGAATTCCAGGCCGATTTATCCCATGTCCTCCAATCCAAGGGATTTGGAAACCTTGACACCAGGACACTTCTTGATTGGGGAACCATTGACGGCTCAAGTTGATATCAACGCAAGGTCCAACACTTGCAGCTTGACTCGTAGATGAGAGGAGGTTAGACGCCTGCAGCTGGATTTCTGGCAGCGATGGTCTCTTGAATACCTTAACCATCTCCAGAGCAAACAGAAATGGCGTAGTCCATTGTCTAATGTACAACCGGGGATGATGGTAATACTGAGGAAAGATAATTGTCCAATGCAGCTGTGGTCCTTAGGACGTATTTCCAAAATATTCAAGGGTGACGATGGACTGGTGCGTGTGGCAGAGGTGCAGACAGCATCCAGTATTCGTAAAAGATCGATTCTTATGTTAGCTCCATTGCCTGTTGAAGACTTCTTTAAGCCACCTGTATACTCCCGGACCATCGCGTACTCATGCGCAGGACTACCACTAACACCCAAGAGATGTTGCAGGTCCATCACGTCGTTATCACGAGAATCAGTCCGACGAGAATATCTTGCGGATCGACGCCTCCCCCAAGGAATATGCAAGATCAACTGCATCTCCAACGATGCTCACTGTCTTAATAGGACTTTGGTTGCTACCACTAATCCTTGGATCTCCAGCTCAAATTACAAGGTTCAACTAGGTGCCCGGCATACACTTTGAGCGGATAGCAACCATTGAACCCAAAGCAGCTGAATGGAGCTTAATAATCTACTATAATGTAAAACCAATTTGGTTGGGTCTGGCGGCAATGCACAATGGAATGGACATGTTGAATCATCTTTGTGGCTTACTACAGCAAAATAACACATACAAAATGTTGATTAAGCTATTCGACCACATCATTGCCGAGTTAGAGCTTAACGAAGTGCTTCTGACCAAAAAACGTAATAAAAGAGGCGCAATTGACCTAGTGGGTAATATTGCGCACTCACTTTTTGGAGTTCTCGGCACCAAATATGCTCAGGAAATGGCAAAAACTATCGGCCACGTCAAAGACAATGAAGATCAACTCCTTCATCTCATGAAGAACAAGACGTCAATATTTGACGCCACCATTAACATAATTAAAAGACGCTAGACACAGATCAATGACACTTTCGGAGAAGTGGGAAAGCAAATTTATGAGATAGCACACCGGATCCAGGAAAATGATACTCTAAAGCATCAGCAACGAATCATTCAACTGATAAACATACTGTCTATCCAACTAACTCTAAGAGCATCTAGCTTGCAAAAGCGCAATAACTACTAGTAGATGTCCTTATTGACACTCGTCATGGCAAAATCAGCCCAAGGTTGTTACAAGTTGATCAAATCCAACAAGAACTACGTAAATAAAATCGCCCTTGGTAACGCCACTCCAGATACCTACCCAAAGCTACGATACAGTGAATATTTATAAATTAATGACGATAAAAGGTGCTGCCGCTAGAGATTACTTCATTTTCAACATAAGGTCACCACTAAACAACCAAGATCAATTTCACCTGTTCCAGTTTACACCAATCCCGTTCATCATCAAGAGCACCATAGTTGCTATCAAACCGAGAATGGTGCTACTGGCACAGAGAAAAGTTTTTCTCCATGACCTCCGAGATGCTGGAAACATGTATTGAGAGCAAACTGAACCACCTATTTTGTCCAAGGCTACAAACCAAGGCATAGTTGGCCTGCTTAACAACAACAGTAATATTTTATGCCCCTTAGCAAGAGTGGTTGACGAATGCGTATGCGTAAAATTGCTGAAGATGAATCACTGGATATTCGCGTTCAAGGAACCAATGAGTCTCAACGCTATTTGTGGCTCGAACATTTTTCAGGTTACATTGGAGCACACCGGACTCATTGAAATTCCACAGGGATGTATGCTACGAAATGCTATACTGAACCTACATAGCTACAGCATTTTCCATAGGACCAGTCATCTGACCTATGCTACATTCATCAACTTCAATACAACCATAGATCGACTGGCCTTAGTCCCACTCAAGGTGCACAATACCATGCCATATCCTGCAACCATCAACAATCTCACAACATTACAGCAAATTCTGGAAGAGCAGCAGGATTTTCGATTAGCTGAAATTCAACAAGTTGTTCACCATCCATTCGCCATTAGCTACATTATTTTGACATTGCTTATTATATTGGCCATCATCATTTGTTGGAAGGGACGTTTTCTCTGGCGAAGATACAACAACCCCGAATACTCGAGACCAACACCAGCCCGACGACACCATGCAGATACAGACTTCACCGTTAGCATCTAAGCACTCAGTTGTCAAATGCACATGCGTCCTAATGTGAGAGTTGTGCATTAGCACTTTTCGTTGTAACCAAATTTACGATTAATGAATATACAGGGGGAATGCCGGTCGACAAGAGCACTCTTGGAAGCTAGCATTCTTTGGGGAGTTCCGCCCCCACGTACCCGAGGAAACTCCGCAGGGTGAATGCCGGTCGACAAGACCACTCCTGGAGGCTAGCATTCTTTGGGGAGTTCCACCCCCACGTACCCGAGGAAATTCCCGCGGGGAGACAGCCGGTCGACAAGAACATTATTGGAGGCAAGCATTCTTTGGGGAGTGCCGCCCCAACGGACCCGAGGATATGGGGGGTGCCGTGGGGTTCCCTCCTGGGATGACAGGTAACGATCCTGATTGTATCTGGACTACGCTTTGGACAACGAACTGGAATTGACGCTTTGGGCTGGCGGATGTGATGGTTTGGACCTAGTTGCTTTGCACAGTAGCGCCGAGGTGAAACTCGTGTGCAAACGGCTCCAATTCAACTATCATACCGTCTCCGTCCCGGTAAAACCTTGGTAGGCCTCGGAGTACGCTCGAAGCTCGCACCATTGGGTTGGTGGTGTAGGTTCGGTTGAGATGGACTCCCGATTCGCGCTGATCTGGCTCTGAGCACTTGTCCCCATAAGGGCTTGTGCCAACCCTCGCATGGCCTCCCTGCTCTGCAAAGATAACCATGTGACCAAAAGGCGACTACACACACGAACGGAGATAGCGGCTCCAAGGGGGGACCCAATAAAATGGAGCAAACAAAATCAAAAGATCAAAAACATCCAAAAAATGAAACCCAAAATAATAACGACGACGCAACCAGCGGTCGCAGCCACGACTAACACGACGACAGTGACGGTAGACGAAAAACGGAGAACAGCAGACAGTCTGGTGCAGACTGAGATTCCTGCGGCGTTTGGGCGCAGCAAAAAATTATGCGAACGCCCGGGCGTCCTATTAAGGAGAAGCGGGAGACTCGCGGGATGCTTCAGGTGTTCGAGCAGTGGAAGATATCATAAAGAGCACCGAAAATTCGATTGTCACGGCTGCGATCGTTACTAAAGCGACCGATGCAAGGGTCACAAATCCCGACATTGCAACGAAAAATCCAGAAGCAAACGAGGAGATTACGGCACTAAAAGCAAAGAGTGACCAGACACCGCGTGATTGTACCGCCAGCGTTGAAAATGTGGTGGAAGTACTGCACTCGGAAACGGAAATCGAAACCCTCTTCCGAGGATGGTTGCAAGGTACAATTGCGGCCCAGCGATACGAAGAGGAAAGACTACTTCGAAAAGCGGGAGATGTTCTGAAAAGAATACAAGCTGCATGCGACTCCCCAAAAATTAGCAAAGTAGCAAAGGAAGGGCTCCTTGAACTAGAGGAGCTCCTAGATCGCATAGGGCACTATCGTAGGAGGCTAAAGAGGCGCTTGGGGCGAAATCTAAAGGCGACATGCAGATAGCTCCATCATTAAAAGTCAATAAAAGAATGGCGTCGAGCCCAATCGAAGGAGATCGGGATAAAAGAAGGAAGGAAGAGGCACTTGACGGGCGTGGAGCACCAGATCAGGGGTTCCAGACAGTGCTTACAAAAGGAGCGAAGAAAGCCACAAAGAAACTCCTTCAAAAAAAGCCAGAAAATAAAATTCGCACGGACGCCTAATTAGAAAAAGGACCTGATGCAAAACAGGAGAGGCAGAAGCCCCGACGAAGACCCCGGCAGCAGGCACTGCTTGTGAAGCCCCAAGATGGCCGATCCTACGCGGAGGTGCTGCGGGACATCAGGGGAAACGTAAGGCCCGAAGACACCAACATTACCATTAAAGTAGTACGACCAACCATCACTTACGGGACACGTGCTGCACCATACCTGGAAACTAAGTGTTTCCAAAGGCTCGCACAGGACAGTAAGCACCAATACCCATTAGGATCTTTGGCACTAAGTGAAGATTTCTACGTTGATGACGGCTTGGCTGGTTTCGATTCCTTGGTCGAAGCCCAGAGACAACTGACCGAATTGCTAGGCATCATTGGTATACTTTTGGACGGCATAACCACAGACCACCAGGAGTTCAACTTGGATCTAGAAGGAACACAGGCTGGTTCAATAAAAACACTGGGCCTGATGTGGTGACCAAATGAGGATCAGCTCTTCATAAAGATCAGCCAATCGTTAGAAGGAAAGGTTACTTGGCGAACCGTTGGCTTAGAACTAGCCAGAATATTTGACCCCCTGGGAATATTGTCACCAATAGCCGTCACCGCAAAAATATTCATCCGAAAATTGTGGCAGTTAAATGGCTCTTGGGATGACCCGTTACCCGCAGATCTGGAAAAGACTCTTCAGGGCTTGCAGAATACACAATCTCCACGGGAAATCTTTTCACAACAGACGCCACGATCAGTCCAAGTCTATGTGTTTTCAGATGCATCCATGGAGGCATATGGTGCAGCAGTCTATGTGCGATCCATTCTGCAGAATGCACAGGTGGTCATCAGACTATTAAGTGCCAATTCTTGGGTGGTTCCTATCACAAACCCAACATTACCTCAATTGGAGCTGTGCGCAGTCCTTCTAGGCGTCCACCTGGCCACTACAGCCAGACGAGATTTGCGCTACGAAAATCATCCGACATATTGTTGGACCGGCTCTGAAATTGTCCTAGCTTGGATTAATTCCTCGGCATCTTCATTCCACACATTCGTCGCCAATTGTGTAGCCAAAATTCAGGAAGGTTCACTAGCTTCCCAATGGCGCCATGTTCGATCCAATGACAATCCAGCTGACATCGTCTCCCGCGGAATACCACCATCAAAGTTTGAGTCATCAAGTCTTTGGTTTTATGGCCCGCATTTCCTGCATGGGAATGAGACCTTATGGCTAAATCCATTCAAAAAAAAAAAAACATCAACCAAATCAAGCCCAGCAAGTCAGAATTAAAACAAAGGGCGCCAGAAGCCACAGTTGTGCTCATCACCGAACCAAGTGACACAATATACCACATTAATCATCGTAATTCTTTCACGGCCTTACAAAGGATCGTTGTCACATGCTGCGTTTTGGCCGTCATACCAGACAACCTACAACTGATAAGACTCCACATCTCACACTAACACCAGAATACTTGCAGAGGGCAATGATGTCCATAATTAAATCGATCCAAGAGAATGATTTCGTAGATGACTTGCACAACTTTCAAAAACACGGAAAGGTCAAACCAGGAAGTTCTCTTTGGGATATGACACCAATCATCGACAAAGATGGAGTCATGGGAATTTCTGGCCGCCTTGGAAATTCATTTGGTCCTTACGATGCAAAACACCCTATGATACTTCCGTACAATGGCCCAATAGTCAAACTAATCATGCGAAACATTCATGATCGACATATCCACTGTGGTCCGCAAGCACTATTCAATTACACCAGGCAGAGGTTCTGGCCCATCAACGGAATGTTCATGGCGAGATCAATTGTCCGAAGTTGTGTGACCTGCGCCAAAGCAACTCCAAAAATGCTGAGGTAGCTCATGGGAAATCTGCCTGAAACCAGAGTGCAACTAACGCGACCATTCATAAATTCAGGAGTGGACTTCTGTGGTCCATTTTGGGTTCACTATAAAATTCAAGGGAAAAAACCACAGAGGGGTTATATTGTGGTGTTCTGTTGCTTTGCCTTGAAGGCAGTCCACTTAGAGCTGGCCACCGCTCTGACCACGGATGTATTCATTGGCGCACTCATACGTTTCCTGGCCAGGAGAGGACATTGTTAAAAAACTATACTACGATAATGCAACTAACTTTGTTGGTGCAATGAACAAATTGGCTGAACTCAAATCATCAAAATATTACCAGCCTGCCTAGGAGTCCACGTGCAGTTCAAGGGGAATTCAATTTAATTTCATTCCTCCAAGAGCACCTCATTTCGGTGGGCTATGGGAGGCGGCAGTTAAATCAGCAAAGCATCATTTACTGCGCAGTGCTTCATCAGCCTCACTTACTCATGAAGAGCTGGAGACTGTTGTGATTGGAGTGGAAGCGGTTTTGAATTCCAGGCCGATTTATCCCATGTCCTCCAATCCAAGGGATTTGGAAACCTTGACACCAGGACACTTCTTGATTGGGGAACCATTGACGGCTCAAGTTGATATCAACGCAAGGTCCAACACTTGCAGCTTGACTCGTAGATGAGAGGAGGTTAGACGCCTGCAGCTGGATTTCTGGCAGCGATGGTCTCTTGAATACCTTAACCATCTCCAGAGCAAACAGAAATGGCGTAGTCCATTGTCTAATGTACAACCGGGGATGATGGTAATACTGAGGAAAGATAATTGTCCAATGCAGCTGTGGTCCTTAGGACGTATTTCCAAAATATTCAAGGGTGACGATGGACTGGTGCGTGTGGCAGAGGTGCAGACAGCATCCAGTATTCGTAAAAGATCGATTCTTATGTTAGCTCCATTGCCTGTTGAAGACTTCTTTAAGCCACCTGTATACTCCCGGACCATCGCGTACTCATGCGCAGGACTACCACTAACACCCAAGAGATGTTGCAGGTCCATCACGTCGTTATCACGAGAATCAGTCCGACGAGAATATCTTGCGGATCGACGCCTCCCCCAAGGAATATGCAAGATCAACTGCATCTCCAACGATGCTCACTGTCTTAATAGGACTTTGGTTGCTACCACTAATCCTTGGATCTCCAGCTCAAATTACAAGGTTCAACTAGGTGCCCGGCATACACTTTGAGCGGATAGCAACCATTGAACCCAAAGCAGCTGAATGGAGCTTAATAATCTACTATAATGTAAAACCAATTTGGTTGGGTCTGGCGGCAATGCACAATGGAATGGACATGTTGAATCATCTTTGTGGCTTACTACAGCAAAATAACACATACAAAATGTTGATTAAGCTATTCGACCACATCATTGCCGAGTTAGAGCTTAACGAAGTGCTTCTGACCAAAAAACGTAATAAAAGAGGCGCAATTGACCTAGTGGGTAATATTGCGCACTCACTTTTTGGAGTTCTCGGCACCAAATATGCTCAGGAAATGGCAAAAACTATCGGCCACGTCAAAGACAATGAAGATCAACTCCTTCATCTCATGAAGAACAAGACGTCAATATTTGACGCCACCATTAACATAATTAAAAGACGCTAGACACAGATCAATGACACTTTCGGAGAAGTGGGAAAGCAAATTTATGAGATAGCACACCGGATCCAGGAAAATGATACTCTAAAGCATCAGCAACGAATCATTCAACTGATAAACATACTGTCTATCCAACTAACTCTAAGAGCATCTAGCTTGCAAAAGCGCAATAACTACTAGTAGATGTCCTTATTGACACTCGTCATGGCAAAATCAGCCCAAGGTTGTTACAAGTTGATCAAATCCAACAAGAACTACGTAAATAAAATCGCCCTTGGTAACGCCACTCCAGATACCTACCCAAAGCTACGATACAGTGAATATTTATAAATTAATGACGATAAAAGGTGCTGCCGCTAGAGATTACTTCATTTTCAACATAAGGTCACCACTAAACAACCAAGATCAATTTCACCTGTTCCAGTTTACACCAATCCCGTTCATCATCAAGAGCACCATAGTTGCTATCAAACCGAGAATGGTGCTACTGGCACAGAGAAAAGTTTTTCTCCATGACCTCCGAGATGCTGGAAACATGTATTGAGAGCAAACTGAACCACCTATTTTGTCCAAGGCTACAAACCAAGGCATAGTTGGCCTGCTTAACAACAACAGTAATATTTTATGCCCCTTAGCAAGAGTGGTTGACGAATGCGTATGCGTAAAATTGCTGAAGATGAATCACTGGATATTCGCGTTCAAGGAACCAATGAGTCTCAACGCTATTTGTGGCTCGAACATTTTTCAGGTTACATTGGAGCACACCGGACTCATTGAAATTCCACAGGGATGTATGCTACGAAATGCTATACTGAACCTACATAGCTACAGCATTTTCCATAGGACCAGTCATCTGACCTATGCTACATTCATCAACTTCAATACAACCATAGATCGACTGGCCTTAGTCCCACTCAAGGTGCACAATACCATGCCATATCCTGCAACCATCAACAATCTCACAACATTACAGCAAATTCTGGAAGAGCAGCAGGATTTTCGATTAGCTGAAATTCAACAAGTTGTTCACCATCCATTCGCCATTAGCTACATTATTTTGACATTGCTTATTATATTGGCCATCATCATTTGTTGGAAGGGACGTTTTCTCTGGCGAAGATACAACAACCCCGAATACTCGAGACCAACACCAGCCCGACGACACCATGCAGATACAGACTTCACCGTTAGCATCTAAGCACTCAGTTGTCAAATGCACATGCGTCCTAATGTGAGAGTTGTGCATTAGCACTTTTCGTTGTAACCAAATTTACGATTAATGAATATACAGGGGGAATGCCGGTCGACAAGAGCACTCTTGGAAGCTAGCATTCTTTGGGGAGTTCCGCCCCCACGTACCCGAGGAAACTCCGCAGGGTGAATGCCGGTCGACAAGACCACTCCTGGAGGCTAGCATTCTTTGGGGAGTTCCACCCCCACGTACCCGAGGAAATTCCCGCGGGGAGACAGCCGGTCGACAAGAACATTATTGGAGGCAAGCATTCTTTGGGGAGTGCCGCCCCAACGGACCCGAGGATATGGGGGGTGCCGTGGGGTTCCCTCCTGGGATGACAGGTAACGACCCTGATTGTATCTGGACTACGCTTTGGACAACGAACTGGAATTGACGCTTTGGGCTGGCGGATGTGATGGTTTGGACCTAGTTGCTTTGCACAGTAGCGCCGAGGTGAAACTCGTGTGCAAACGGCTCCAATTCAACTATCATACCGTCTCCGTCCCGGTAAAACCTTGGTAGGCCTCGGAGTACGCTCGAAGCTCGCACCATTGGGTTGGTGGTGTAGGTTCGGTTGAGATGGACTCCCGATTCGCGCTGATCTGGCTCTGAGCACTTGTCCCCATAAGGGCTTGTGCCAACCCTCGCATGGCCTCCCTGCTCTGCAAAGATAACCATGTGACCAAAAGGCGACTACACACACGAACGGAGATAGCGGCTCCAAGGGGGGACCCAATAAAATGGAGCAAACAAAATCAAAAGATCAAAAACATCCAAAAAATGAAACCCAAAATAATAACGACGACGCAACCAGCGGTCGCAGCCACGACTAACACGACGACAGTGACGGTAGACGAAAAACGGAGAACAGCAGACAGTCTGGTGCAGACTGAGATTCCTGCGGCGTTTGGGCGCAGCAAAAAATTATGCGAACGCCCGGGCGTCCTATTAAGGAGAAGCGGGAGACTCGCGGGATGCTTCAGGTGTTCGAGCAGTGGAAGATATCATAAAGAGCACCGAAAATTCGATTGTCACGGCTGCGATCGTTACTAAAGCGACCGATGCAAGGGTCACAAATCCCGACATTGCAACGAAAAATCCAGAAGCAAACGAGGAGATTACGGCACTAAAAGCAAAGAGTGACCAGACACCGCGTGATTGTACCGCCAGCGTTGAAAATGTGGTGGAAGTACTGCACTCGGAAACGGAAATCGAAACCCTCTTCCGAGGATGGTTGCAAGGTACAATTGCGGCCCAGCGATACGAAGAGGAAAGACTACTTCGAAAAGCGGGAGATGTTCTGAAAAGAATACAAGCTGCATGCGACTCCCCAAAAATTAGCAAAGTAGCAAAGGAAGGGCTCCTTGAACTAGAGGAGCTCCTAGATCGCATAGGGCACTATCGTAGGAGGCTAAAGAGGCGCTTGGGGCGAAATCTAAAGGCGACATGCAGATAGCTCCATCATTAAAAGTCAATAAAAGAATGGCGTCGAGCCCAATCGAAGGAGATCGGGATAAAAGAAGGAAGGAAGAGGCACTTGACGGGCGTGGAGCACCAGATCAGGGGTTCCAGACAGTGCTTACAAAAGGAGCGAAGAAAGCCACAAAGAAACTCCTTCAAAAAAAGCCAGAAAATAAAATTCGCACGGACGCCTAATTAGAAAAAGGACCTGATGCAAAACAGGAGAGGCAGAAGCCCCGACGAAGACCCCGGCAGCAGGCACTGCTTGTGAAGCCCCAAGATGGCCGATCCTACGCGGAGGTGCTGCGGGACATCAGGGGAAACGTAAGGCCCGAAGACACCAACATTACCATTAAAGTAGTACGACCAACGCGGTCGGGCCACATACTGGTCGAATTCGGAGCAGAGGCCGGCAATAAAGAAGCATTCTGTGACGCAGTAAAGAAGGTCCTCGGCAAAAGCGCAACTATAGCCCCGCTCGAGCCGATGGCAATGATCGAAATACCGGACATTGACTGCGTGACGGATCTGGCCGAGGTAGAAGAGGCCATCAAAAGGGAGTTCCCTAGCGTGGGAAGAATCAAAGCGAGACTGACACCAGAAAAAAACAGGGGACAACGCATGGCCATAGTTGAATTGACCGAAAAGGACGCCGAGCAATTCCTGAACAAGGGCAAAGTACGAATCGGGTGGATTGTCTGTAGGATACGGCGAAGAGCAATGCCTCTTCAATGTTTTAAATGCCTTGGTTATGGTCACACCACACAAGTATGCAAAGGATCCGATAGGAGTTCCCTATGTTACAAATGCGGTGAAATGGGACATAAAAGAAAAGAGTGTACAAAGGAGGCACACTGTATTCTTTGCAAGGATGCTGATCCAAAACCTGATTTTGGACACGTCTTGGGATCAGGAAAATGCCGGGTGTTCCAGGAAGCCCTAGCCAAGGCCAAATCAGAGCTTCGATGACCCGCATCCTACAGCTAAACCTACACCGCAGTTCAACCGCCCAAAATCTGCTTGAGCAGTTTGAGAAGGACAGGAAAGCCGACTTCTTGCTGCTGAGTGAGCAGCACCATAATAAAAGTCCTGCATTATGGGACTCTGATGAAACTGGTACTGCCGCTATCTGGGTTCGGAACAGTGACTTTCAAGCGGAGAGTTGTGGACGGGGGCATGGTTTCGTGTGGGTTCGGTGCTCAGGGATCACCTTCTTTAGTGTGTACCTAACGCCTAACGAGCCGATATCATCTTTCCAAGCCAAGCTTAACGCTCTGGAGGGCGCTGTCTCGAACGCAGAGGGTAAAGTGCTCGTTAGGGGCGACTTCAATGCTAAAGCAATCGAATGGGGCATGCCTCAGACGCATCCGCGGGGAAAACGAATCCTGGAAACGGCGGCCAGGACGGCCCTCGTCGTACTGAACTCCGGAAATACGCCGACTTTCCGCCGTATTGGCTGTGAGGGAACCATACCGGACGTGACATTCGCCTCGGAGTCCTTAGTACGGAGGATACACAACTGGAAAGTATTAGAGGACTACTCAGCCAGTGATCACCAGTGCATCCTGCTTGAGATAAGTGATGCTATCTCCCGACGTCCGTGACCTCGGCCTTCTACAACTTGATGGAACATTGGAAGAATGGACGTCGAGAGGTTCGTCAAGGTTTTCACAGCAGGTGAGCCGCTGCAGGGAGCTCCGGAGGGGACGGAAAAACTGGCAGCTCAAGACGTGGTGAACTCTACTATGAGCATCATTACGACTGCTTGCTGCGCTTCTATGCCCCGTCGAAGACCCCGGCACGGCAAACCCCCAGTGTACTGGTGGTCTACTGAAATCGCTGAAAAGCGGAGGGAGTGTCACAAGCTTCGGCGTGAGGCTCAACGGGCGCGGAACCGTGACGAGGCATGCAGCCAGGTGGCAGCATATAAGTCGGCCAGGAAATGCCTTCGCAAACTGATCAACAGTAGCAAGGCTCGCTGCTGGCACGACCTAGTGGACAATGTGAACAAGGATCCGTGAGACCTTGGCTACAAGCTGGTCATGGGGAAACTTGGTGCTCTACGGAAGCCTTGTATACATGACGCGGAAAAGATGGACGCGATAGTGCGGGGACTCTTCCCCACCCATCCCGTCCGTGTTGACGCTGTCCATGGTGAAACAGCATTAGAGTGCCCACTCTTCACACAACTGGAACTGGAGGAGGCAGTCCTCTCCTTGAAAGCGAGGAAGGCTCCAGGTCCAGATGGTGTTGCAGCTGAGGTGTTGCGGCTCGTCTATCACCATTGTCCTGACTTGATGCTCAGTACATTCAACGCTTGCCTACGGGACGGGTTTTTCCCGGTACGATGGAAGGTGGCAAGGCTCGTGCTGATCAGCAAGGGGAAGGGAAATCCCGAATCGCCGTCTGCATACCGCCCGTTATGCATGCTAGACACGGCTGGGAAAGTGCTAGAGAAACTCATCAAGGGAAGACTCACTGACGCGATTCATGCTGCTGGAGACCTATCTCCTCGGAAGTACGGCTTTAGAGCAGGACGTTCTACCATTGATGCGATTGCAGAGGTGGTGAACGCGGTCCAAAAGGCAGAGGCATATAGTCGCACCAAGCGACGGATCGTCCTGTTGGTGACACTTGACGTGAGGAATGCCTTCAACTCCGCTAGATGGGTGGATATTCTGGACACGCTGGAAAACTCTTTTCAAGTTCCAGAATATCTAATGCGGCTTTTGAGGAACTACCTAAAGGACCAAAGCCTGCTCTACGACACGACACAGGGCCAACGAAGGATGCAAATTACATCGGGTGTTGCCCAGGGATCTATCCTTGGTCCGGACCTGTGGAACGTGTCTTACGACGGGCTACTGAGACTTGAGATGCCAGATGAGTCACGCTTTGTTGGCTATGCGGATGATGTTGGGGCTCTGGTCACCGGACGCGCCGTTGAACAAGCGCAACTTAGGCTAGGTATGCTAATGCGCCGAGTGAGGGACTGGATGGCTGCTCGCGGGCTCAGTTTAGCACTAGAGAAAGCCGAAGTGGTCATCTTGACAAAAAAGAGAATCCCTAGAGTAAGGATGATCAGTATTGGAGACATACAAACCGAATCGAAGCCAGCGGTGAAGTACCTGGGGCTACTGATCGACTCAAAGATGAGTTTCTCTGAGCAAATCAGGGCAACGGCTGAGAAGGCTGCTTCGGGAATATCGGCCCTGAGTCGACTTATGGCCAACGTAGGGGGACCCAGCCCATCAAGAAGACGCCTCTTGATGGGTGCTGTAGGGTCAGTGCTACTGTACGGAGCAGAGGTATTGGGCGACGCTCTCAGCAAAGAGGTATACCAAAAACGATTGGCACAGGTACAGAGAAGAGGAGCACTGAGAATTGCATCTTCATATCCAACAGTCTTCGACTCGGCGGTGAGAGTGATTGCAGACGTGATACCTGTCGCCCTCCTTGCTAGAGAGCGCCGCGCTATTTACCTGCGCCGAAACGAGGATGCGAGGGAGATGGCTGTCCGCGAGGAGAGACAACGCTCGCTCAACGATTGGCAGCAGTCTTGGGGGAATTGCACGAAGGGAAGGTGGACTGCGCGCCTCATCTCGGATGTGAGACCGTGGCTCCATCGACTTCTATCTGACCCAGCTTTTGAGCGGTCTTGGGTGTTTTCAGTCTTACCTGCACAAGATCGGTAAGCCACGGTCTCCCGATTGTCGGTTTTGCCCAGGAGAGGAGGACAATGCCTGTCACACATTTTTTTGCGTGTACAAAATGGGTCAAGCTGCGAAGGGAACTCTACAGGAAGACGGGAGAGCTCACCCCGGATAATATAGTTGCGGTGATGCTCAAATCGGTTGACAAATGGAACCAGGTGGCACATTATGCTCAGGCAGTCCTAAAATATAAAAGGGACTCACAGCAGCCGGGGGCGCTGGGGCTGGGGGATCGCTCTTCTGGCATTTCCTCTTCCCCTCTCCCCTCCCGCTAGGAAAGGGACTTTCCAGCTTGAAGGCGCCCCACGGCGTAACAAAACGAGACCTGGCCCAAAGTAATGTGTCAAACGGTTCCAGGCTAGGTTCTCAGATTGACAGGGGAGGTGTTTAGTGGGTAGTCCAAGGGTATCCTCCATGGGAGTCCCACACTGCCAGACTTGGCGGGCGTAAATGCCTTCACCTCCCTACCACAAAAAAAAATTCCATTGTTGATCAGCGAGAAGAAACGTTGTTTTAATCATACAAAAGGTTTAACAGGAATCGTTTGTTATAAGAAGTGTGTTTTCGGGTACCATTGGTGTTTGCCGCGAAGACTGATTTGTTGCTGAATCTATACGGAGTGTGTTCCTATTATTGTTTTACAGAAATTGGTTTCATAAGAAGTGTGTTTGACATTGATTTATTGGTGAATACATACGGAGTGTGTTTTGTGGATTATTTGAAGATTCGTCAAGAATTGATCTATGCAAGACCGATCAATCCCAACAAGTGAGTGACGCGTGTCTCAATCAATCCAAGTTTTGATTGAGACTCACCTGATCTTGATCCGCATAAATCCAGTCAATTTAAAATTGATTGGATCCAATAGTAACCTTTGGTTTCTGTTGGGTATTCCATCCACTTGGATCCAATGAGTTGTTGCATAATGTCAGTCAATCCAAGTTTCGATTGAGACTCACCAGATCCTGATCCGCGTGAATCCAATCAATTTAAAATTGATTGGATCCAACAGCAACCCTTGGTTTCTGTTGGGTATCTCATGCAATTCGTGACATGGACAGTTTTGTACTTCGTCATTCATGTTAAAAGTTGTATTCATTTAAAAATAAGTGAAATTTCTGAAAAAATTCGCTACATTTTACAATATCCCTACGATCAACGTGAGAATGCATCGCAGGCTCGTGAAAAAATTGGTGGTGTCTACGGTCAAGATATTTTATCAAAAGCCACAGCCATGAGATGGTTCGCTAGCTTTCATTCTGGAAATTTTGATGTCAAAGATGCACCTCGCTCATTTCGACCAATCACAGAAAAAGTCGATGAAATCTAACAAAAAATTGAAGAAGACCGACACATAAGCAGCCATGACATTGCTAAGGAACTGAATATCCATCACCAAACAGTTTTGTACCATATGCCTAAGGCTGGATCCACAAAGAAATTCGACGTTTGGGCTCGAATTAACACAAAAAAATTTCATCGACCGAATATTTCTTTGCAAAATGCTTATAAAACGCAACGAAATCGAGCCGTTTCTGAAGCAAATCATTACGGGCAATGAAAAATGGGTAGAATACGAGAATTTCGTTCGAAAAATATCGTGGTCAAAAAAAGGTGAATGATCATAAACGACTTCAAAGCCAGAATTGACACCAAATAAGGTTATGCTGTATGTATGGTGGGATCGGAAAGGAATTGCTTATCATGAGGTGCAAGAACATGCCCAAACACTCAATTCGGCTCTATACTGTCAGCAATCAACCAGATTGCAACAAGCAATTCAAAAAAACCATACAGAATTGATCAATAGAAAATGCGTTGTCTTTCATCATGACAATGCCAGACCACACACATTTTTGATGACCCGGCAAAAATTGACAAAGCTTGGCTGGGAAGTTTTGATGCATCTACCGTATAGTTCAGACCTTCCACCATCAGACCACTATTGTTTTGGTCCCTGCAAAACTTCCTTTATGGATAGAAATTCAATTCTAAAAGGAACTGTGAAAATCACTTGGCCAAGTTTTTCGCCGGTAAACCACAGAATTTCTACACAGATGGAATAATGGCTCTACCCAAAAAATGGCAAAAGGTCATAGACAATAATGGACAATATGTACTTAAATAAAATCCATTTTAAATAAAAGAAGTATTCAATTGAAAACGACAAAAACGGCTCAATACTTTTTAGACTTATCATTATATACGAGGTGTGACAATTTAGTGATGGGACTGGTCATGTTGCCGCGTTTGTGGTGAACCTTTGATCTTGAAATTTCCTTCCTCTTACTCCGCATCCTTCTCCTCTCCATTGATATATTTACTATTGCTCTAGCTTGTTTAGTTTGCCTGCTGTGTCGTGTGGAGTAGACATGTGTTGGTGGTGCTCGTCACGAAAATAGAAACGAAACCAAGAGCAAAGCGTCGCGATAAAATGATGCGCCAGATTGGGCAAAACAGCTTCGAAAACATACGCTTAAAAATGTAAAAGTGCATGGTGATAGCGCTCTTAGTCGTGCCCGAGTGTCACAATGGTTGTCTCTGCAAGCCCCTTGCCCGAAAAAAGCTCGCATGAGCAAGTCGAAGGTGAAAACGATGATTATTGCCTTTTTTGATAGCCGTGGATTCGTCCACAAAGAATTTGTTCCATCGGGGCAAACCGTAAATCATATATATATATATATATATATATATATATATATATATATATATATATACATATATATATATATATATATATATATATATATATATATATGTATATATATATATATATATATATATATATATATATATATATATATATATATATATATATGTAGGATCGTGCCTGGTAACACTCCACCGCAAATGTCACCAAGCCCAACACATGCACCAATTCAGCTTGTTCCCTGCACTGAACTGTACCCATTACAATCATTCTGCCGGTTGGTTCTCTTTGTTCAGTTTTGGGCGACGAGCTTTTCTTTTCTAAACGTGGACGTGGACGAAGGTAAAATATCACAGCTGAAAAGAAGTCAGAGGTTCAGTAGTAAATATCACAGAAAGTATTATTAAAATATCAGCGAAGAAAGTGTCTCATTAAAATATAATTATAAGTGTTATTTGAATCTTGTCTTTCCTCTTCACATTCCTCCTAATAAAACTAAAAGATCACATATGGGGGCTCAACCGGGATGTGAAGCAAGGATTCAAATTGTATTCTTGTAAATTTGCAAAAGCAAAAATGTGAAGAGAGGAAATAAAACTAAAACTGAAAAAATGATTAAATGAAAGTGAAAAAGAAAACGTGAAAGGAAAACTGAAAAATCTTATATTCTCATGAATGGTGTAACAGAGTGATGAAGTTTAATTGCTAAAAGTTAAAATGTTATATTGTTAAAAGTGACAAATTCATTAGTATCATTGCATTATATCGTTAGAAAACTGTAATATTTTTTCTTTTCCTTTCTCATTGGTATTACGGTATCGGAATTTAAAATCCCGTTGTAGGCGCGCGTGTCAGTAATTACAGTGACTTAAGAAATTGTTCATTCACAAAATTTATAAATTGCGATTAGAATTACAGTGACTTACAAAACTATTCATCAAAAGAAATTGAAAATTTGTGAAAGGATTACAGTAACGTATACAATTTTCCCCGATTGATTTTTTTTTTTAAATATTTTGATAAGAAAATTTTAAAAACAAAAAAAAGAAGAGAACAAACGCAAATTATTCACGATGGGTGGACGGAGAAGAAGTAATAGACAAAACAGCAACGTCGCGATTGATTTCGAATCTGAGACACGTGTTAATTCATCGCGAATTCCGGCTTTTGAGATGAACGGGTATTCTATTAAATTCAATTTTTCGGACATTGAGACTATTCTTCGAAAATTTCCTGGAGATAATACTATGAGTGTAGGAAACTGGATCGCCGAATTTGAACAATACGCCGATACTTTTCATTTAAATGATTTGCAAAAGTATATGTTTTGCAAGCGTTCGCTTTGTGGTGTAGCTAAAATGTTTATAGATTGTGAGGCTAAGCCGATGAATTATTATGATTTGAAAAACGCACTATACCGCGAGTTTTTGCCTAAATTGAGTAGCGCAGACGTCAACCAGCAATTAAAAGAAAGGAAAAAGGGGAGCAATGAAACGGTGCGCGAATATCTATATGCCATGATCGACATCGCATCGCAGGCAGACGTGGATGAACTTTCCGTAATAACTTACGTTGTCGACGGTATTAAAGACTATTCGAATAATAACGTAATTCTATATGGCGCGAAAACGGTCGGCGAGCTTAAAGAAAAGTTATATATTTACGAAAAAATGAAAAATGAACAAAATAGACAAACGGGCGGAAAGAACGATGGAGTAGATCGAGTGAGAAATTTACAGAAGAATGAAAAACAGAACTACAGATCGAGGAGATATTGTTTCAATTGTGGATCAATGGAACATGAGTGGAGTTCCTGTCCCCAAAAAGAAAAAGGACCGAAGTGTTTCAGATGCAATAAGTTTGGCCATAAGAGTATTAATTGTCCGGGTGAACCCACGACGAATGTAGGTACAGGTTCACACATTATAGTAAAAAGTGGTATGTACGTTAGAACGAAAATTGACGATTTCGCAATCGATGCTCTAGTCGACACTGGAAGTGATATCTGCGTCCTAAAAGAATGCCATTTACAATCAATAAGCCCAAAATATTTCTCCAGAATGTCACAACTGAGAGTAGCAGAACTCGGGGCAAATGTCACAACAAAAGGATCCTTTCTAGCTAAGATACAAATCAATGAACATATTTTTGAAAATACAGAGATTTATATTGTTAATAACAACCACATGAAACCAGATTTTATTTTAGGCATGAATGTACTGCAATTAGCAATAGTGTAGATAGAAAACGGTGAAGTAAACATCAGCAAGAAGAAAACCACGATTAGAGAGGGCAATACAGAAAAAGAAGATGAGACGGCAAAAGCATGTTTCTTAGCCGAACTCGATGTTACAGCTGAGCTCTCCAACAATCTCCCCGACTTAGCACACCTGGAAAATAATGTTAAAGAAGAAGTACTCACGTTGATTTGGAATTACAAGTCTGAAACTCCTGTTGAATTGCCGATCCAGATGAAAACAGTCCCGATGGATGAAGGTCCAGTATACCAGTCGCCTAGAAGGTTTCCCCCTCGCGAGCAAATAATAGCAGAGCAGGTTCAAGAGTGGATCAGGAATGGTATAGTCCAGGAGAGCGCGTCTGATTATGCTAGTCCAATTGCATTGATGAGAAAAAAAAACTTTTCATATAGACTTTGTATCGATTTCAGAGCAGCCAACAGGAAGATACATAAAAATAGATACCCCTTGCCAGTGATAGAAGACCAGATCGATTGTTTACAAGGAGCTTGTTGGTTCACAACTCTAGATTTAGAAAACGGGTTCGTCCACATTGGTATTGAAGCAGGCAGCCGAAAGTACACCTCCTTCGTTACCCGATAAGGGCAGTTCGAGTTTCTGCGCATGCCATTTGGTCTATGCAACTCCCCAAGCGTATTCCAGAAGTTCATTAACTATATTTTAAAAGATCTCATCAGCCAAGGAGTAGTGATAGTTTACATTGAAGATATAGTTATACCAGCATCGTCAGTCGAAGAAGGCTTGGCAAGGCTGAAGAGGTTATTAGAAGTTACTGCTAAAAATGAATTGTGCATAAAATAGAAAAAGTGCCAGATCTTAAGAGAAGAAATAGAGTATCTCGGATACGTAATTAATCGAGGAATATTGAAACCATCACCATCTAAGGCTAAAGCTGTAATGAGTTTTCCCCAGAAAGCTACTGCAAAGCAAGTCCAAAGCTAAGCCGTTAAGCGAATTGTTGAAAAAAAACGCTAAATTCAAATTCGATACTGATCAAATAAATTCTTTTAATACGCTGAAGCAAGCTCTTACCACGGAACCAACGTTAAAGATTTTCAAGTACGGTGCTTATACAGAACTCCATACAGATGCCTGCAAATACGGCTATGGCGCAATACTTCTACAACAAGATGACGAAGACAACTCACTTCATCTGGTTTACAACTTCAGTAAGAAGACTTCCAAAGCTGAGCAACAGTACAGTAGTTACGAGCACGAGGTACTCGCAATCATGGAGGCAGTGGGGAAATTTCGCGTATACATATTCGATCAACATTTTAAGCTAGTCACTGATTGCAAAGCTTTCGAAATGACTTTGAAAAAATGCGACTTGGTCACAAGGGTAGCACGCAAGGCCTTACTTCTAGAAAATTATGACTACGAAGTGGAGCACTGTTCTGGATCGAAGATGTCGCACGTAGACGCCCTCAGCATGAATGCAATTGTACTCTGTGTAGCAGCAGAAAATGACTTCCTCAATAAAATCAAAGAATCACAGAGGAAAGATGAAAGGTTGAACGCGATTATAGAGCTGTTGAAGCAGGGTCCATATAACGATTACGTTAAACATCACGGTATTTTACGGAAAAAGACAAAATAAATTGCTTTATGTTGTGCCAGAAATAATGAAGAGTTTCATCATCCAAAACGCGCATGAACAGGGTCATTTCCACCACAAGAAAATGTCAGAGATCATTCAGAAGGAGTTTTATATCCCAGATTTGAAACGCAGGATTGATGCGTGCATAGCTAATTGCGTGAGATGTATCCTGTCGGAGAGAAAAACGGGTAAACCAGAAGCTTTACTGAACCCAATCCCAAAAGGTGATCGACCTCTGGAAACTTTACATTTCGAAAACCTTAGTCCACTTATGATGACGAAAAAGGGCTACCGTCATATCTTGGCTATAATAGATGCTTTTACCAAGTTCTGTTGGCTCTTTCCCACCAAAATATTGGGAGTAGAAGAAGTAATCCAAAAGTACGAAATAGTAGTTGAAATATTTGGATATCCGCCACGAATCATTACAAATAGAGGAGGGGCCTTCCAATCCAACACTTTTCGTGAGTATTGTCGAAACCATGATATTAAACTCTACTTCATTACAGTTGGTTTACCAAGAGGGAACGGTCAAGTAGAGAGGTTGGACTCAACAGTGATAGCCGCCCTCACTAAACATTCGCTGGAAGATGCAGAGAAATGGTACCTACACGTAAAAACACTGCAGAGAATTCTCAATAGTACGTTCCAACGAGCGATACAAATGTCTCCGTATGAGCTCCTAACAGGAACTGCGATGAAAGGTATAAAGGACGTTCAACTTATGCGGATAATTGAGCAAGAATACGCGAAAAGCTACTGTGAAGCACGTGAACACTTACGAGAAAAGGCCAAGCAAGATATAACAAGGATTCAGGAGGAGAACCGACAACAATTCAACAAACGACGCAGAGGAGCTTTACAATATAAGGTGGATGACGTAGTGGCAATCGAAAGGACGCAGTTCTCTCCAGCTTCGAAAATCAAACCAAAATTTCTGGGACCTTACAGAATCCTACAAACGAAAGTGTTTGATCGATACGTTGTTGAGAAAATTGGTAACGGTGACGGCCCTAAAACTACAACAACAGGTGCAGACTAAATGAAGTATTGGTGTGAAGAAGACGACGAGTTTATCGAGAATAACGGTAAAGATGAAGGCAACCTCACAGCAGGAGATAACGACAGAGACGAAGACCAAAAGGAGGATGAAGTAAGCGAAGAACAGGACCATTCTTCAGGGACTGAAGAACAGTCAGGAATGGCCGAGATGTAGGATCGTGCCAGGTAACACCAAGCCCAACACATGCACCATGTCAGCTTGTTCCCTCCACTGAACTGTACCCATTACAATCATTCTGCCGGTTGGTTCTCTTTGTTCAGTTTTGGGCGACGAGATTTTCTTTTCCTTTCTCAACGTGAACGTGGACGAAGGTAAAATATCACAGCTGAAAGAGGAGGTTCAGTAGTAAATATCACAGAAAGTATTATTAAAATATCATCGAAGGAAGTGTCTCATTAAAATATAATTATAAGTGTTATTTGAATCTTGTCTTTTCTCTTCACATTCCTCCTAATAAAACTAAAAGACCACATATATTTATATATATATATATATATATATATATATATATATATATATATATATATATATATATATATATATATATATATATATATATATATATATATTATATATACATTCTTTTATATTTATATAATGTATATAAATTTATTGTACCATGTGTAATAAAGCAGAGAAACGAGTTAGAGATGGTACAGCCCAAATGTATTACGCACTGGTGAAGGCGTGCCAGGTGAATCCGATACGCTCTCAAAACACCGAAATAAATATTGATATAATGCTCAGATCATTATGAAATTTTAACTGAGGATTATTGAAGTAGTTTTCTTCTGAAATCCGTAAAAAAACGATTATTTTTTTATGGTAAAGTAGGTATACTGCATTGGTTCTTTTTCAGATCATTTGCCACAAAAAGAATAAATTTAATATAGATATACGATATCATCACATTTGTTTAAATCCAAAATGCAAATAAATTTCAATCTCGTTACTGTTTGCCAAGTATGTAGGTTTCCTAGCAACATCCAATCAACATTATCTTAACCCATCACATATTCGTTGCACACCAAACGTTCATCGTCTTTAGTAGATATCGTAAACGCTATTAATTCTCGAGCAAGCACTTCCAAAATGCATGTTAGTTGCCTCAACAAGACATTCTACCATACTCGCATATGAGTACCGGTTGAAACAGGAGCAAAAACAGAAACACTTGAAGTAGGATATGTGTGTGGAAATAAATTTTCAACAGACCAGATTAAAAGTGCTAAACAGAAATTTACTACGTACTCAAAGTCGATTTAAGAACTGCTGCAGTTCCTATTGCATTTACATAAAAACCGCATTAAAGCGTCCTTCCGTGGTCGTCCTGTGAAGTGTACGCCGTATCGCAAGCGAGTACAAGTATTGATACGGGTGGCGGTGGTAGAGTGGTTAAGCGTTGAAAATGAAAACGGACATTGAAAATGCTGAATGGGTAACAACGACGGGAGCATATTAAAGTCAAGTCAAAAAGGGAAGTAATTTGCGCAAGTGGTAAACGATGCTGGAGCAGCCCCTCAAGTTAGGTATGTGAACGTAACGCAAGTGAAATTGAACTTTAGGGGGTCTTGTTGGCACTCGCCTCTTCTTTGACCACTTCAATAATGATGATGATGGCGGTAATAGTGAGAGGCGATCAGAGTACATTTTTCGCATATGATTAACTTGGAGTAGTGTTGTTGTGATAGTTGAAACTTAAATGAAACACGATTGTGACAGTACTGCAAAATATGTGAGTAAGTACCTAGTGTGCTGAAGGAATCTCAATGGAGTAATTTTAATTCAGGGTGGTATTCAAAACTTAAGGTCCTTCAAGAAAAATACTCAAATAAATAATTTCACATAGTCTCAAAGGGATACTTGATATCTTTTTTGCGGTATGGTGGGGAAAACTATTCATGCCCTAATTTGGGGCTCCCAGATGCGTATATCTGGATTACTGGTAGGAATTTTGGGCATGCTAGTATTCTCCTGTTAATTAATTTAAATGCTCAATGATATCGTTCATATTGGGTGCTCATGTCTCATGAAATAATTTCTCATTTTTCTATGCTTTGATCTATACTATTACTTATTTAAATTTTTTTCTGTTATAATAAATATATTTTTTTATTTTATTCATCTTATTTGCTCATTCGTTATTAAAAAATAATCTTATTATTCTTTTCCCACTTAACGAATTTCATTTTTATTTGATCTTGTTATTCCCATGCATTCATTGAAATGAAACAACAACCACAGAATAATTGTACATCTTAATCCCTAAATAAACTTGCCCATTACGATAATATTGAAACAAGTTTTCTAATACTATTCTTAATTAAGTTAAGGGTTTAATGTATCAGAGAATCTTGGAAATTAGTATAGGTTCTAGTGCGTTGGATTCCCAATTTGGAGTCCTACTGGGACCGTGTTCAAATTCTCTCAGGGGCAAACATTTTTTTTAGTTTCATCAAATGTTAATATTTCTGAGCAGATTATCATGGTTAAATGCAAATCAAATGTATGAAAGATTAACAGAGAGAACGGGATTGAGGTGCAATGATCTTCAATTATTTGAAATCTGAACCGCTGTGGATGAAAGAGAATGGAAAATGGTAGTTAGAGTCTGGTGAATAAAGGTCTGGTTGAGACAGTGTGCTTCGGGGAGTGCTGCAAGAGACATTATTGGGATTTTTTTTATATGGTCCTGTTTACACAAAGCGATATTAATTAAGTAGTGACTAATGCAATTGAGATTGTAATGATAGTTGAAGTGGGAATGGTGCTAAAACAGATAACTAGTTGCGGAAAGTCCAAATGAAAGAAATCATTGTGTGCCAGCATGATAGTTGTCAAAGAAGATATAAAAATCCACATGACATATATAAACAACAGGTCTAAATTAGTGAGCAGTGAATCGTTATTTTGTTTAAAATTCATTAAAATAAGTATCAAATGTGGGAGAAATGTGAAAAATAAGATAATGATAAAAGTTTGCGTTGGCTTGAAATATACTCAAACAATACAAGTTCAAGCTCAATACCCGCATGATTCATAAACAACTCAGTGTAGAGCAAGTTATCGTTTAGATTTACATTAAATTGATGTAAAAAGGATCGAATGAGCAATAGCAAAGTTAAGGAAAGACAAATACTAGTAGTTTTTCATATAATCAAGTATGTATTTTAAAGGAATGGTTGATCTTTCCAAATATTTCCACTGTGTTAATGAGCTGTTTTCAGAACAACTGCAAAAGAACCGATTGCATGGGTTCAACAAAAAAGGTAGTCACGTCTTGTGTTTAATCACCAAATTCCATACATTTTAAAACCCAGTGTTCACCAAACTAGCAAATAATTGTCATAATTAAAATAATCATTAAAGACCCACCGGCCCTGAAGTTTCGGTTAAAATAAGAACAGGAAAGACAAGTGGATCGTTTGAATTTTAAAACAGTGAGATTAATTAAAAGATATTGAGTAAGGGAATGGGACTCATTATTCAATGAAACGATCGGTGGATATCATAAAACATTAAAAAGTGAAAAAAAACACGATACAAAAAGTGAGCATATTTCAGTTTCTTTTGAGGTCAGTTCATTGCATTTATGAAGAGGAAATAAAAACAACATTAATTTTTTTCAGTGTTTAAATTGTTTTCAGTGCAGAGCACTCTGCAGCAGTACAAGAAGTGAGCAATTTTGATATTTTTTTTCCATGTTAAGATAACATTTTGGATTCCTCTAGTAAATTATTTGTAGTGTCACTATTTTTAGCAGCTAATTTTTACAGATATCTTTCATTGCTTATCAATTTAGTTCTTTTTAAAAACAAAAATGAGAGTTCAAATTCATAGTATTTACTCAAATTTTATTGAATTATAGTTTTCCATTTAGTTAGTAATGGCCAATATATATTACAAAACAATATATTTTCATTTCTTTATGTGAATCCCCTCGATTTTTCCCTACCTTTTTATGTAGGTCCTTGAATTGTGAGGGGGGCCAGCATGAACAGAGAATTTTCTGAAAGGCCCATGACACGACTGAGCATTGATCAGCCTCAGTACGCTACCCCAGGCAAAAAAATCCTGTGCCATATTCAAATGTCTACAAATTTGGTGACATCTGTGGTTGTAGCCTACCCACTAAATATATTCTGGCAACTTGAAACCTTGCGTGGAACCATTTGACACAAAAACTTTAGGCTGGAAAGCAATTTAATCCAAATACTTCTTTTGGTATGCATATAGTACATTTCATGATTGAAATCTATTTTTTGTAGTTGAGAAGTGAACGCCATTTACGTACTGAGTGTGAGACTTCCTGTCAACCTGAGCAACAGCCTAGAATCTTTTAAAATATAGTTTTTTCACGCGGTGAGGTGCCGTGAAGCTGGGAGATCTCTCCTCTGGCGGAAAGGCAGGGGGAAAGACGAATTGCCAAACAAACAATCCCTCAGCGCCGATGTCGCTAGCTGCTGTGAATCCCCTTTATTTTTTTTGGGAAGTTAATGCGCCCCAAAGTTTCATTTGTCAACCGATGCAAGCACTACCACAACTACGCTATAACTGGTGAACTCTACCGTCTTCCTATAGAGGTTCCGTTGTAGTCTGTTCTAGTTTTTGTACGCAAAAATGTGTGGCAGGTGTTATCTTCCTGTTTTGGGAAAAAATCAGTTGGGGAACTGTGACTTACAAATCTTATGTAGATAAGACTGAAAACAACCATGCCTGCTTAATAGCTGGGTCAGATAAAAGTCAGCCTCACCATGCATTTGATGTAGCTGCGGTCTCAGATCTGGAACGAGCCACGAAGTCTACCTTCCCCTCAAGAAACTCACCTAAGACTGCGGTCAAACCTTGAGTGATCGCTGTCCCTCCACGCGACAAAGCATCTCCCTCGCGTCCTTATTTTGGCGCAAGTTACGTGATGCTCTCTAGGAAGCCTGCAATAACTTTCATCGTGAAATTAGAGACTGTCAAATATGAAGATGCAAGCCTCGATACTCCTCTTCTCTGCACCTGTGGCAAGCATTTTCGATAGACCTCCTTACTGAGAGCATCGCCTCATATTGCTGGTCTGTATAGTAGCACTGACTCAACGGAACTCACCACGAGACCCCTAAATTGGCCATAAGCAGCCCTGATTTGCTCAGAGAACTTCATCTTCGAGTCGATCAGTAGCCCCAAGTACTTCACCGTAGGCTTTGATTCGATTAGTATAACTACAATACTGACCATCTTTACTCTGGGGAATCTCTTTTTATCAAGATGAAAATTTTGGTTTTCTCCACTACTAGACTGAACCCACGAGTAGTAATCCAGACTCTCATTTGGCGCATTAGCATACCCAGCCAAAGTTGCGCTTATTTAACGGTGCATTTAGTGACACTTGATGTTACTTTTATCCTTCGTTGGCCCTGTGTTGTGTCATAAACCAGGCTCCGGTGGTGATCCTAACACCAAGTGCACCAATATTACGATCCGTCGCTTTATGCGGCCGTACGCCTCTGCCTTTTTTTAACACGCCTACTGCCTCTGCAATTGCCTCAATGCTGGCGCGACCTGCTCTAAAGCCGTACTTCCTAGGACATGGATCTGCAGCAGCACGAAGTTGATGAGTTTTTCTGGCACTTTTTCAACGATGTGGAGCATGTATAATGGGTGGTATGCAGGTGGCGATCCAGAATCTCACTTCACCTTGCTGATAAGCACACACCATGCCACCTTTGATCATACCAAGAAACCCCGTTCCACAGGCAAATGCTAAATGTACTGAGCAGCAAGTCAAGATAACGGTGATAGGCAAGGTACAACACCTCACCTGGAAGACCATCTAGGCCTGGAGTCTTCCTCGTTTTCAAAGATTGGACTATCTTTTTTAGTTCCGGCAGTGCGAAGAGTCGTCACGCGATGTCTGTTTGACTGTGTGCAGCGCCAGCATGAACGGAATGAATGAGTAAAAGTGTCAACACTATCTTGACTATCTTTCCCGCTTCATGTATGCAAAGCGTCCGTAAAGCATCGAGCTTCTGTATAACCAGTTTTAACTACGGCTCCATGGATCTTTGTTCACATTTTCCACTAGATCTTGCCAGCAGTGAGCCTTCCTCTTGTTAATTTGTTTTCTAAGGTATTTCCTGGCTGATTTAAACGCTGCGATCTTGACTCTTTTCACTTTCAACTTTCAGTCAATCACCAGTAAACTGGAGCTTGCCGTGCGAGGCTTCTTGACGGGGCATAGAATCGCTGCAAGCAGTCGTGATGATGCTTATAGCTTAGTCCACCATGTATTGAGCTGTCAGTTCTTCTGTCCCCTTTAAATCACACTACAGCGAAGCACTTACCGTGAGTACCTTGACGAACCTCTTGATGTCCATCCTTACGATGTTCTACCCAATCATAGAAGATTAGGAGCATGGTCGTCGGGAGACAATATCATGGATCTCAAACCGAATATGCTGATGATCACTCACTGGGTAGTCATCTATTGCGCTCCAATTCTGTATTCTCCTGACTAAGGACTTCGGGGGGAGTTTTACGTGCGGTGTGATTGCTTTGTACCCAAAACTGTGGAAAGTCAACGCACTTTTGGTGTTTAGTGCGATAAGCGCCATCCTGACCACCATTTCTAGGATTCGTTTTACCCATGGATTAAAATACTTTTTTTGGTATGTACAAGATGGTGCATTTTTGATGATTTTGTTCCTAATGAAGAAGATTATTTTGACTGATCAAAATCTTTATTTAAACCTTTATAATTGTTTTGTTAAGTGAACAAAATTACACCCATCATGTGGCTGCCGCCAGTGTTCATATATATTTGTACTCATTTTATCGCATGTTCTATGACTTTCCGCATGGTTTACGGTGATAATTGCTCACATTCCTGTCGAATGAGGCTTGTTGGCATATATCTGCGAATTGAAATAGTGCCAAAGAAAAAAATCTGGGATGGTTGAATAGGGCAATCTTGCTGACCATGCCAAAGAACGACCAGGAAACGCTGTCTACATAATATCCATTGTGGTTCGTGTCGTCTGTGTGGTTGCACCATCTTGTGAAAACCAGTAAGCCTAGTTCATGCAATTCCAGAAGTTACAAGTCGTTTATCATGACCCTGTAGCGTTCGCCAGTAATACTGACCATTTTGCCTATAGCGACCTCCAAAAATACGGCTTAATCAGTCCTCCCTCGTGAGCGCCGCACCACACAGTGGCTTTGATTGCATGTTATGGCTATTCATAAGACTCATGCAGATTTTTAGTGCCCCAGAAATGAAGGTTTTGCTTATTGACCTAACCGCTTAAGTGGGAATGTGCCTCGTCGCTCAAGATAATTTTCAATACAAAATCGTCCTCTTCGTTATTAAGATTGAGGATGGCTTGACAGTAATTCATATTCACTCTATTGTTGTCTCTTTGAATACTGCAGCTATCTTTTAAAAAATATCAAATACGATTCACGTACGACGTCATTTGCAAAAGCTATAACATCTTCTGATAGGGTGATTAATTTTGCGCCACCCTGTATATAGTGACTTTCGTAGTTGAAAGCTTTAGTGCATACATTAAGATTATTGCTCTAAATCGAAAGTACTAAAGGATATTGTTGCAGCCACGTTGAATATCAGAATTTGATATTTTCATGTCGAAATTGTTATCACAGCATCTGAAGGTTTATAGTATCTCTAAGATCAATCCAAAGATCGTCTTTCAAAGATTTCTCATATTTGGCAGGAACGAACGAGACTTGCAACAATTTTTCATCTGATTGTAACTTGAATCAAGTTAAAGCTTAAAGTATTTATTTTGACCGACAATTGTGAGCACAATTGACGGACAGTTGTGTATTGTAAGCAGCATATTATGAACGTTTTTGTTGCTTACAAAATTGATGAATTGGTGATTGGGGGTGTCAACCTCAAACCATATCTAGGTATAATTTTGACCATAGAAGTGAAATCCAAGTGAATTTATGCACATACCGCTGAGAATGTTTCACCTGGTGCTTTTCAAGGCTTTGTACTAAAATACAAAACCCTGTGGAAATCACTATCTATGTCCGTCCGTCTGTCTATATATCACAGCAGTTCCAGTACCTCTTACCCCAATTCCGATATTGTATCGAGCGTGAGACGCACGGTATGAGGGAGCGCGTTATCCTGGAGAAGAATCACACTTTGTGCTGGAATGCTTCTCCGTTTCGAGCGATAAGCGGGTTTCATGTGTGTTTTCAGAAGGTTAGAGTAGTATGCAGCATTGATAGAACATCTGATGTGCAAGAAATCGACGTACAGAACGCCCTCCGGTCCCAAAACATAACTTTACCCGTGGACCTGGCTGTCTTCGCTTTGACTGTTGCCCCTCCCTTCTTCTTTCTCCACTCTTTGAGGACACCTTGCTTCCGGGAGTGTAAAAGTGTAGCCATATCTCGTCTGTAGTGGATATTTGCGCTAAAAAACCGTCCCACTCCACGGTTCGACTAACTTCGAACCGTGTGAATTTTTGCTCAATGTTTAGCAGTTTAGTAACCCATTGTGCCGTTATTTTGCGATATTGAAGGTGTTCATGGATTATAGACTCTACACTACCAGTACTGATACCCAGTTCAGCCAGAATGTCTTGAATATTCATTCTACCGTCCTTTAAAATGAGTTGTTCTACGCAGCGAATGTTGTCTGGTGTGATGGTGGTTAACGGTCGACGATCATGCGGCTCGTTTTCGACGGTTTCGCGACAATCCTTGAATGCCTGGGACCATTTAAACACAACTGCCTAACTCAGGCACTCACTGCTGTACTGATTTCGCAAACGCAGAAAAATTTCCATGTTTTTAACGCCTTCCTTCACTAAAAACGAATGACAATACGTTGCACAATGGCGGTGGGCACTTGTCGTTCACTCTTGGTCGTAGCACGCGCGTAAAACATGCACTCCCGACGAAAATGATGCCACATTGTTTGTAAGAAACCCAGCCATCACATACTCAAGCCACGACCGTCAAAACATACATGCACGCCATCTACAGCGTTTGTTCCCATCATATTTGAACTGTTCTCGTACATTGACGCAAATTTTGCTGATTTGAAAATATTTCATCAAAAGACTGGTTACATATTATTATTTGACAAGCCCACTCCACTAATTTTGATGAATTAAAAAAAATCGAAAGCGGTTAAAAATTTCTGAACTTTTTTGATATCTAAACTTATTTGAGGTTGTAACTTTTGACCTTTCTATAATATTTCATTACTTTAGCGTTATAGTTTTGGAACAAAACTACTATGATAAATGTATGCACGGACACTCAGTCACTTCTTCTAATTTCAATAAGATTTTGTATATTAGTACAAAACTCTAATAAAGAATTTCTATTTATAGTCATATTTTTTAAACTTTAAACCGAATAAGTCAACAAAAATGTAATCCATTCGAAAGTTTCCCGAAATGGTACCACTGCAAAAATTGAGTCAACTTCATCTACTTTTGACCCTCTCTACATACAAAAGTATGGTCAGAACCATGTGCTGTTTGTAATTTGTTCCATTCCTATCATCTGAAATTGCAGTAAAGTTGCCCTCTGCTTATCCGTATTTATTTTCAAAAGGAAAAGCTTTTCGGAAAATTACATATTTCTATCAAAATCCATGCTATAGCTGCAAGGATACAATAAACGTGTGTGAAGAAAACATTTGAATGAACTTCCGAGTCTAAGGAAGACTAGGAGCATCTGTTGATGCTCGTAATGATTCTGCAGAAATGCTTTGCAGTCTGAAAAGTACAGAATATACGGGAAAATTCAATCCAATTCTATAAAGCTACCTAGCATTTTGTTCAATCTCGACAGCATTGAAAACATACCATTTATCTATTTCAAAACGCTTAGGAATGCGGAAAGTTGCTACCGGCAAGGGTGAGGGGTGAAGATATAATATCAAATATGCCTTAGATCCTTAGACAGACGTACACCACACTTTTCTTAATTACCATTCATAATCATTAGACTTTATTGTACGCTAGTATGTCGACATGCCAAAGAAATTGGGGTGTGCTGTTGCCGTTACTTTAACTGTAATGACGTGGCCGCTCGCGCGATGTCTAATGTTGTGTCTGCGGAAGATTGAAGGAGTTTTGATCTTATTGTTATACTTTCACCCTTCCTGTCAAGTGCTGACGTTGAGAGCGTCAGTCAAAAGATCTAATAGCTATTATCAAATGTGTCTTATTGCAAGATGGAAGTTTACAGTACACGTGCACAGTGGTAAATAGAAAATTTCTGCTCAATTAATGTCAGGACCATGGGTTTTTTATGCCCATAGAATTCATGCTTGTGGGGGAGGAGATAATTCATATTTTGGTAACGAACCGCAACAAATTGGATTAGTTAAGGTATGTATGTTTGAAATGAGGATGATTAAATTCTGTAATTTTTAATTTTGATATGAATGGGACGTCAAAACGTTAACGTTTGGGTACATAACAAAAACTTAAGATTTTCAGTAATTGTTTTTATTTGGGTTTTAATACAATCCAGGAAAAGGCTTATGGCATAATTTTCACGATGTTCATCTTTCAGCGTAAATATTTGCTGCAACAATTTATATAGTTTCTTTCTGAGTGCTTAAACATATTACAGCGTAAAAAACTTATTTCGAAGTTAAGATTTTCAATTTGCTTTTGCTACTCAAAAATCGAAAGCGTGCATACTTATTATTCGTATTTCACTCCAGCCTTACAGCTGCTTCGCTAGGAAATAGAGTATCTCATTATTTGATCGAATGAATCGGCACTCAAGAAGGAGATATGGCCAGAACTACGCTTTGGCCTTATGTTTGCTCACACAGAAACGATGCAGTCCGATTTAAACCAGAACGTATCATAACTGAACAGCCTTTTAGTCTGTCCGAAGAATCACTCGAAACAATTCTCGATGTCACCAACTGGATTCAAACCAGATACGTTTGGCTTACGTAGTAAGTAATCTAACCTTTACACTTTGCCTATTATTTAGCTTGTAAATTTTCTAAAATAATAAAACTACATTAGTAACGATCAAACAAAATTTATGCTATTGGAGGCAAATCAGTTTTCCCCCGTTTTAGTTACTATTGATTAGTAAGTTACTGCACTTACTTTTACTTTTTAGCGCCGATTCCATAAATTTTATTTCTCCCCTTTTGTACGTTTTTATGTCGGGTTTCCTTTTTTCTGGAACTTTTTTTATTTCATTATTTTTAGTGATTCATGAGCCCTTGACTGAATAAGGGTCTGGGTTCATGCTAAATATAAAATAATTTCCTTCCAAACTATTGCTGTAATTTTCCACTTCGCGGGAATAAATTTTTTTGTGGTTAGGAGGTGAATGCCATTCACGCACTTAGTGTGGGACTCCCATACTCGCAAGCAACTGAACTCTGCTGTCAATCCCAGAGCCTTGCCTGGACATATTACTTTGGGCAAGGTCTAATTTTGTTACGCGGTGAGGCGCCTTTGATCTGATCCCCTAGCACCGACGTCCCCGGCTGCTGTGAGTTCCTTTTATCTTTTACGGCTGCCTGATCATAGTGTGCCTCATGGTTCCACTAGTCAACCAATCCAAAAATCACCCAGACTACTATCTCTCCCATCTTCGTGTAGAGATCTTGTTGTAACCTGTCCCATTTTTCGCGCAAAAAAGATGTGTTAGGCATTATTTTTCTCTCTCAATCGGGAGACCATGATTTACTAACGTTGTGCAAATAAGGCTAAAAACACATGTGCTCACTCAAAAGCTGGGTCAGAATATCATTCTCATTAAGTCGCGGCTTCAGATCCGGGATGCGTCGCGCACAGTCCATCTTCCCTTCGTGTAATCCGTTTAAGAATGCTGCCAATCATTAAGTGAACGCTGTCTCTTGTCACGGGCAACCGTCTCCCTTGCGGCCTCGTTTCGATGGAGGTAAATAGCGTGGCACTCTCTAGGACGGAGGGTGATGGGTATCACGCATGCAATAATCTCATCACTAAATCAGGGAGTGTCAGATATGAAGATATAATCCTCAGTGCTCCTCTTCTTTGTACCTGCACCAAACATTTCCGGTATACCTCCTTACTGAGAGCATCGCCCATAGTTCTGCGCTGTACAGTAGCACTAACCCTACAACACTCCTCAAGAGGAGTCTTCTTGATGGTTGAGTCCCCCTACATTGGCCATAAGTCAACTCAGAGCCGATACTCTCGAAGCAACCTTCTCAGCCGTTGCCATGATTTGCCCAGAGGAACTTTGATTCGATTAGTATGACTCCAATACTGATCATTCTTAATCTAGGAATTATCTTTTTTGTCAAGATGACCACTTTGGTTTTCTTCAGTGCTAAACTGAGTCGTTGAAAATTAGTTTAGTTGGCCAATGCGACTTTAAACGCTTTCTAGTTTGAATTTAGTTTTAAAGTCTCTGTAAAATTTTTTTTACAAAGACTTACTAGTTTCGCGAACTGTCTGTCCGTTTGTCCATCCGTCTATCCGTGCGTCACACCTAGTATCCACAGAAACTATACGAGTAGAAGTTTGAATGCCCAGTCGAGTGTCTTGAAAGGTCTTGATTAGAAATTTTAGAATCTGAAATAAAAGAATCATTTTACGAAGGGGGTGTCCTCCTTTGCGATTGGACACTTTTGAGCCGAAAAATTTGGGAATTATCAAGAATTTGGGCCATTGCGAGTGCAAGGGCAACTAATACCTCAGACGTTAATAGTAGTAGGATTTGTAGATTTTACATTTTCACCCATAAAATCAAAACGGTCTCTTTAAACTTCTAAATTTTACAGTTATATAAACTGATATAGGAATTTGATTGAGATCGAATCATAATCAAGTGAGTTATAGCCATTTCAATTGTATGGAATTACAACAACAATAACACGTGTTTATGGTTGATACTTATTTAAAATTCACCTGGGCACTTTCATTTTCTTTCAATTTTCATGAAAATTTAGGGAATAGAGTTTAACTTGAATATGTTCAATCGGCCAAGCATCCAGAAAAAAACATTACAGCTAGATCAAAATGGCGGCTGCACTGTGCTTATGAATGAAACTGGGCATTTTTTGCATAAATTTGAATGATTTCATATCCAAGTATTGGATAAATAATTCAAGATATCGATTCACGCTATTAGAAAACTTGTTTCTAACCCTAGGGTGTTTACAAAGTCTTTCTGGTAGGAGCGCTCTTCTGCTTACTCAGCTTGTTTGTTCCTGAATAGGAACATCAATGAAGATGTTTTCTATGAGGAAGAGAGCTAGGTTGTGGTCAGAAAACATTTGGTCGAGGACATTTAATCGAACGTTTCGTATAAAATCTCGCAATATTCCAATGTTCAGTGCAAAACCATTTTTTGATCCATAGTCTGTTAGTTCATTGGGGATAGGTGGGCTGGAGTAGTTGGCTGTGATGGATGGTTTGAGCTTAGTTCCAGTTTTATTGCTTCTCACAGCTCTCCATAGGCAGTAGGTGGCATTTAGGTCTCTTGTGATGAAGATAGGGCCTTCAAATGCAGCAAGTACTCTATGATCATTTAAGAAATTTATATTTCCTGGAGGATTGTAAGCAAAAATCAAAATGAAGTCTACAAAATTAGTTAGCACCTTGATTACTGCAGCCTCGAGTTTTTGAAGTGTGTTTGTATTAATGAGATAATGACTTGTGTTTCGTCTCACAAGAATAGCCGTTCTACATTCTCTACCCGTCATTCTGGCATTTCTGTACATAATGTAGTTAGGAATGCGGAATCGTCTTCCAGGTTTTAGAAAGGTTTCTTGGATCATTATGATGTCAAATTTATGATCAAATATAAATTGTCGTAGTTCGCTAGTATGCTAAAGCAAAAATTTGCATTTCACGTCAGAATTGAAACGTGGTTCATTAAACTCATTAGTATTTAGTCTTGACGACATTTTGTAATGCAGCAAATATGGTTTGAATCATGTTTTTTATCATTTCTTGCATCATGTTTTGAAATTGTATCTTTATTTCAGCAAACATTTGGTCCATATTGTGCAGTTGATTTTGTGTACTCATCCTCATAGAAAATATCTTCATTGATGTTCCTATGCAGGAAAAAAAGCTAAATTCAAACTAGAAAGCGTTTAAAGTCGCACTAGCCAACAAAACTAATTTTCTATCACCTGAAATGGCTGCCAACATTGACAACATCATTGAGAACTTAACTCAGAAAATTTTGCAGCCAAAATAGGACCATACGGTCATAGCTCTGAGGAGGGAAACGCTTCCTCATGAACTCCCTCAGAACATCACAAGCTCCAAGGAGAGTTAGGTATATGGGTGGCCTTACGATACGCATAAACGCTACTCAGATGACAAATGAAATCCATGAGAAAATAAGGGTATTTCGAAACGAGCAATGTCTCCAGCCATGGTGTGGTAGTTTCTGGAGCATGTTCAAATATTTTCGGATAAGCAGAAAATTGTGGTACCGCCTATTCACGGTCCAAATGGGATGAAGTTCTACGATGCAGGTAAGGCTAAAGCATATGCAGATCCTCTGGAAAATCTCGTGAAAACACTCTACTGTACTCCAGTTAGTTAGAGTTGTTCAACATACCGGAACAGGCTTAAATTGTAGGAATTCAACATGCGTAGTTATGTTTGACATAGCTGACGCCTTTGATAAAGTTTGGCATGCAGGATTGATCTTCAAAATGCAATCGATTCAATATGCCACTGCAGCCCACTCAAATTATTGACTCCTTGTTGGAAGGTAGAACATTCCGTGTCAGAATTGACAAACATCTCTCAAGCCTGGGACCATTTGATGATAGAGTTCCTCAGGGCCAACCCATCTCACTGGCCCTATATAATATATTTACTGCAAACCTTCCCACTTTGCCTCCAAAAGTAAAACTATCATTCTACGCTGATATTACTTGTAAATTTAATCAGCACAACAAGCAAGAATCTTCACTTCAAAGTTGCAACGATCAATAAATATTTTATTGGAAGACTTTTGTTAACGGAAAATTAAGAATAATTCGTACATAACACATGCACAATTTTACACAAGGAAAAAACGGCAAATTTCAGAGAGACTTATCGTTGATAACAAGACAGTTGACTGGACAGCAACGGCTAAATAAAGGGTGGTCCAACCAAAGCACACGATGTTCATTGTAAATAACAAAAAGTTTTCATAGGATTTAGTTAATACTTTTTATTGTTATAGAAGGATCTATGACAATTATGTATGAAACAAAATATCACCAAAATGCAATCTTTTATTCGATGGTCCATATTTTCAATGACTCTGAGACATAATTGCTGTTCAATGTCGTTAATGTGCTGAATTATCTCACCCTTCAGCTCTGGAATTGGTTATTGACGTACATCTTTTCTTTTAAATATCTTCAGCGAAAAAAGTCCAACGGTGATCGTGGCGGCCAATTCACATCGCCACAACGTGAGATAACACGGCCGTTGGAGCTCTCGCGCAAAAGAGGTATTGTTTTGTTGGCTGTTTGGCAAGTGGCACTATCCTGTTGGAACCACATACCATCCAGGTCCATGACCTCAATTTTTGATCACAAAAAGTCCGTTATTATCTCGCAATAGCGAACACCAGTAACGGGAACTGCTTGGCCGTCCTTATTTTCGAAGAAGTACGGCCCGATGATACCGCCAGGCCATAAACCGCACCAAACAGTCACTCTTTGTTGATGCACCGGCTTTTCAACAATCAATTTTGCTTGTTAACGAATCCACTGAGGTGAAAGTGTGCCTCGTCACTGAATATGATTTTCTTTATAAAGTTACGATTTTCTTCTGTCTGTTTAACCAACCGTATTGCCGACGATTGAAATGGTCTGCAGGCTTCAGGTCTTGAGTCAATTGAATCTTATAAGCGTGTAAATTTAAATCTTAATTCAAAATTGGCATCTGTGATATTCTTGAGATGTTCAATTTTTGGGCATGACAACGAGTCGAAGTTGACGGCTCTTCTGCCGCACTATCACGAATAACAGCAATATTTTCGGCAGAACGAACTGAGCGAGCATGCACAGGTGATTTCACATTGCCCACAGAGCCGATTGTGAAGACATTTGGTCGATCATGCTGACCAAAAAAAATCACGAAGTGCACAAAATTCATTTTGATTTGAACGCCCATTTTCGTAAAAGGCCTCAACAACCTTAAGGCGCTGCTCAATTGCGTACATCTCCATGGTTAAATTTGTCAAACACTGAAACAAAGAAATGTCAACTTAAATTGGGGTAAAAACTTGACGTTAATGTGTGACTCACAATTAACATCGTGCCTTATGGTTGGGCCACCCTTACCTTGAATTAACATTCGGCAAGAAAATCACATGGAAACAACCCATACAAAATAAACAAAGACACTGCATTGGACTTCTCTCCTCTTTACACCCTCTCATTAAATCTAAAAGTCTGAGCCTTAAAAATCAAATGTTCATATACGAACTGATTATACAACCAACACCACTGTACAATAGTTCTGCTTCCAACCAGACGGCAAAGACTAGCAAAAAAGCACTCAGGTCCTTCCTACTTAGAATTGTTAGAAAGATCTTAAGAAATCCATGGTAAATTAGAAATACTGAAATCAACAACGACTCAAGAATTGAGACGATTCAAAAATACATAGGGAGCAAGGAACTGAAACTCTCTGATAAAATTGACAACCATACTAATTGTACCCTGGCACTCCTTCACACTTTACGGAAGAGGGATGAATTGAAGTTCCCAATTATCTGCCAAATGAAAGTGTTAAAATTATTTCTTAAAATCATATAATAACTGAAACTGGCTCAAGAAGGGAGTTAAGGTGCTAAATTTCCACGCCCTCTCATTCAAAGAAGAAGACGAGTTTCGATGCAATTTTTTCAATACTATATCACACTATCCAACAGAAACGGAGTGGGAAGAACCAGAATATACGGATATTCAACAGCCCAAAAGACAAAAATCTAACATCCCTCTACCTGGATTAACATAGAGCCTACCTGCTCAACCCAAAGGGAAATGTTGACTAGACACGATAGCAAAAGGAACACTCCCTCAACCACCGTCAAATCAAATTGTTTTTAAAAAATTTTGATCAGTTGAGTCTCCACGAAGCCAATTGTATTAAATGTAAACTATGTACTAAATTAAAATTTTATCTTATAAAAGCTATTTTTCAACTCGATTGATAAAACGAATTTAAGAAGGAGTAAACTTATTTAAAAAGAAGTAAAATTGATTCAAGAAGATTTTAGGAGATTATGCTATGTAGGGACCGCCAGAGGTCACGAGATAGAATGTAGATAAAAAAAAGGAACTCAACTAGACAAAGATATCTTTGCCAGCAGCAAGTGCCGCAAACGAATAACGCAAACTCAGATTATTATTATTACCATCAGACAAGTTCAATTAAAAAGCGAAAACAAATGCTAGTGATACAGCAGCAGAGAAATCAACAAATTTTCATACTTAGAATACTGCAAATAAAATTTAGCCCAACCGCAATAAAACATTCGAATACAACAAGTCCAAGTTTGCAATATCATAGCGAGCAACGTGCCATACCAGACAATAGACGATACGCATCAAATCTTCTCGAACTGACCCCACCAAGTACAGTAGACACTGAATTGCACATGCGAATAGCACTCAATTTTCCAGTCCTGTGTTTCCACCGTACAAGAGTCCAATAGATTCGGGCGGAAGACGTCACAGAAACCTATGGTGATGTATGTGTAAGTGATATAATAGCCGACCTTGTGCAACAATCCAAATCAAAACATCGTCAAACATGCTATACAGTAGATTACAACCATCCAACGAAATACCCATCGCAGCATCACCATCTTAAGCAATCTCTGTGACAGAAACATTGCCAACAGTCGATGTCCACGGGACATCAACCATCTTATCAGAATCAGTATCTGACTCTGCTTTCACATGCAACCATCACCATCGTTATCATGCGCATACTTGCAGCCACCAGCGGTAGTAAAAAGCATCCGCGTAAAATGAACAGAAGATTCTAACAACCAACTACAAAAAGCTATAGCAAACGAGAACCATCCAGCACAATCATTGCAGCATCATACCACTTTTAACCAGCTCTGCAGTGGAAGCATCCCCAACGATCGACATCCCTGGGACATCAACCATCTCCACCAGGCGTAATATCAACGCTTGTCTTTGGCTCGCAATCATTCTCGTCGTCATCACGCGTAGACTTGCAGCAGGTGTCGCCAAAACAGCAAGCAGTGCAACAGCAACATCAAAGTATGCCTGAGCGCCGGTGGCAAGCACCCCAGCGGAAGCAAAAGCCGTAACAGCGACATTACAGTGCAGTAGCAGGGACAACCGGCACGATAACAGCCGGCAAACCTGCCAACATCAAAATGTACTTTCTAGTGGAAGGGCATCAAGAATACCACGATCATGGCCTTGTTTTTGACATGGCTAAGCCGTTATGCTTAAAGTTATAAAAAGAGCTGGGAGATCATGGTGGCGCTCTGTTTTATGTTAGTGGCGAAACCAGTCGGAGTTCTACTACTTAAGCATTGGGAATAATAAAAAAGAAAAATTGGAGTTGGAGCATCTTAAGGGCGGAAGATTTCAAAAGCCCAGGAACTCGATAGTCGGAAAAATTGCAATGACAAGGGAGATCGGACGTCTGGCGGTTCATAATGGGGCCTCAAATTGGGAAAATAATAGGTAAACTTTTGAATTTTAATAATTTGGCCAAGATTATTGTGGTCCTTTTAGTTTGTAAGAAAAGTTAAGAATATTGATTATCATTTTTATTAAATAGTGAAAATTAAGAGTGACCTCCTTATTTTTTATTTCGTTAGTTGAATCAAAAGTGGAAAATTGGCTTGGTGGGCACGTTTATTAGAGACTAGCTTCTTCGGGTGAAGTAATTGTGCGTCAAGTGCTACGGTGGTTTATCCGGAGTCTTAATCGTCCTACTTCCCTTTAGTTTCAGGCGTCCGCAGTCTCATTCGGGGGACCACGGGGCGGCGGCACGCAATTGGGCGAAAAAGTGGCGCCACGGTCCCTCTTTATTGGGCTATCCGGGAACTGAAAGCCCCACCTGAAAGAACCCTCCTGGCGTGGGGTAAGACCCATCCCATACCTATATGTTGATTGTCAAATCATTTCTTTCCACACATCCTTTAGATACTGAAGATGACTCGATGGGATTGAAACACGTCTGCTCAATTAAAAAAGCAAGGCCCGATGGCTTTTAAAGAAAAAAGAGAATGAGCCTGCGGCTTTCAAATATATAAAGTAATTGACTATACTCGCATTTTACCAAGAAGCTCATAAGCTAATTAAAAATTATCGTTTTTTTAAATTGAGCTAGAATTTTCCGCCTTTACAAAAGTTTTGACTCCCCCGCATGCCTAACCATTGGTATTGCACTTCTGACACCTGATCTTGATAGTTCTTATTAAAAACTTAGATACACTAATTGGCTGCCTTATGAAAATAAAAATTTTGTTGAAAGGGGACCCTCCCTTAAGAACGGTGTAATTTTTTTAAGATCGAAGCTTCGGAGAGTTTACCACATCTAACTTGATTACAACTGTTGCAGTTTCTGAGAATAATTGCGTTGACGCACGAATGGATGAGTGAATAGATGGATAGACGGACGGTTGAGCGGACACGGGCAGCTTTTTTAGTAGGGTTTTGTGGAATCATTTTTCTCAACCATAAAAAACTTTTTCAGCAATATATCGCATCGATTGTGTATCCCTTCAACACAATCAACTTTTGCGTATTTAGCTGCACTTTCAATTTTTCAAATTTAAATTTAACATATGATCCGAAATAACGATATCAATGTACTCGTATATGTCTTTCCATTAACAAAAAAAAAAAACAATATAGCTAAGTATTGTGTAATGCTGGAAAACCTCATGAATTTTGAATGCAAATTCAAGGAATTATTAATGAATTTTTAAACGCTCATTCGTGTTCTTAGCTAAAGGATATTGGGTACAGCATTCAACTTGTATCACCTGCGGGGACATTTCCCGTAACCGACCTTTTGGGGTCTGCGATTAAACTCAATTCCTGGAATTGTTGAACAATAATATTCGACTGATGGTCGGTTGCCTGTAACCCAATCAAGGATGCAGCATGCTTCGAAAGTGACCCCTCTGAAAAATTTTCAATGCGCTCTGGGCAAGTTATTTTAAGGAGGGTGTTAAGCATGAGGTACATCCTAAGGTTATTTAATTTTTGTTATTTTGTTGGCTCTGAACATTTTTGATGAGGAAGGTGAATTGCTTAATTTCATCTTGTGGTTAGAGTTTAACTCAATATTTTATTAAGTCGTGTGCAGGGAAGTAATCATTTGTACAATATTAAGAGGGTAGTTTTAAGTTGTTATTTTTTTAAGAAGGATGGTAAAAGAATGATGCTCAAGCTGCTGCTTTCAGAAATTACAAAATATTTCCCAGGCAAAGTTGGAAAACTTATAAACTGCTGAGCCTGCAGACAATCAATCAACCTCAATAAATATTGATGATAACAATTTGTATTAATTCACCTGGTATACCGTCAACAATGAATCACCATCGAAAAACAGGCAAATGGAGCACCCTTTCTCTATCACGTGTATAATCCCTGTTGGCAAAATGAATTATGAACGTATAAACTTTTGTAGCATATGTGATTGAAGCTGATCGATTTAAGTTGCTGGATGGGAGCGAGTACAGACACATTTGCGTATATGCATGATTATTTCACCCTTTAGCCATCGAGTGGATGACTATTACGAAAATGAATAGCCCCAAGCTATTTTCGATGCAAATATTTTTGCACATTCCGTTTGATGTTGATTTTGTTTGATTTGCTCGAATGTGAGTGGTGGACTTGTGAATATTGAATCGAGAGATGGACAAAGGAAACCAATGCGACCGTCATTATAATGTTTAATTTATGATCAAATACAATTTAATTGATTTCTATTTGGAGGGATTTTAATTGAGATTGAGGTTAAACACTCAAGTTGACAAAAAAAAAGTGAAAGTGTTGCAAATTTTGAGGGTTAAATCGTGGTATGCTACATATTTGATGAATGTAGGATGTGGTAAATTGGAATGGGGATTTTTTCGGTAAATAAATACATAAATTTTTTTTTTGTTAGATGAACCAACATTTGAATTTGGCTTGTTTGATTGTACATATTGCTGATATTTAAATATGAATTCTGATTTATGTGTACAGTTCTGCAAATCATTCATTCTCGTTTATTTATCTTTCCAAAATGTTTGTTTGAATAAATGATAAAATCCCTCGATTTGCTTCAATTGCAGAAACATGTAACCTACCCCATCAACCGAAAGTTATTGACTTCAACTGCTTTCCTCCTTACGCATATTTCCCTAGTCTTACAGACGCATTCGCTCTGTAATTATGAGCAGACAATAATTGCTTCAATTCACTTCTGCTCAATTATTAGTAGGGCGTTGACAAACGACAAAGTCTATGTTGTGGCGAAGACCATGTTTCCCTCTCATTAAGTGAAAAACATGCTTGATCAAAAAGAAATTATTAAAATGTTCAATTTTATTTGGCATTTCATATTGGTCTCATCTGCAAGTAATTTCAAAAATTTCCAATTGGCATGTCGACAATGTGTACTTGTTAGGAAAAATATTAAGGTTCGGAGGAAGTTGAAGTTTTCATCTTCCATGGAAATATAAATTAAACATCAAGCATTTTGCATTTGAAATTAAGATTTTCATTATTGCTGAATCTACGTACGTGACTTTCAGCAGTCCTTATTAAGCTCTTCCGTTTATTCTTTAATTTGAAACTTGTGAGTTACTTCTTGAAATATTGATTAAATTGAAAACAGGGAAATTTCTAGTAGAGTTAAACACTTAAAGGACTCTTGTATGGAATTAAATCAGAAATTCACCAAGGCTTTCGTGAATCTTCACTGATTATATTGGCAGCAATCCATAGCAATTGAAAAATTATTATATGCATTCTGAATTAACATCGAATTAATCATTGTTACATCCTCAGCATCGAAAGCTTAAAATCAGGTATTTATTTACTGCTCATCGTAAATTCAGATAATAATGCATCTGCGTCCTTGCTAAATATTTTGTAACTATTAGCAAGAACACGCTATTTTTTACTTGTGTTTGTGATGGTGCACTATGACGTTTTTTATTATATAAGGGCTGTCCAGAAAGTAACAGACGTTTTGGCCTGGTGCAGCAGTGAGCGAAACCAGCGCCACCGTCTTAGCATCAAAGTGCTCTTACACTCAGCAAACAACGAGCTTTGGTAGATTGCGCATCGTACCTATCGTGCTTTGCATACAGTGGAATTTTGAAATGAACGCTAGAATCAAAATCCCGTTCGTTGTAAAGTGTGAGCTTTGATAAGGTTTTTATTGACGAAAATAATCAGGAAATTAAGATGTGCGATACAAAACAAGCGTTGGGAAGACTCAGCATGACGGTTTAATTTCTTCAGGACAACGCCAAGCCACACATGGCCAATCGCAAATAAGAGCTCTTCGATAGTTTTCGATAGGAAGTTTTCAATCATCCGCCATACAGCCAGGATTATGTACCGAGAGATTACCATCTGTTCCCAGCAATGAAGATATAGCTCGCTACGCAACGTTCTAATACTGATACTGAACTACATGCCGGTGTAAAATATTCGTTGAATATGCAGGTGGCAGATTTCTATAGAGAGGGTATTAAAACGCTTGCATCATGTTATGATAAATGCTTTAATTAAATGGCGATTATGTAGAAAGATCGCCTAAGAGTTCACCTCAAAAATGCATATAAAACAAATGAAAGTAGCAAGATATTATTCCTGTCAGGAGGCTTTTGTTTAATAATTATTAAACCAAACTCTTCTGAATATAGAAACTATACTCACACACACGCCTTGCAGGGGGTATGCTGGCCGACAGGAATATCCTTGGAGGCTAGCATTCTTTGGGGAGTGGATATGATTGTTTGGACCTAGTTGCTTTGCACAGTAGCACTGAGGTGACACTCGTGTGTACTCGTATACGGCTCCAATTCAACTATCATACCGTCTCCGTCCCGGTAAAACCTTGGCAGGCGTCGGAGTACGTTCAAAGTTCGCACCATTGGGTTGGTGATGTACGTTCGTTAGAGACGGACTCCCGATTTGCGCTGATCTGGCTCTGAGCACTTGTCCCCATAAGAGCTTGTGCTAACCCTCGCATGGCCTCCCTGCTGGACAAAGATAACGTGGGACCAAAAAGGCGACTACACACTCGAACGGAGATAGCGGCTCCGAGGTGGGATCCAATAAATCTGGAGCAACCAAAAAAACTTAAAAAAGATGAAAAAATACCAACAGAAGAGCTCAAAAATAATAACAACGATGATGCAACTAGCAACTGCAGCTACAATGTTAACAGTACATCGATTGCGGTACTAACGATGACAAAAAACGACGATTAATACAATGATAGAGAAGGCAGACGAAAAACGGTGATTAAAAGACAGTCTGGTCCAGACTGAGATTCCTATGGCATTCGGGCGCAGCAAAAATATGATGCAAGCGCCAGAGTGCTCTTAAAAGGAAAAGCGGGAAACTCAGCAGGACGCTTCAGGTGTTCGAGCGGTGGAGGGAAATATAAAGAACATCCAGAATCCGATGGTCACTGCTGCGATCATTAGCGAAGCGACCGATGCAAGAGTTGTAAGTCCCGACATAATAAAGAACCATCCTGAAATCAACCAGGAGATTACGGCAGGAAAAGAAAAAAGTGACCAGGCAAATAAAGCAGCGTTGTGTGATTGTATTGCCAACGACGTAAATGTGGCGGAAGTACCGTAGTCGGAAACAAAAAGCGATAACCTCTCTCAAGAATGTTCATAAAGTACAATTGCCGCCCAGCGACATAAAGAAGAAAGGCTATTCCAAAAAGCGAGAGATGTTTTGAAAAGAATATAATCTGCATGCGACTCCCCGGAAATCAACGAAGCAGTAAAGATTGGGCTCTTTGAACTAAAGGAGCTCCTAGACTGCATAGGGCATTATTGGAGGAGCTGGATAAAGGCCAAAGAGGACCAGAAGGCCGTAGAAGAGCAGAAGACTAGAGAGGCGCTGGGGGCGAAATCTACAGGCCGCGAGCAGATAGATCGACCATCAAAAATCAATAAAACAGTGTTATCTAGCCCAATCGAAGGAGTTTGGGATGGAAAAAGGAAGTAAGAGCCACATGATGGGCGTGAAGCACCAGATCAAGGGTCTCATACAGTGCTTATAAAAGGAGCGAAGAAAGCCGCAAAGAAACTTCTTCAGAAAGTGCCAAAAAATGTAGTTTGCATGGACGCCCAACAAAAAAAAAGACCTGATGCAAAGCAGGAGAGAAAAAGCCCCGAATAAGACTTCCGCAGCAGGCACTGCTGATAAAACCCTAAGAGGGCTGATCCTACGCGGAGATGCTGCGAGACATCAGGGGATACATAAGGCCTGGAAACACCAACACTGCCATTAACGTAGTACAACCAACGCGGTCGGGCCACATACTAGTCGAATTTGGAGCAGAGGCCGACAATCAGGAAGAATTTTGTGATGCAGTAAAGAAAGTCCTCGGCAAAAGCGCAACTATAGCCTCACTCGAGCCGATGACAATGATCGGAATAAAACAAATTGATTACGTCACGGATCTGAACGAGGTAGAAAAGGCAGTTGCCTAGCGTGAGAAGCATCAAAGCGAGACTGACATCAGAAAACAATAGGGGATAACGCATCATCATAGTTGACTTGACCGCAGAGGACGCCGAACAAGGACAAAGTACGAATAGGGTGGGTTGTCTGTAGGATACAGCGAAGCGCAATGCTTCTTCAATATTTCAAAAGGCTTGGCCATGGTCACACTACGAGGTGTGTTCAAAAAGTATCGCGAATTTTGAATTTTCTTTGTTACGTATATTCGAATTTCGATTTTTTGTGGCGTTATGTTGGTACTCATGTCTGTCACTTATGCCGACAAGCTCGGCCATTTTGAATGTTCACTTAATTGGTGATAGCTGCTTTACATGCACGTGTTTTCAATCGTCTTCGATTTTTATTTATTCAAAAAAATGGATCAAAGAACGTGTATCAAATTTTGTGTGAAAAACGAAATTAAGTGCGCGAATGCATTCCGAATGTTGACTGTGGCATACGGAGAAGCTACCTTGGACCAAAGCAACGTTTATCGGTGGTACAAAATGTTTTTAGGAGGCCGAGAAGATGCGAACGACGAAGAGCGTGCCGGACGCCCGAGCACTTCAACAACACACGAAAAAATTAATGAAGTGGAAAAAATGGTATTGGCCAATCGTCGAATCACCGTTAGAGAAGTTGCTGAGGACCTAAACATATCGATTGGCTCGTGCCATTCGATTTTTAACAACGATTTGGGCATGAGACGGGTCGCCGCGAAATTCGTACCAAAATTGCTCAATTGCGACCAAAAACAGCAACGCATGAACATTGCTAATGAGATGTTAAACTCTGTCCGCGACGAACCAAATTTGCTCCAGAGGGTCATAACTGGTGACGAATCGTGGGTTTATGGTTATGACGTGGAAACCAAAGCGCAATCATCTCAATGGAAGCTGCCGCATGAACCAAGACCGAAAAAAGCGCGCCAAGTTCGGTCGAATGTGAAAGTTTTGCTGACAGTTTTCTTCGATTGCAGGGGCGTGGTGCATCATGAGTTCTTGCCACAGGGAAGAACGGTCAATAAGGAATATTACCTGCAAGTTTTGCGCAATTTGCGCGAAGCAATCCGCCAGAAACGCCCGGATTTGTGGGAGAACAAAAATTGGCTTTTGCACCACGATAACGCCCCTGCTCACACATCGTTGCTTGTGCGCGACTTTTTGGCCAAAAACAACACACTAATGATGCCGCAGCCACCGTATTCCCCAGATCTGGCCCCCTGTGACTTTTTCTTGTTTCCTAAACTGAAGAGGCCCATGAAAGGACGACGTTACGCTACGCTTGACGAGATTAAGACGGCATCGAAGGAGGAGCTGAACAAGATTTAAAAAAATGATTTTTTGAAGTGCTTCTAAGATTGGAAAAACCGTTGGCACAAGTGTATAATATCTCATGGGGATTACTTTGAAGGGAACAAAATAGATATTCATGAATAAATAAATAATTTTTGAAAAAAAACAAAATTCGCGATATTTTTTGAACACACCTCGTACATAAATATGCAAAGCATCCGATAGGAGACCCCTATGTTACAAATGCGGACATAAAAGAAAAGAGTGTACGAAAGAGGCACACTGTATTCTTTGCAAGGATGCTGATTCAAGACCTGATTTCAGACACGTCTAGGGATCAGAAAAATACCGGATTTCCCAGGAAGCCCTAGCTATGGCAAAATCAAAACTTCCATAACCCACATCCTGCAGCTAAACCTGAACTGCAGTTCAAACGCCCGAAATCTGCTTGAGCAGTTTGAGAAGGTCATGAAAGCCGACGTCTCGCTGCTAAATGAGCAACATCATGATGAAAGCTCTGCGTTATAGTATCCTGATGCAACTGGTACTGCCAGCATCTGGGTCCGGAACAGTGATTTCCAAGTGAAGAGTTGTGGACGGGGGGATGGTTTTGTGTGGGTTCGGTGCTCAAGGATAACCTTCTTTAGTCTGTACCTAACGCCGAACGAATCGACATCATCTTTCCAAGCTAAGCTCAATGCGCTGTCTCGAACGAAGAGGGTGGTCATTGGGGGAAACTTCAACGCTAAAACAATCGAATGGGGCATGCCTTAAACAGATCCGCGGGGAAAACGAGTCCTAGAAATGGTGGCCAGGACGGCGTTTATTGTACTAAACACCGGCAATACGCCGACCTTCCATCGTGTTGGCTGTGAAAGAACCATACTGGACGTGGCATTTGCCTTGGACGCCTTAGTAAGGAGGATACACAATTCGGGAGTATTAGAGGACTACCCCGCCAGTGATCATCAGTGCATTCTGCTTGAGATCAGTGGTGTATCGCGACGTCCATGCTCTCGGCTTTCTACAACTGGATGGAACATCGGAAGAATGGACGTCGAGAGGTTCAACGAGGTGCTCACAGCAGGTGAGCCGCTGCAGGAAGCTTCGGAGGGGACGGAAGAACAGGCAGCTCAAGACATGATGAACTCAACTATGAGCATCATCACGACTGCTTGCTGTGCTTCTATGCCCCGCCGAAAACCCTCCCACGGCAAACCGCCAGTGTACTGATGTTCAATTGAAATCGCTGAAAAGTGAAGGGAGTGTCACAAGCTTCGACGTGAGGCTCAACGGGCGCGAAACTGTGACGAGGCACCGGGTGGCAGCATATAAGTTGGCCAGCAAATGCCTTCGCAAATCGATTAACAGTAGCAAGGCTCGCTGCCGGCAAGACTTATTGGGCTATGTGAACAAGGATCCGAAGGCCTTGGCTTCAAGTTAGTTATGGGGAAGCTTGGCACCCTACGGAAGCCTTGCATACGTGATGCGGAAAAGATAGGTGAAATGGTGTGGGCACTCTTCCCCGCCTATCCCGTCCGTGTTGACGCTGTCCATGATGAAAGAGCTGTTGAGTGTCCACTCTTCACACAGCCAGAACTGGAAGAGGTAGTCCTCTCACTGAAAGCTAGGAAGGCTCCAGGTCCAGATGGTGTTCCGGCTGTGGTGTTGCGGCTTGTCTATCACCATTGTCCTGACTTGCTGCTCAGCACATTCAATGCTTGCCTACGGGACGGGGTTTTCCCAGGACGATGGAAGGTGGCAAGACTCGTGCTGATCAGCAAAGGGAAGGGAAATCCCTAATCGCCATCTGCATACCGCCCGAGATTGGCAACCACAAATATATCGATGGTCCACTGCACGACAAACAGAGTTGAACAACGACGCCCGATGATAAATAACGTGAAGATGACAAACGTAAATTTTAGTAACGACGGAATTGAATCGAATCAAGTGATTATTTTAGTAACTTTTGAATAGAGTAATTGTTCTTTTAATAATACATTCCTAAAAAAGATTGTGTTTTAATATCATAAAACTGTGTATAAGGTGAATTTCTTACAAAGTGAGGGCTCGTCCGGTAATAGCGCAACATACAAACAATACATCAAGAGTGTAGTGCATTAGTGCCGGCATTGAAATGACGTTTAGCTTTTAAGTGTATGAAAATGAGCCCAAAATGATCCTCTACGGGAAATATCAAGTGTAGTTGCGAATATTGCGTGTGTGCCTATCAAACCAAGTATAAAACTCTATTTATTTGTGTTTTTTTGTGGTAGGGAGGTGAATGCTATTTATGCACAGAGTGTGGGACTCCCATGCGCGACTGGACTACCCACTAAACAACTCCCCTGTCAACCTGAGAACCCAGCCTGGAACCGTTTGACACATTACTTCGGGCCAGGTCTCTTTTTGTTACGCCGTGGGGCGCCTTCAAGCTGGGGAGTCCCTTTCCTAGCGAGAGGGGAAGAGGAAATACCAGAAGAGCGATCCCCCAGCCCCAGCGCCCCCGGCTGCTGTGAGTCCCTTTTATATTTTAGGGCTACTCGAGCATAATGTGCCACCTGGTTCCATTTGTCAACCGATTCGAGCATCACCGCAATTATATTATCCGGGGTGAGCTCTCCCGTCTCCCTGTAGAGTTTCCTTTGCAGCCTGACCCATTTTGTACCCGCGAAAAATGTGTGGCAGGCATTGTCCTCCTCTCCTGGGCGAAACCGACAATCAGGAGACCGTGACTTACCAATCTTGTGCAGGTAAGATTGAAAACACCCATGCCCGCTTAAAAACTGGGTCGGATAGAAGTCAGTCTCACCATGCCTTCGATTCATCCACGGTCTCATATCCGGGATGAGACGCGCAGTCCACCTTCCGTTCGTGGAACTGACCCAAGACTGCTGCCAGTCATTGAGCAAGCGCTGTCTCTCCTAACGGACAACCGTCTCCCTCGAATCCTCGTTTTGGCGCAGGTAAATAGCGCGGCGCTTTCTAGCAAGGAGGGTGACAGGTGTCACGCCTGCAATAACTCTCACTGCTGAATTGAAGACTGTCGGATACGAAGATGCAATTCTGAGTGCTCCTCTTCTCTGTACCTGTGCCAAACGTTTTCGGTATATCTCCTTGCTGAGAGCGTCGCCCCATACCTCTGCTCCGTACAGTAGCACTGACCCTACAGCACTCATTAAGAGGCGTCTTCTTGATGGGCTGGGTCCCCCTGCGTTGGCCATAAGTCGACTCAGAGCGAATATTCCCGAAGCAGCCTTTTCAGTCGTTGCCCTTATTGGCTCAGAGAAACTCATCTTCGAGTCGATCACGGCTGGCTTCGATTTGATTCGTGAGTCGCCATGCTCACCATCCTTCTCTAGGGATTCTCTTTTTTGTCAAGATGACCACTTCGGTTTTCTCCAGTGCTAAACTGAGCCCGCGAGCAGTCATCCAGCCCCTCACCCGGCGCATTAGCATACCCAGCCTAAGTTGCGCTTGTTCATCGGTGCGTCCAGCAACCAGAGCTGCAACATCATCCGCATAGCGGACCAAGTGCGACTCATCTGGCATCTCAAGTCTCAGTAGCCCGTCGTCAGACACGTTCACCCGATGTAATTATCATCCTTCATTGGCCCTGTGTCGTTTCGTAGAGCAGGCCTCGGTCCTATTTTATTTGTGCTTGGAAATGAGGGCGATCGTGAGATCCGGTAAAGATTTAGAGACTCTTGCGGTTTCAGTTTCAAGCGCGATTCAGACGAATACAAAAGCAAAGTGGAATTTATTGCCGAGCAATTGGCCGAACGGGATATTGTGGCGATTGCCAGCGTTCTTTGCATCGATTACGACGAATTATCCATGAAAATTTATGATAGCCTGAGTGACCTCAAGCAGTTAAAAATTTCTTCCAAGGTTAGCGCTGAAGAAGATAATGATGAAAACAAAGGTGAATTCGGCAATGACGACGGGGATAGCCAAACTAGTTCCCAATACGAAGTCAATAAAAGTCCAGCGGAAAAGAAACGAATGTTTTCTGTGAGCGTAAGGGACATCGAAGACTCAATCAGGCTATTTGATGGCACCGACAGTTATTCATGTGATAACTGAATTGAAAATTTAAAAGAAATGGCAGTGTTGTTTGGATGGGACGGTTTAATATTGTTTATGTCCACGATCACTCGTCAGGGTCCATGTTCCACTTCTATATAACAACACAGGTTTTACTAGTATTTTAAAAATGTGGAGTTTATTTTGCCTGTGCACAATTCTGGATCTGAGAATGGGAAGTACTGGATGATTGGCTTTTTTTGCAGTGTTTATGTGCCCTTCAATTTCGTCCTTTTGGCATATCTCCTATTAAGGTTGGCTCCAAGATACACAAAGTTATCCAGATTTTCAAGGCTGTAGTCGCCTATGGTTAGGTTTTGAGCAACTGGAGTTTATTTCTTCGTTACTTACATCAACTCGTAGGCCAATTCTGTTTGCTTCTAATTCTTAAAAACAGAAATGGTCCTTTGACACTTAAAATTTAACTTGCTATATTATTGACGTCATCAACATGGGCTACCAATCGTCTGGGCGTGATCAATAGTGTCCTTTAGGTTTCATTTGATGTCTTCCTGATGACGTTTCCAGCGCAATGTTAAAGAGCAGCGCTTTTATGCCCTCCTAGTTCACTGGTGTCAACTGAAATTACTGAAAAGCGAAAGGAGTGCAACAAGTTTTGGCATGAAGCTCAATTGGCAAGGAACAGTAGCAAGGCATGCATCCAGACAGCAACAGATAAGTTTGTCAGGACATCTCTTCGCAAAATGATTAACAACAGCAAGGCTCACTGCTGGCAAGATCTAGTGGACAATGTGAACAAGGATCCGTAAAGTCTTGGCTACAAGCTATTTATGCAGAAGCTTTGTACCCTGTGGACGCCGTACACATATGAAGCGAAAAAGATGGACGAGACAGTTCAGACATTCCGCTCATTCCATCCGTGTTGATGCATGCACGGTGAAAAAACAATCGAGTGCATACTCTGCACATAGCTAGAACTGCAATAGGCAGTCCTTTCACTGAAAGCAAGGAAGGCTACAATCCCAGATGGTACTCCAGCTAAGGTGTTGCATAATGTCTGTCATCATGGTGCTGACTTGCTGCTCAGTACATTCGAAGCTTCCCTATGGAACGGGCTTTTTCTGGTTCAATGGAAGGTGACAATGCTCCGGTTGATCAGCTAGGGTAAAGGGAATTCAGAATCACTGTCTACATACCACCCGTTATACATGCTAGATAAAACTGGGAAAGTGTTAGAGAAACTCATCAAGGGAAGACTTACCGACGCGATTCTTGTTGGGAGTAAAGCTTTAGGACGGGACGTTTCACCATTGATGAGATTGAAGGGTTGGTAAGCGCGGCCCAAGAGAGAGAGAGGCATATGGCCACACAATGAAAAAGATCAGTCTGTTGGTGACACTCGACGTTAAGAACGCCTTCAACTCCGCAAAATGCGTGGATATTCTGGAAATGCTGGAAAACAGTTTACAAGTTCGAAAGTATCTGATGCAGCTTCTGGGGAACTAACTAAAGGGCTTTCCTACCTGAAACAGGGCCAATGAAGGATGGAAGTTACATTAAGTGTTGTCCAGGGATCGATCTTTAGTCCATATCTGTGGAACGTGGTTTATAGTGGGCTATAGAAACTGGAGATATCAGATGAGTCACATTCAATTAGCTTTGTGGATGATGTTGCAGCTCTAGCCACTGAACGCTAAGTATGTGTATGCGCCGAGTGAGAGGTGGGCTTACTATTTGTGGTTTCAGTCTAGCACTGGAGAAAACCGAAGTGGCTATTTTAACAAGAAAGGGAATCTCTAGAGTGAAAATAATCAGTATTGCAGACACATCCGGCAGTCTTTGATTTGGCTTTGAGAGGCATGAAACCTGTTGCCCTCCTTACTAGAGAGTGTCATGCAATTTACCCGAGTCAAAACGGTAAGGCCAGGGAAATAATTGCCCACGAGGAGGGACAGCGCTCCCTCAACTATTGGTAGCAGTGTTGGATGAGTAGTATGAAGGGAAGGTGGACTGTGCACCTCATCTTAGATCAGAGTCCATGGCCAAAGCAAAAACATGGTGAGGCTAACTTCTATCCAACTCAGCTTTTGAGCGGGCAAGGGTGTTTTCAGTCTTACCTGCACAAGATTAGTAAGTCACAGTTTCTCATTTGCCGGTTTTGCCAAAGAGTGGAAGACATTGCTTCTGATATATTTTTCCATGCAAAAAGTATAACAGGCTAGGATGGAACCTCTAGAGGGAGATTGGAGAGCTCACCTTGGATAGTATAGTTGTGATGATGCGTGGATTGGCTCACAGTAGCTGGAGGTATTGGGGCTGGGGAATCATTTGTCTGACGATTCGTATTCCTCCCTCCCTTCCCGCTAGAGGAGGAATCCTCCAGATAAAGGCAACTCACGGCGTTGCAAAACGATTCCAGGCTGGGTTCTCAGGTTGACAGAGAAGGTGTTTAATGGGTCGTCCGATAGCTTGCAAGTATAGAAACTCAACTACCATAGTGTAAAAAAATTTTACCTCTAACCCATAAAAAAAAAGAATGATCGCGAAGGAGGGACATTATAAGGAACTTGACTCTCTAAAAGCTGCTAAAATCATGAAAAATGATAACACCAATGACTGGAAATGTCCACTTGTAGTCATAATGAAGCTCAAAGGAGATATGAAACTATATTTTTGTAATAAAATAAGATTGAAACCAAGATTAGTGGGGGCACATTATCGAATTTGGAAAATCTACGAGGTTTTGAACAGTCTAAAAGACTCAAGATAAATTTGTCAGCTGGTTTCATTTTAGGCTTATTCACATGTGGCTATAGGCTCAAAATCAAGTAAAGTACAAACAATTTTTATGCATCGAGGAACGTAAAAAATGCATCACCCCTCTTTTGGGACTAGATCGGTGTTTTCGGAATTTAACCGAATAAGGGACCAAATTTTGCGAGACATACAAAGTACAAAATATCAATTTGATGTAATCATATTGCATGGGGAGATCAAAGAGAAATGCAGAGAAAATCTTTTCAAGTGCCTGAGCCAAGTAAAAAAATTCAACCTTCATTTAAGTCGAAAAAGGTGTTTATTTCTGTCAAATAAAAATCAAGCTTTGGGAACACATTATCAAGTACAATTTTGAAGTCGCCTCTGAAGATGAAAACACTGGCAGGCGTAGCACTGCGCTGCTCGTTGGTGAACAACGTGATTTAGTCCAGGGGATTTTTTGGACAGACTACGAGTGCTCACTCAGTGGTGCTATGTACTGATTTAATCAGATCATATCATAGCTGAGCAGACATACGGGAGCATGGTACTGACCAAACCTACTTCCGAAAAAATCAATACGGTCATGAGAATGCGATACTCTAACTATTTCTAAGCGAAGGCCCAAAAAGGACTGTAGTGCAAAAAAGAAGAAGATAAAGTTATTCAATAAAATCGCCATTAGCAGCAATAACCTCTTCGATCCGGGTCCGGAAGGATTACATGCCCGAATCAAACGCTCATTGTTCATGTTGACCATAACGGTATCAATAGCAGTCTTCAGCGAAGAATTAGTATTATGAGGACGCTTATTGGTCTCATGCTCAACTACGCCCCATACGTAATAATCCAAAGGATTAAGGTCTGGGGTGCTTGGTGGCCATAGGTTCGGTGTTATGTGGTCATGAAAATTTTCGGCCATCCAATCTTGTGTCGCCATTGATTTGTGTGAAGCAACAGAGTCTTGTTGAAAAATATATGGTCTGCCTCCGCTTGCATTGTCTAACCAGGGTTTCTCTACCATCTCCAAAGCCTCGATGTATGCAGCAGAGTTCACTCGAAGTTCTTGAATAAAAAAGTGTGGTGGCATAACATGTCCTTCGTTGCTGACAACGCCTAAAACCATAACAGTGGCTGGAAATTTTGTTTGCACAACAACAGGAATCTCCGTGGGATTTGAAAATAGCCAGATTTCATTTCTGCGATTGGTCTTTTGATCTTGGTCAAAGTTTTTCGTCGAAAAAAAAACCATAATATTTTGGGCACCTCAGGGTGTTCAATTTTTTTAAAAGACATTTTGATCGGAGAACTCTCTATTCCCGTGTTTGTTCTGACATGAATTGTCTTCTGCGCATCACATAAGACTTTTACCGAAGGTTTTCGTGGACAACTCTACGAATAAGGCGCTCAAGAACATGAAGCTCACTCGCAAGGACCCTCATTGATTTTGAAGGGTCCTCGTCTATGATCGCTTGCGCTTGCTCTGAAAATTCTGCAGATCGGACAGTGTCAGAACGTTGTTCGTGCTTTTTGCGTTTTTCAACCGATTCTGTATCGCCTCCTGATGCTTCCAATTCACGCCGATCCTTACGCACGAATGAACGGATGCAATTTAGAAAATTAGAGATCTCTAAATCTGTATAGTTTGCACATATAACGACGATGACAGCATGCCTCTTCATATCTTGAGTGATGTTGTAGCCCACCATTTCTTATCTGAAAAGAAAAAAATAATTCGCGAAGTTATAGTCACATTTATGCATGTCATGTATATTAGAAGCAAACTGGTAAAATTATCGAAAGATTTGTACAGGAATGCATCCAGTGTGTATTCGCCCAGTACAACCCACGGAAAGCCCCACTCCGTCCTTGGCAAGAACCACAAATTAATAAGAGCTGGGCACATCATTAGCGTGGGCACAACATTACCAGGAATAATGTAGAAATCATTCAAGAATAATTCGATTGCAGAAAATTTAACAGACAAGCAAGTCTAACAATTAGGTCGATTTAACGCAAGGTTAAAGCAACAAATTTGTTGAACATTATATGGAGTTTCTTTCCCAGTAAAGCCAATTGTGTAGAATTCGAACATTGATCAACATTTCTTTTTGATACATCTATTCTGAATTTGATCCATTTGACGACGAGCCACGGGAAGATTTGGACTCTGTATTATTTAAAACAGATCAATTCTTAACCAGCGTGCTAAGGTCAGTCCAAATGAGATATGCTAAAATCGTACACGAGAGTAAGCACGTGGTATACCCATACTGGGCCGTTAAAAATTATCAAGGTGCGTTCCAAAAAAAAATTTTTTTTGGGGGCGCCATCTGTAAATGAGAAAGCTACCTCTCTGACTTCGAATGAAAGTTTGGTGACATTCGGTTCAGTGGAAGCAAAGTTATTGCATCTAAAGTGACAGTATGTTTGTGTCATCGGTACAAAAATGAGTTTCGAATAAGGAGCTAGTATCAAATTTTGTTTGAAAATCGGTCAAACATTTAACGAAACATTTGAATTGATGAAAAAAGTTTATGGCGATGATTGTCCATCTCGTGCCAGGGTTCATGAGTGGTTTACACGTTTCAGTATTGTCATGAGGACATAAATGACAATGAACATATGAGGCGCCCAAAATTAGTGATCACCAAGCTCCATCAAAACTGTGCGTGAATTTAACACAAATGAGCCCAAATTATCGTTGAAATTCATGGAATTGGAGTTTAATATCTCCAAAACATCGAATTATCGCATTTTAACGGATCATTTGGGCTTGCGAAAGGTCTGTACACGTTTGTGTTCCGCACAAGTTAACTGATGACCAAAAATTGCTCAGAATCCAACATTCGAAAGACATGATTTTTTGACTAGAAATCGCATTTCAACACTCACCGTATGCGCTTGATATGGCGCCCTGTGACTTCTATCTATTCGGAAAATTGCATTTGGCCATGAAAGGAAAACGCATTGCGTCCATGGAAGGCATTCGAAAGGCTTGTACCGATATCCTGAAGGATATTCCGGTCAATGACCTGAAACACACTTTCAAAAAGCTTTTGGATCGCTCAAAACAGTGTATCGAGGACGGAGGAGACTATTTTGAATAAACAAACTTGAATTTATCAGAACAGAGCTCCTGTCGTTTCTATTTTAGCTCAGATTCGTTTATTTTGGAACGCACCTTGTACTTAGAAGAAATTCCTGAATTTTTTTTCCACTTAAACTAAAATTAAAAACATTTTGTGGAATTAAGCATAAACTAATCATCAATTGCTTTTAGAATAGGCATTGAGTTTTTACTTTAATTAATTTTATCCACAAAAAAAAATTACTAATGGTGAAATTTCCAAAATAGACTCTAGTGACATTTCGACTATTTTTAAATCATTTTGCAACCACTTTCTTCATAATCAATTGAACTATGCCGATGCCTATATATTTCTTAAGAAATAAAACCAATCATTATCAAATACATTCCGTAGAAAAATAGGCACACCTCCGCTCATAGGTTCTATTCTACCATCCTGGATAAAGAATTTCCTATTAATTCCGATATCAAGTCACATCAAAAATACGAAACATTTCCACATCTAAAACACCAATTTACCGAAAAAGAAGTCACCGAATTGACAAGGAAAGCTGAGGATTTCCTACCTCATAGACTCGTGAAAGTAATTTATGGGACTCAGGGTGGTCAATATTATTTCACCGGAAGCAGGATTGAATTGAATTTTCGGTAGAAATGACTACTATGGTGGAAGAGAAACAGGAACTCTTGAGTCTTGCAGTGTCGTCGTTATCCTTGTCGTCTCCGTCGTCCTTGTCGTAGTCGCATTCGTAAATGCTTTACTAGCTTGGTTGCCTGGTGCTGAAAATAGAGGCCACATTGAGAGCCCGGATAGCTTTTCACCAACACTGTGGTGCTGTTGGTAATGGGAAAACTGATAAACAGCTGGTCGATGACAGGCTTTAAAATCGCCTTTCCTTTTCTCCTTTTCGGCTCAATCTAAAAAATATATACCACCATATATATTTTCCAATAGCATAGTTAGCTGTGGTGTCGCTTCACTTTCAGCTAACAAGCAAAAACACCCCGTCAAGATTAACAGTTTCTGAATTTGTTGTTTATGGGCTTTTGGAAAATTTAACACAATGTTGGAAAAGTGAACAAGTGAAAAATACTGGTGGAAAAGTTTTTTAATAGACTTGAAACTGACTATAAATTTTCATTCTTATTATGTTTGACATCGAGCGCGAATGGCATTTTGATTATGTCATTCGTTGCTTTAGGTATGGGATCCATAGGAAGTATTGATGAAAGTTGATGGTTTTTCTTTGAATGAGATTTTCTGCGGTTGAGAAGCATTTTACACTGGAAATTGAGTTTTCGAAATGAATGAACGAACGAGAGTAGATAGTGTGACAGTGTAGCTATTATTTCTTTCCGTTTTTATAGGTAAGATAAATTTTAAGAAGCTTTTCTTTTTTCCCGTTTATAATGAACTTGCTATGAGCTCTAACTATGCAGGGAGTCTATTGCTTTAATAATTTAACTACTTGGTCAGAGAAAGATTCAGACAAATATTTAAATCAAGTATCTAAAGTCAATGCGTCAAGCCCAATTCACTTCTTGGTAAATTAAAAAAGTACTTTATAACACATTTATTTCAGAAATTTACCATACTATTAAAGCAACATTCTTCTTCTTCTTCTTAGCACTACAGTCCCTCTCCGGCCTTCGCTACCCGCAAACAGTGCTTCCAACTGTCTCGGTCCGTTGACCGCCTCCTCCAATTCTGAAATCCGAGCAGCGATGTACTGTCTTCGTCGACTTAGTCAGACTAGCGTTTCCTCGGTTTCCCCACTAGCCTTCGGCCTTCACTTCTCCCAACGAATACCTTCTTGGGTATCCAGCGTTTTATCGGTTTCTCCTTTGATATCCGGCCTTCAGTTCTCACAACAAATACCTTCTTGCGTATCCGTTGCTTGTCCATACGATTCACTTGGCCAGCTCATTGCAGCTTCCGCAGTCTTATAATTGATGAGACCTCTGGTTTGTCAAAAATTTCGTAGAACTCATGGTTTAGTCGAATTCGCCATTGGTTCCCGTCTAGCTTCGCTCCGATTATTCGCCTCAGACCTGTCGCTTAAAGGCGTTCAATATATTTGCGGATGCTTGGGTTAGGGTCCATGTTTCACATCCATAGCATAACATAGGTCTTATCACAGATTTGTATGCATGGAGCTTTCTTTTTCTGTGTATGCAGCTGGTCTTCAAGATCGTCAACACTGAATAAAATATTTTATTTGCGAGCTGTATTCTTCGGCGTATCTCGTCTCTTTTATTGCCCATTTTCATTATTTTGGCATCTAAACACACAAATTCACTCACATTTTTGATACTGTATTCAATAAGTGTGATATTTTGTGTATATGAAGTATTTTTCCTCGACTGCGTCATGAGCTTTGTTTTATTTTCGTTGATTTGTAGCCCTACTAGTTTTGCTTTGCTGTGGAGTTTCAGGAAAATTTCATTGGCAGTTGTTAATGACCGTGACAAAATGTTGGTGTCATCTGCATAGGCTACTACTTGGCTCGGCTTGTATAGTAATGAACCTCGCGTATTGACAGGTACCTTCTTTATGACGTACTCCAGAGCCAAATTGAATAGCAATGGAGTCAGCCCATCTCCCTGCTTTAGGGTTCCGCTACATTGCGATTTTACTGTCGTAACCAGCGATTTTTAGACGCAAATACGAACACACTGCGACAAGATCTCCGAAGGAACTTCAGGCATGCGCAGAACTAAAATGCTCATTTGAAGGTATGTCTTTGCCAGGAACACATGCGCTAACTCATTTCTGCGCTATGCAAGAAACTTCCATGCACGTCAGCGTCAAATGTCCAAATGATGTGCGCCTGCGCGAGTATCATAGAAACCACCTGCTAAACTGGTTTTAGGAAAAATCGCAAATTCCTGCGACTGCCGACCTGGACAAAATTGTCGAAAATCGCAGTGTGCGGGCTTCCATTTAACCATGTGTAACTTGCGACAGAAGTGCGGCTAAATAGTCGTAGTCTGATGCATCCCTTAGTCCGATATTTATGTGAAAGGCATCGGTGAGTTGGTTACTGATGTGGACTTGGGAGGTCGTCAACGTCTTTGTCATTTTGGTAAGACAGACTAATTTGGCTGGAATGTCAAAGCAAAGCATTATTTGATACAGTACGTTACGCTCAATAATGTCATATACTTGTTTCACGTCAACAAAAGTTTGGTGCGCGTCTATGTTGAAGTCCCAGCGTTTTTCAAGTACCTGCTTGACTGTGAACAAGTGGCCTATTGTTGATCTACTTGCTTTAAAACCACCTTGATACTCCCCAATCATACTGTTGGCGTATGATTCAATTTTATTTTCTAAGATTCTCGAAAATATTTACGCCGTAGAAAGCAGTGATATACATGTATAATTTTTGTACTGTAGCTTTTTTTGTGGATAGGGAATATAATTGATTGGCTCCGCTTTTTTGGCATATGTTCTTGTTGCCAAATGCACTGGATGACTTTGTGAATACCTTGATGAACACTACTGCCACCATATTTGATGAGCTGCATTGGAATCTGATCAACGCCCGACACTTTATTATTTTTTTGGGCTTTGATGATGGAACAAACTTCATCCAGAGTTGTTGGGGCCAATGGAAGCTCTCCGCAGACATCAACAAGCTCCGATGTTCTGGAGCTGTGCCGCTGATTAAAAAGGTTCTTGAAATATGATGCCCATCTTTCCTTGATCTTGATTTCATCAGTATTACCGCTGTCATCACGACAGAGCGTAGTTTTGGGCTAATAACTACGGTTCAGGCTTTTCACTACTTTGTATGCTTGTCTTGTGTTAATGCTCGCTAAACTTACATCTATACTTCTCAATTGGTCGTCATAGTATTTTCTTTTCGTAGTCCTAATTATCTTATTCGCTACTCTTCTGAGATTTTCATAGTGTTTTCTCTTTGTCCTGGTTTTCTTACCTATGTATTCTTTGTACGCCTGATTCTTTTTATCTACCGTATTCTGGCACTTATCATCGAACCAATCATTCCTCTTGCGCTGAGCTTGATGTCCGATCGCCTGTTCTGCCACTGTTCTGATAGCCACTTTCACTTCCATCCAGAGCTCATTGCTCGTCTTTAACGATGCTTCCGATAAGATGGGAGCCAGCTGGTTGTCAAGGTCGTCCGTGAAATGTTTGGCCACAGACGCGGTTTGGAGCCTTTCGATGTCAAATTTTTGAAGCGGGGTGGTCTTCGCTGAATATACCTTTGACATACTATTAAATTACGATGACCTACTTTATTTTGAACCAAATTCTATGCAATTTGATTAAAGTGAAGAAGTTTCAAACGATACATTAGCTTGTTTAGGAATATAATAGTAGGATACAAACTTGTTTATGTTGTTTTTTTGTTGTATTTGAATTTATTCTTTATTTGTATTTTTATATTTTTTTTAATTCTCAATTACGAGTATACTTGTATACCAGACCAACGTGCAAACAACTTAAATGGTCTCAGTGGGATTTTCTGTAGTTACTATTATTATGTAAAGTGTAAATTTATTTTCTGGTTTTAATAAATATCAAACAAATTTCAAAATATCAAATACAGTCGAACTCGCTTATAGCGGCCACGGGATATAACGAACACTTGGCTATAGCGTGAAAACCAAAGTCCCTTCCAAATTATTAAAAAATACATGTATTTTTGTTCGGTTATTACGAACTCGGATATAAAGAACTCTCGGCTATTGCGAACGTAGGGTTTTGCCTAATGGAAAGAATTTACTCGGATATAACGAACCATCGGTGATAAAGTGACTGGAAACTGATACATATCTTCTTTTGTTTGGAGCAAACCCATTACATATGTACATACATATTAACAGAAATTCAATTTGAAGAACATCAGTTTGTTGTTTACAATCGATTGTGCGGCATTTACAGTTTTCCAAGTAGTGCTTGCATTCGTCTCAAATCCAATTGTGTTTGTATTGTATAGAGCTGTGACAAATTTATATTTAAATAATATTAATTATTTCTTTATGCTCGATAGTGCTATTTGAATTTTCCATAATGACAACTAAAAGAAAGTCAATTGATCTGAAAGATAAATTGCAAATAATCGAAAAATTACAGAGTGGCTATGCAATGCACGAATCTGTCGGGAATATAAACTATCAAAGTCGACAGTGCCTACAATCTGGGCACAAAAGGAAAAGTACCTAGCCAAAAGACTAAATTTTAGACTAGTTACAAGTTACGGCAGCCAGAAAGACCCGACATCGATGCCGTCTTATTAAAGTGGTTTGTGCCGAAACGCAATCCAAATGTTCCAATTGCTGGGCCTATTTTACAAAAAAAGGCGGAACAATTTCCATCTTTAAACGCCTCATGTGAAGATTTAGCAGTAAATATGGGGGCTTTTAACTGTTCAAGAGGCTGAATTGATCGCTTTAAAAAACGACATTCCATTCAAAGCGGAAAATGTCATGGAGAAAGTGGATGCGTATCCTTAGAGACGACCGGCGAGTGGCTTGCAACAATTTGGCCAAGTATGAACTCAGTTTTTGTTTGTGATTTCTGCAATGTATATGTTTCTCATTTTGTAGGTATAAGTAGGCGTTATCATGCTAACGATATCTTTAATAGAGATGAAACCGGGCTCTTTTCTAAACTGACACCTGACCAAACGCTTAAATTTATAGGTGAAAAACATTCTGTAAGCAAGCATTCAAAGGAAAGAATCACCGTTTGGATTTGTGCCAATATGGATGGATCTGAGAAGAGAAAACTTCTGGTAATTGGCAAATCAAAATTACCAAGGTGCTTCAAAAATCAGCCAAAATTGCCTGTCACTTATGAGGTAAACAAAAAAGCCTGGATGACGAGCGAAATTTTTACATCACTCTTAAAGAGTTGGGATGAAGAGTTAGGAAGAGATCAACGGAAAGTTGTCCTCATTATTGACAACTGTCCAGCACACCTACCAGTTAAAAATTTACGATGGATTGAGGTGGTTTACCTTCCTCCCAATGTAACGGCAATTTTGCAGTCAATGGACCAAGGTACAATGCATTAAATCTGTTCATTCAATTCAATTATCGATTTTATTTTTCAATTCAAGGCGTGATACGAAGTTTAAAATCTCACTACCGAAGGGAATTGCTATTAAAACTAATTGATGCTTATGACAGAAAGGATGACTTTAAAGTATCAATCACGGAAGCTATATTGATGTTGGTTAGTGCTTGGCGGGATGTTACCAAAAATACGATTGTCAATTGTTTTCAACATCCTGGGTTTAAAGCAGATGTGACAGAGGATGATATTACACTTGCCGAGTGGATTCTAGCAAACGAAAGTGAAAGCAAAGATGCAACATTATCTCAATGGGCCGATACCAACTGCATATCCGATTTCAACGAATTTGACTTAAACGTATACGACACAATTGATGAACATGTGGCAACTGCTGAAGACTTAGATGATATTGGCTTGATACACTCAATATTCAAAGAAGCTGATGAAAATGAGTGTGAACATGAAGAGGAGTCAGAAATTGAAGAAAATTTACCTACATTACAGGAAGCACGTTCTGCTATGAAGACTATAAAGCACTTCACACAGATAACCTGCCCAGAAAACGGTGAACTTTTGGCTGCTGTTGATATCCTCGAAAAAAATATAAACCAAGAAGCCCCAAAAATGCGAAATATTCAGAAAAAAGTCACAGACTTCTTCTGACCAAATAATTAGACTCCAGTCAATACCAGATACGAATTCAAATTTTAGAAATGTATTTAGTTATGTTTATTTTCTATGCAACAAAATAGCAAATACACATGTATAAATGTTGCATAAATTGGTTTTCATTCAAATCACCTTACAATGTATGTAGTACAAACGATCGGATGTAACGAACCTCGGATATAGCGAACGAAATTTTTGGTCCCTTGGAGATTCGTTATAACCGAGCTCGACTGTAGGCGTCATTTCAAAGTCAGCGTAATTCAGAGTATAGGCGACCATCTTAATTGCATCTCAAACAAGATTTTTGAGCGAACCGATAAGATTATGTGCTCACTTAACATGTTAACCGTGTGGGTTTTCTATAGAGGCAGCTAATACGAATAAACATCTGGTTATTTTTGCCCTCTAAAATGCAATCAATCTCCATAACATGCAGTGGACATCAATTGGTGGTAGCAGCCATTATTTAATTTTCCTAGTACAAAATCGTCGTATTACTTTTTGTCCATTATGACCACCGAATTCAAGGATAGGTTGCTCATTGAAAGGAGTCTAATTAAAAGAAGCATCAACAGGCTGTATTCGAAATTGGAAGCATCAACACTGGAATGTTACTCTTTTCATCTCAAAATAGCGAAAGGGGTCGTTGGAAGAAAAGAAGATTTGATGGATACTATTGAGAAAATGGCACGAGCTAAGCAATGTGAAATATACAGAAAGAAGAAAATTCCGGAGAAAAAATTGGATTTGTTACGGGTAAAAACTATTGCGAAACAGAAATCAACTGAGCAAAAAACAGAATTAATAGAATCAATAGAAATATGGAAAATTTCTTAGAAGATCAGATGAAACTCCTAAAAAAGGGTCTTACTGTGCACTCAACAGCAACAAGTTTTCCGGCAATAGACATTGTGATGGACATAGAGGCTGGGCTGCACTTAATGGATACTGAAGGCAAGCAGCACGTGCGAAGAAAAACAGAGCAGGTGATCAAGGTAGAACAACAAAAGACTTTGGCAATAAATCCAGAATGAAATCTAGTGAAGGAACTGAAAGAGAAACCAGTGTACTATACTATACAAAAGCTGACAAAGGGAATTCGGTGATCATAATGGACAAAAAGCAATACGATGGTTTTTAGATAAATTAAATAATGGCTCCTACTACCAATTGAGAACGGATCCGCTGCCAGACATGGTGAATAGAGTAGAAAAAGCCCTCAAAGAGATAAAATCTGTAGTTGGTGACATCAAAAAATTACATGTATCCAATCCTTGCTTACCGAGGATGAAGTGTTTACCAAAAACACATAAGGAGGGAAATGAAATGAGGGAAATTGTAGCCGTGACCAACACCCCAACCACGAACACAGCCAAATGGCTCCTCGATGAGTGCGCAAAACTCCCCCATAAGGCAAGCCCTCGAACGATAAAAAATAGAGATGAGCTGGTTGATAAACTGAAATACGCGGAAATAGCTGAAGACGATATATTAGTTTCTTAAGACGTGAGCCTTTCAGTAAAGCAAGCTTTGGCACTGTTTGAAGATTGGCTTCTGGATATAACCACACAGTGGAATGAAAAAGAAAAGTCAGGTGTTATAGTAGGCTGGCCTCTCTGTGCATGATTGAAAATTACTTCATGTTTAGAGACAAGTACTTCAAAGGAACTGCAGGAGCAGCTATGGAAAACCCGTTATCACCCTCGCTGAGTGATTTGTTTATGGAGTGGATAGAGACGGAATTAGAGGCAAAAGGAATGATACCAAAAATCTGGCTCAGGTAAGTGGACGACATTTTCACCATAGTGAAGAAAAATGAAGCTGAAGATCCTCTACAAGTACTCAGTCAAATACATCCGAGAATATTGTTTACCATGGAAAAAGAGATTGAGCGAAAGGTACCGTTTTTAGATCTTCTTATCATAAGAGGCCTACAAAAGCTAGAGTTTGACATATACAGGAAAGGAACCAATACTCAAAGGACTATACCAGTCTCGTCAAACCATCGTTTCGGACAAAAAATGGCAGTTTTATAATATGATGATCCGTCGCATGTTAACTGACCACTTCCAACGAGAAAAGAATTATATCCTGGAAACAGCTAAGAAGAATGGTTACATAAGCCCCTCATTGAACAGAGGATTCCAAAAATGAAAATTGAATTTAAGAAAACTAACCTAACTTCTCTTTATTCACAGGCGAAAGATCAACCCCAAAAATGTATTTCTGTCACGCACTCATCAGCTACTCGGGCTTTAGATCGTCTACTAGGGAAGGTTGTATACCATACAGCAGTAACCAGTAGGAAATATTGCTTGGAATCAAGGCTTGGATCTTCAAAAGACAAGAAACTTAAGGAGGAAAGAAGTTGCATCTATGGGATCACCTGCCCCCAATGCGATATGTTTTATATTGGACAAACCAAACGATTGGCCAAAGTTCGGTTCCAGGAACATATTAGGGAGGCAAAGCATGTTGCAAAAAAAGGGAAAATGGATACAGCAAACTCAATGGTAGCGCAACATATTCTGGAAGTGTCACATTATATTGAATGGCGAAATTTGGAGATCGTTCAGGAAGTGCGTGATTGGAGACGGCTGGATGCTTCGAAAAGTTTGTGGATAGCGAGAACCCCGAAAGATAAGCGTTTGAACACGGACTCGGGCAACGCCTACAGCCACTTAATTAAAATAATTGAAACAGTCAAATATGTTAGCAGTAATTTAAATTAAACCATATGTTCCAAATATCCTTTTGCACCGCAAGCTCATTAACACGTCTTTATCTTCTTATTAACTTAAAATTTTCTAATCCTTTTGTTCTTTATCCTTTTGAGTATAAATACCACTTGTTTTTGAAAAACCACTTGTTTTTAAAATACCACTTGTTTTTGAAATACATGTATATGGGAAGTATTGTTATACAATAAACTAAAAAGCGTCTTTTAAAACGAATTTTTTTTTTTAATTTTGAATTTTTTTTCATGTCATTTGATCATTCTAGGCGCTATTACCTCCGAAATGAATATAAAAAACTTAATATATTGTATAAAGAAATTCAATGATATTAACAAAAATAAGTACTAAGTTGAAATAAAACCATGTAAAAATTAAAACACAAACAAGACAAATATTTAATCCGATTGAGTTGTAAGGATCAAGCTTCTTAATCTCAATTTTAAAACAAGGTATGAGTCGAAAAAAGGATCAAGCTCAAGCTTATTATGTTTTCTTACAATTCTTATAATGGGAGAATTAAAATACGGGTATAAATTTGTACGGTAGTACGAAAAATTCTTTCCCCGAGAAGAACGCGATAGTTGACGAAAACGTAAGCCTGCATACAATGTTGATGAAATTTGATTGTGGCAGAGTCGATATTGAAAACAGTGATCTAGATAGATGTGATGGAATGACAAAGTAGGCAAACGTAAGAAGGATAAGCGATATTCATAGGGTTGATACGGGATTTTGAATTTGCAAAACAAGACTCGAGCAAATTTTCGCTGGACATTCTCTAACGATATTATGTGGTAGGACTGTTGAGGAGACCAAATTACAGAGCAATATTCAAGGATAGGATGGCCAAGATAGATAAACAAGTGGATGGGGGTAAATATATTGGTAAACTTATAAACATGCCTGAAAATGAATCCTAATATTTTTGAGGCCCTAGTAGTTGCGGTTAGAATGTGTTCTATTGCATAATACACACTGATTCTCAATTATTGAAAAGCATGAATGTACAGTAAACCTATATTAAACCCATACGATTGATGCAAGACAATACTACAAATATTAACCCGTCATTTCTTTACAGTCTTTGAACCATTTCCAATCTTGATCAGAACTAAGCAATGCTGTACCGTTTTGAGCTTTGCTTCTCGAAAATTTCTGTTAGCCGCTAGAAAGTCGTTATCTGCAAATCTAGTCCAGCCTTCTTCGACATCCTTGGTTGATTCTCTTGGACTTTTAATTCCAGTAAATGATATTCAGCGTGTTGGACCACTGATCTGGTTAATGCTAATCGATGAAGTGAATAGAAGTAGCAACGCTGAGTACTACTGCTTGGCAATCACTACTTTATTCTCACATTCTTATGGCTTTTATAATTGCAATTTTTCCTGATATGAATATGTGCAGTCAATATCTCAAGGAATAGTGAAATTACTATTTAAGCGAAATATTCTTTTCTCACAAGAAGTGAAATAAACAGTAAGTTTTGAATTCGAATATGTTGATACAACATTATTGATTTCAACTAACTCGCCGATGCCTTGGACCCAAATATCGGACTAAAGCAGGGCCATGGGCTGGCCCCATTGCTATTCAATTTGACCATGGAGCATGTCATCAGAAAGCTACCTATCGATACAAGAGGTACGTTAGTATACAACTTGAGCCAAGTAGTAATCGGTATGGACGACATCAATGTTTTGTCACGTTCATTGACAACTGCCAAAGAACTTTTCCTAAAACTCGACAGCGAAGCAAAACTAGTAGGGCTACCAATCAATGAGAATTGAACAAAGCTCATGACGCAGTTGAGAAAAAATACCACAAATACCCAAAATATCATACTCGGTAAATACAATATCAAACAAGTTGAGTAAGCAGGAGAGTGCTCCTACCAGAAGGTCTTTGTAAACATCCTAGGGTTAGGAACAAGTTTTCTAATGGCGTGAATCGATAACTTGAATTATTCATCCAATACTTGGACATGAAATCGTTCAAATTTATACAAAAGATGCACAGTTTCTTTCATAAGCACAGTGCAGCCGCCATTTCGATCTAGCTTAAATGATTTTTCTGGATGCTCGGCCGATTGAACATGTTCAAGTTAAACACTATTCCTTAAATTTTCATGAAAATTGAAAGAAAATAAAAGTGCCTTAGTCAATTTTAAATATATATATAGGGTTTTCCAATAAGAGGTGTTATTTTGAATAGATCTTGTGATTTAACACCTTACGAATTCTTCCTTTGAAGCCACGTGATAGAGAAGGCCTACACCAATAGCCCAGCGTCGATTCAAGATCTCAAAGATGAAATTCGTGAGGCTATCGAGGACATGGGGCAGTCACTTTGCGATTTGGTTATGGAAAATTTCATGAAGAGGATATGGTCCTGTATGCGTTCCGAAGTAGTTTTTTGGCTGATGTTAATTTTTGCTACTAACGGCATATATTCTTCTTTATAATTAAATAAACATCCGATCATTTATATTAAAAAATACCATTTTTCTTTTAATATTAAAATAACACCTCTTATTCAAAAACCCTATATCAACCATAAACACGTGTTATTGTTGTTGTAGTTCCATATAATTGAAATGGCTTTAACTCACTTGATTATGATTTGATCTCAATTAAGTTTTGTGAACATTTATATCTTATGTCAGCCTATATAATTGCAAAATTTCAAGACGTTTAAAGATACCGTTTTGATTTTATGGGCAAAAATGTAAAATCTACAAATCATACTATTATTAACAAAGTTGAGCGAATTTCGATTTCTAGGGTATTTGTTGCCCTTGTACTCATAAAGGCCCACGTTCGTGACAATTTTTAGACTTTTCGGCTGAAAGGTGTCCAATCGCGAGGGGGGGCACAAATTTTGCGTACGTTTTGCCTTCCCCTGGACCCCTTAATTCATAAAATGATTTTTTTATTCCAGATTCTAAAAGTTCTAGTCAAGACCTTCCATTTGATACCACACTCGACTACCTTCGATAAAAAAAATTTTTAAGGGCCAATTCGTTATTAGGGGGGACCCCCCTTAAAAATTTTTTAAATTTTCGTTAAGGCCTTAACTTTTGAGAGACTATCACTTCTGACCTTTTCACAAAGTTTGAGCATTCTAGCTTCTATAGTTTCTGAGGAAATTAGCTGTGACGCACGGACAGACGGGCAGACGGACAGACGGACGGACGGACAGACGGACGGACAGATGGACAGACAGGTCGCAAAACTAGTAGGTCTTTGTAAAAAAAATTTTTACAAAGACCTAAAAAGTGGGCAAGTTTGTATATTCAGGCACCATAATAACAAATACCAGTAGTGAAAGAGATGAAATACACCGAAGAATACAGCTCGTAAATAAAATATTTTATTCAGTTTTGATGATCTTGAAGAAAAGCTGCATATACAGGAAAACAAAGCTTTAAGTACACAAATTAGTGATACGACCTGTGTTATGGTATAGGTGTAAAACATTTACTCTGACCCAAGCATCCACGAACATATGAATGCCTTCGAAAGACGGGCTCAGAGGCAAATAATCGGAGCATGAGGTGTATGAAATTTGTGACGTGCCAGAGTTCTCAACGATTGTAAGGCTGCAGAAGCTGTAATTGGCAGACCACATGAATTGTAAGGACAACCAACGGATACCCAAAAACGTATTCGTTCGGAAAACTGAAGGCCGGAGGCTAGCGGTGAAACCGGGAAAACGCTGGTCTGGCTCAGTTGATGTAGACAGTTTATTGCTGCTCGGATCTCGAAATCGGAGGAGGCGGTCAATGGACAGACGTAGTTGGAATAGCTTGTTGCAGGAAGCGAAGGCCCAAGAGAGGCTGCAGTGCTACGAAGAAGAAAAAGAAGAATGAACGTTCAATGAATATGTAAATGTGCTACGTATGCAACTTGAAACTCGTTTATGACAATTTCAAGAATTAATTGATTTATATAAATCATTGTGGACTATGTACAGTCTTTTATGTGTATTAAATTTCACATCATCATAATTATGTAAAATTCTGATTTTCCAGATTTCCCTTATTTCCGTCTGGCTTTGTTTTATTTTAAATGAGCGGACGCAAAGTGCAAAGCCTTCAAGAGAGAAGAGAGTTGGCTTAAGTATATCTAATAAACAAAGTAATTGACTATAAAAATCCTTTCGTCTGAGAAGAAAATGAAGACATTTTTTTTATTGATATAGGAAAATTTCTGTGTTGATGGAATGCGTTCATTGGTCGATATAATTTTTTGTTTCACTTGTTTTCAACTATTAAAAATCTAATACATAGTTTTGGCATTTAAAATCTTAAAAATGAATTGCTAAGTCATAGAATCCGGTCTTCTCATTTCTTTCTGTCGCCGGGTATAGGACCTGCAACGATGGCAGGCTCCATCTACTCGTACGTCGAACCAGCTATCGGGCTGTGGTTATTTTTTCCCTTGTTCCAGGGGCTTCATTGGGGCATAAGATCCGGTCGGAAAAAGTGCAAAGGGGCACCAACTCCACCTGAATGCTCAATCTTCACTGGAACCTTTAACTATGACGGAAGCGATCCATTTCGTTAGTGGATTTATGCTGCGGTTGAGAGAGTCAGATAATGTTGTAACATGCCCTTCAGTTCCAGCTTTGCAGTATTGGTATCTCTGAACTCTTATGCATTAAATTCTTTGTAGTACACCTCATGTTAAGGAAAAAGATCCACTCTGCCAGTGCGTGTACACGTCCGCAGGCTTAGTCAACCCACTTGAACTTGGCTGCTATAGCCTGCCGAGGCAGCATTCAATCATACCGTCCTAAACTGCTTTCGAAAAACTTTAAAACACTACATAAGAGAGTCTGGTAATACACGAGATCTCACCAATAAATAGTCCCAGCATTTTGGATTTAAAGTTTGGTCTGGATTTTGTTGACCTTTTATCTTAATGAACAACATGGTTTTCCTTAGCACTTCCAGCACTTGATAGTCAACTACATAACATTGAATGCCATCAAACAGCATACCTGTATGTATTATAAGTCCAATGCTTTACTCTTGACTAAATCCCGGCTCACCTCATCACCCCATTTTGTTAGGAACTGGTATGTTTTCCATTACGAACCGATATATCATGGCCAAGGTTTCGTTTTAAGACTAAAATAACATCAAAGTTTTCAGCTTTTCAATAAATAATGCCAGATCCTAGAAAGTCTTTAAAAAAAATTATTCAAAATAACACATCGATCATCGCAGCATCTACAAACAAGACATTATTCCACGGTTTTTCCAATCTGTCGCTGTTGCAAATCGAACTAACGACCGATCAAAATTGGTGACATATTGAAATGGCATTTATGTCATCTTACAATTTGTATCTGAATCTGAAGGTGTAGTTAAATTGGATTTGGCTAAGAAGCAATTTACAACTTTATATTGCCACGAATTGTTGGGGAGAAATTCAGATTCTGTTTTGCATAGAGAACTTCAAACCGAGAAAATTCTCAGCTATCTTCATGTAGCAACCCGTGATGGCGTCATAAGGAATATGCATAAGATTTTCAAAATCCCCATCGTGATGTAACTTGACACCCTCTCTTGGCAGAACACCAATAAAATGGGATTTATGGCAATTCATAAAGTCGAATTATAGCTACGCATGATTCTCTCGCACGACACGCGATGATATCCTTACGACTTCTTTGTATTAAATTATTCCTAAGGTTGCGTTACGGCTGTCGAGTGTCCTTAGGGTTCAATACGGGATGCTGTTGCATTATAGATAATTTCTGTAAATTAAAATATCTTAACGAACCTTCTCTTTTATCTTCACAGATTTAAGGAATATGATATAAACGCCAGGATACATTATAAAAATTACCTTTTCTCAATTCAATTTTTTCAATAGCTTTCAAAGAACCTTTTGGTAACCCAGATAACCCCGATTTCCCATTTGAATGAATCATCTTATGCAAAAAGTCAGTTGGAATGTGAAAAGAAAATGTTTCACTCTAGACTTGGTACAAGTAAGAAAACATTCTTGTGGTATCTTCCATTTCGTCTTCCATGCGGTGCTAGTGCTCTTGCACATTCCCGAAATGAAATGCAGAGAAGTACTTCTTTCAATTCGCCAGAGATCCCCTTTAAATGGAAAATATCTTCAGGAAGCGAGTGGAGAGATACTTCAGGAATTCATTTAAATGCAAATTTGCACTAACATTCCAAGCGCACCACAAAGCTCCATAGGTATGATTGTATGTTTGCTTGTTTGAACATCTACCATCGAACCCTCAAGTGAATGAAGGATAGATAGGCCATCCGAAGAGTTTCTTGACAGATTGTAAGGAAATCTCAACATGCTGGGAAAAGATGTTTTCGTTGATAATTTTGGAACATATTGAAAATTGACGATAACACCTTGTTATGAGAATTTTACTACTTATAGCATATTAGAAAGATCTTTAAATTTAATCCAATATTGTCACAACGTTGCAATCTATTCGAAACAGACAAATTTAATCGCATACTGTCTTCAAATAAATCCAATCCTTTTCTGTCCTTCCACCTACAAAGTGTCTACTTTTCATGAAGTCCAAAGTCAAGAGTTCACTGCTACCATCAACACTATCATCATCTTCTCAATGCGGATGTTTAAGGATTTTGAAAATCCTTAACCCATCGTAAAAACCGTATTTGCTGTTGAAAAGGGTGGATTTTGAAGCTTAATCATTCGTCTTATTGCATGTTTCCTGCATTGTGATAAAACAGTACTCCTACTGTTTACATTCAACTTTATAGTTCAGCGTGGTAGATCCTTAATCCTGCATTTCTACTCTGACGGACCAACCGATCAACTATTCTACAAGAAAATATTTTATGAGTTGATATGAAAATATTATGTAATGAACGTTTCCCGAGGAAAAATGCAATAAACTTTCCAGACGATGCTTCTTTACAATTGCAAATTGATTTTGTTTGTTGAATGTTATTTTAAAAAGGGAGATCGAGTGAATAGTTCCACATTCTTAAATTTTGTTTTGATTGCTTTTATTAAGGAAAAAAATTTATCATACTGAAAAGGTTGCAATTTAACAAATTGAGCAGGCAGAAAAGTGCCCATACCAGAAAGGCTTTGTAGCTATCCTAGGATTCAAAACAGTTTTTCTGGTCACTAAATCTATGAACTAAGTGATGCACCTATCGTAAGTATAAGAAATCATTTAAATGTATTCAAAATTCGAAAGTTGAAAATATTCAAATCAAAAACTACACCCGAAATTTTTGTGATAATTCGAAGAAAGTTATAGTTTCTTGGTTGATTTCAAATACGGTAGGGGAGGGGTGTGTCAATAGTACTAGAGGGTAATTGTAATATTTGATTACATGCCATCTGTTGACGAGACGTGGACGCTTATGGTGCCAACCGAAGTGTCATAAGATTCAAATTTACCGAATAAGTTGACAGTTCCAATCGTTACATGCATTAGCTGTCAGTAGACAAAAGCTGCTTATTACGAGATTATAGTGAAAACAAGGAGCCTGTATTATTTTTGTGATTACAATAAAATGTACCAGTACTAATTTTGTTAAGTAGAGTATTTCAAAAAAGATACTTCAGTCTATCTACGCATACAGGTATGTAAAATAGTCAACTGCATCATATTTTTTGAAGATTAAGTTTTCTATGTCAATGGACCACAGTGGTGCAGAAATAACAAAATAAAGAGATGCAATTGTAACGTGCTACAATTTATACTCCTTAGTTTTATTCTTATAAATTATTTATTATTGTGGCGAAATCCGAGATCAAATGATAAACACGTCCGCTCTGTTTTATTAGCTACTCTGAAAAAAGGAAGAGTTCTTTATTGACAGCTATTGACAAACAGTTTTCTTGTTCACAATTACTTGATTCACAATGATTAATTCAGTTTCAAAATTTTAGTCGCTACATTTCTCTTCTCCTAAAACCGGCCGTTCCTGACATGGATTCGCATCGAATTGACTCTACAAGACCCGGTGGTATATAAAATCTCATCTGTGCGAGATCAAAAATACCTTTAAAAGGTTTTTGAGACAGCTTTCTATTAGGTACCTCAGTTAGCAAATAGCGATCATTACCCAAAGACCTTTTAACAAAGTAAGGTATCTTAAAACGAGGAACTAGCTTCTTACTTTCGCCAATACCTATGTTTCGATGTACACCAGATCACCAATTTTATAATTATAAGCATCCGTACGTTTCTCATCACATTTCCTTTTATTATATGATTGCGTTTTATCGTGGTTGAAAAATTATCATTTCGCGAATTTCATTTAAATCATTTTCCCGTTCAACTAATGGCTCAACATACTCACTAATAGATTTTATAAAAGTTAGGCGTTGGTTCACACCAAAGAGTGCAAAACTGGGGGCACCCATAGTGTACTCGCACCGACCGAATACAGTATCCAAACCCAATTTCCCATTACACAAATCTATGCATACGCTCAACTTGTCCATTCAACCTAGGACTTGTGGTTGCATGCAGGACATGTTTGATATTATTTTCATAATGAATTCTTAGAATTTCGAGGAGGTAAATCCTGTACCTCTGTCAAATATAATTCTCTGTGGTCTACTACGAGGTGTGTTCAAAAAGTATCGCGAATTTCGAATTATATATTCGAATTTCGATTTTTTTGTGGCGTTATGTTGGTACTCATGTCTGTCACTTATGCCGACAAGCTCGGCCATTTTGAATGTTCACTTGATTGGTGATAGCTGCTTTACTTGCACGTGTTTTCAATCGTCTTCGATTTTTACTTATTCAAAAAAATGGATCACTGAACGTGTATCAAATTTTGTGTGAAAAACGAAATTAAGTGCGCGGATGCATTCCGAATGTTGACTGTGGCATACGGAGAAGCTACCTTGGACCGAAACAACGTTTATCGGTGGTACAAAATGTTTTTAGAAGGCCGAGAAGATGTGAACGACGAAGAGCGTGCCGGACGCCCGAGCACTTCAACAACAGACGAAAAAATTAATGAAGTGGAGAAAATGGTATTGGCCAATCGTCGAATCACCGTTAGAGAAGTTGCTGAGGACCTAAACATATCAATTGGCTCGTGCCATTCGATTTTTATCAACGATTTGGGCATGAGACGGGTCGCCGCGAAATTCGTACCAAAATTGCTCAATTGCGACCAAAAACAGCAACGCATGAACATTGCTAATGAGATGTTAAACTCTGTCCGCGACGAACCAAATTTGCTCCAGAGGGTCATAACTGGTGACGAATTGTGGGTTTATGGTTATGACGTGGAAACCGAAGCTCAATCATCTCAATGGAAGCTGCCGCATGAACCAAGACCGAAAAAAGCGCGCCAAGTTCGGTCGAATGTGAAAGTTTTGCTGACAGTTTTCTTCGATTGCAGGGGCGTGGTGCATCATGAGTTCTTACCACAAGGAAGAACGGTCAATAAGGAATATTACCTGCAAGTTATGCACAATTTGCGCGAAGCAATCCGCCAGAAACGCCCGGGTTTGTCGGAGAACAAAAATTGGCTTTTGCACCACGATAACGCCCCTGCTCACACATCGTTGCTTGTGCGCGACTTTTTGGACAAAAACAACACACGTATGATGCCGCAGCCACCGTATTCCCCAGATCTGGCCCCCTGTGACTTTTTCTTGTTTCTTAAACTAAAGAGACCCATGAAAGGATGACGTTACGCTACGCTTGACGAGATAAAGACGGCATCGAAGGAGGAGCTGAACAAGATTAAAAAAAATGATTTTTTGAAGTGCTTCGAAGATTGGAAAAACCGTTGGCACAAGTGTATAATATCTCATGGGGATTACTTTGAAGGGGACAAAATAGATATTCATGAATAAATAAATAATTTTTGAAAAAAAAAACAAAATTCGCGATATTTTTTGAACACACCTCGTATGTGCCTTGAAGTATTGACGTAAACATCGTTTTGCTTCAGCTGAGTTGGTTGTATATAGATTAATAAAACAAGTGAAAGTATCGACCACTAAAAAAATATATATATTTTACCCGACTTTGTTGTTTCAAGAGGGCCAAAATGATCTATATGCAAAGTATTAAATGGTATGGATATTTAATAATACTGTGCCAATAACCTTTACCCTTTCCATTTTTTGGCGAACTGGCTGTGCACCGAAAGACATCTGTTAATGTAGTCCTGGGCTCGTGATGTCATGTTTGGAAAAAAGCATGACCGACCGATCAATTCGATAGTTATCTTTACACCCACGTCACACATTTTGTCATAATACGTCTCTATTTTTTTTGTGGCAGGCAGGTAAATGCCTATTTACGCACAGAGTGTGGGACTCCTATGCTCGCAAGGAGGTGACTGGACTACTCATTAAATACCTCTCCTGTCAACCTGAGAATCTAGTCTGGAACCGCTGGACACAATACTTTGGGCCTTCAAGCTGGGGATCCTTCTTCTAGTGGAGGGGAGAGGGGTAGAAGTAGTGCCAGGAAAGTGGTCTCCCAGCCCCAGCTGCTGTGAATCCCTTTAATATTTTAGGACTGCCCAAACAGAACGTGCCACCTGGTTCCATTTGTCAACCGATTCAAGCATCACTGCAACTATATTATCCAGGGTGAGCTCTCCCGTCTCCCTGTAGAACTCCCTTTGCAGCCTGTCCCATTTTCTGCACACAAAAATGTGTGGCAGCCATTGTCTTCCTTTGCTGGGCAATACCGACAATCAGGAGACCGTGACTTACCAATCTTGTGCAGGTAAGACTGAAAACACCCATGCCCGCTCAAAAACTGGGTCAGATAGAAGTCAATCTCGCCATGCCTTTGATTCAGCAATGGTCTCACATCCGAGATGAGGCACGCAGTCCACTTTTCCTTTCTTCAATTCACCCAAGACTGCTGCCAATCGTTGAGTGAGTCCTGTCTCTCTTTGCGGACAACCATCTCTCTGGCATCCTCGTTTCGACGCAGATAAATCACTCTCCAGCAAGAAGGCCGACAGTTGTCATGCCTGCAACGACTTTCACCGCTGAATCAGAGACTGTCAGATACGAAGATGCAATCCACAGCACTCCTCTTCTCTGTACCTGTGCCAGGCGTTTTCGGTACACCATCTTACTAAGAGCGTCACACCATACTTCTGCTCCGTACAGTAGCACTGGCCCTATAGCACTCATCAAGAGGTGTCTTCTTGATGTGCTGAGTCCCCCTACGTTGGCCATAAGTCGACTCAGATCCGGTACTCCCGAAGCAGCCCCGGTTCGCTCTGCCGTTGCTCTGATTTGCTCAGAAAAATTCATCTTCGAGTCGATCAGTAGCCTCAGATACTTCACCGCTGCCTTCGATTCGATTCATTTGTCTCCCAATACTGTTCATCCTTACATCCTTACTCTAGAGATACGTCCCTATATTTGAGTCGACCAGTACATCTGGAACAAAGAATAATCACCTCCTTCCTAATTTGTGAAATAATAATCCATCAATTACCTCATACAAAGGATTTTGTTCTTTAGAAACCTGATCTCTTATATGCCAAATAGCTTCATTACGTGGTTGATTTACTCTGGGTACATGATTCATATTGTCTCCCTCTACTATATGGCATATTTGCTGATCTTCCATTCGACTTAGAGATCAACATGATGCATACTGGTTTTTTTTAATGATTTAGCTCGTAGTTATAGTTGGGTGAATGTAATACCCATCTACTGATACGTGGACTTATATCCTTTTTTTCCATTGACAAAGATCTACAATCAGTTACAATACAATTTAAAAAAATATACCGTATTGGTAAACACGAAATCTCTGAATTAAGTTTACGATGGCTAGCATTTCTAATTCAAATGAATGATTTTTTTGCTCAACCGAAGAGGCCCTTTTACTTGAAGAACATTACTGGGTGAAATTTATTATCGTCCTGTCGTTGGAACAACGCACCACCAAAGCCGTATTTGCTTGCGTCTGTATGAAGTTAAGTCCCCGTATGAGGCAAATATATGGACGAAAGAGGATCCTTTATTAAAGATTCGTGCAATGTGTCCAATGGTTTTATAAATACATTCTCTGTCACTTCAAACTCAACAGTGGATTTCAAAGCGTCTTCCAAAGGCTTGGCCGTAATCGCGAAATACTTCAAAAATTTGCAGAAATAGCTAATCAAACCAATAAACCTTTGCAATAATCTGAAGTTGGTTGACAATAGATAATTACGAATTTAGTCAATAGATTGTTACCTGGTCGCTTACCCTTGACATCAATTCTATAGCCCAAGTAATTAATACATGCTTTGAGAAATTTGCACTTCGAATAACTCAATTGTAGTTTATTGTCCACAATCTTTTTGATGACGAGGAATAAAACTTTGACCTGTTGGTCTATATTTTCGGTTAAAATCAACAAATCGTTTATGTACACTAATATCGGTTAGCATCAATAAGCTCCATAAATACGGACGGAATAAATCTTGAAAACACCGCCAAAGCGGTAGGTAATCCGAATGGCATGCATAAGTTTTCATATTGGCCATCATTTGTGACAAATAATGTAAACTTTCTTGATTCTAGACTCACTTTTATGTGAAAGAATCCGTTTTTATAAATCAAATTTAGTAAAGAATCGTTTTGATCTAAATTTTTCTAGGTGATCTTCAATTACTGTTAACGGATGTCTATCCTTAATAGTGATTTTAATGATTTCTTGGTAATCAATACAAAGCCTATATCCTCCACCCTTCTTTTATACCAATACAGTACGACTACAGTATAGCAACGAGCTGTGTTGAATGATATCCTTTATTCAGTTGCCAACTTCTCTGCAACTGACTGTCACTTTAGAGGGCAGAAGACAGGCTTGTCTGACGTGACCTCTATCTTCATTGGGTGCTCAATCACTGGTTTGCCAGGCCGTTTAGCATTTTGTTGCTCGATAATCAGCTTACAAACGCGTTCTTTATCAAACAAATTCAACAAATTTCCACCAATGTCGATTTCGTTGCGTATCAAAAAATCATTAAATTCATTTTTGATAAGAAATTCCATAAAATTTTGTCATACCTGGTCGCTTCTGCTAACTACCCTTACTTCGACAGTACATATCGGGCAGCTTATTATGACGTTACTGCTATCGCGTTGCAGAAAACTTCTCCCCAGAATCAAATCAAGTCGCATCGTGTCATCGAGTACTAAAAAGAAGTCTGTTAGTAGTTCACAATTGTCATAAAAACTATTTCTAGTTTGCCTAATATTACAAGCCTTGAACCATTGATTTCTGGCAAGTTTACGTCGGATTCTCATTTATTACTTCACAAAGCTTTGATCAAACTTACGAGACAACCAGTGTCAATCAATGCTGAGGCATTCATTGGAGAAAGATTATCATATTAGAGAATTAAATTAACTGTATCTTGATTCATCCTTTGTTTCAGTTCGGCTACATTGACAATACTCTCAGTCGCTTCAACTAAGTAATTTATACCAATACTTTTTTTGTCAGGGTATCTTTTGGATGGACGAGATGCTTTACGGTAATGCTCGCATCTTGGTCGGCGCTGCTCCCTTTTGCAATCTACTGCAATATGACCTAGTTTGTTGCAATTATAGTATTTGCCTTGTACACTTCGCCCTCTTTTCGATTGAGTTCTGTGTCATTGGACAGTGACATCTTTGGTTTAAAGATCATGTCCGTTCTGGTTTGTTGTGTGTTCTGAAAACGATGAATGGCTTAAAACATAATTTTGTTCGTGGAGAATTTTACACTCGCAACCGAATTTCGAATTGACTGGTGCTTTCAGCCGTTTTGAACTTATTGCATTATATCATTATCCGTCATTCTGTACTTCCTAACGAGATCCATCATTCGATGTAAATATTCTGATGGTTTTTCGTTTGGTAATTAGACGGTATTGGACACTTCCATGTGGCAATTTGCCGATCCTTTTTCCTCAGGAAACTCGCCCGTTGATAATTGTCTAAAGTGTTCAAACGAGACAAACAAGTACTTGATTCCATCAACCCAAGCTTTCGCAGGTTTTTCGAGATTCCGCTGAGTAGCGGACAAAACTGCTGAGACCGGCCATCCTTTGTTTCAAGCCAGCATACTGATCCTGGAAATAAACTGCTCACTGGTAAATGAATTTGGATTATTTGGGTTGAACGTAGGTATCTCGTCAATGATATCTTTAACTTTTTCGTTATTCATGAAAAGTTGAAATAGATACACTCACGTTGGGTGGATTATAAACGTTGTATGGATATGTACGAGTATTCGTAAAATTGTGCAAATATGTAGGTATTGCGCAGCGAGTGCTGATTTACATTCGTTTCGGATGGAGGTTGCATACCCGGCTGATCAAAATAGCTCGACTATGGCGCGGTAACCGGCATCATTTAATTGCTTGGCATAGTTGAGCTCATGTTTTGCATCATCAAACTCATGTTCAGTATCGTTTTATTTGTGCTTGGAATTGTTGACTTTGTCTTTCGCTATGTTGAGGTCATGTTTGCTTCCTAGTCCATAATTAATCGGGTAATGATCAAGTTTATGGCTGCTATTTCGTTTCCATGTTCTGAATGACGTTTTCAAGCTGCTTTTCATTGTCGTTTCTTTCTTTACAGTACAAACTGTTATGAGATTGTTGTCATGCTGATTCAATTTGGCTTACCAACTCATGTAAATTGCCATCACTGTTGAGTTCCATGTCGTTGCATACTCTTATTAATTCGGTTTTCTTAATTTTTGCAAGTTTCTTCATGGTTATGTTTTCCCAGACTTTTAGCATTCGATTCTTTGCAACACAGTTCACACAAAACTCAACCGCACGTTCATACAATTACATGTATCTGGTAATCGCTCTTTGTTGTGAATATGCACGAATCATAATGCCTACACTAACGTTTTACTTTTATTTCTGTTTTTTACATGTTTGTTGTCCTTTTTCAGTCATATACAATTTCGTTCGCCGTTTTTGGCACTAACACGTTTGCCGTGTGCGTATTTTTCGCTAATCAGTGGAGACTATCCCACTTCTGATGTTTTGTGGGGTAATCCGACATCAAATGATGAACACGTCTACTCTGTTTTATTAGCTACCTCGAAAAGAGGTTGAATTCTTTATTGACAGCTATTGACAACCAGTTTATTTGTTCACAATTACTTGATTCACAATGGTTAATTCGGTTTTAAAATGTTTTTCGTTACATTTCTTTTCTCTTACATTATATATATTTTTTCTTGCTGATTTTAAGCACAATGCTTTACAAACGACCTCGGGAGGCATCACGTGGCAACATAGAAAAATATGTTGAAGCTTGTGAAATGGTGATCAAGCAAGGTAAGAGCATCAGGAGTGTAGCTACGAGCTTCGGCATGTGCCATTCGACGCTGTTTCAATATGTTGCTAAATACAAAAAGGATGAAGCGGTTAAAAGTGGATATCCTCTATACAATAAAGTATTTAGTACAGAGCAAGAACTCCAATTAGCACAGCACTACAAAAATGCGGGTCATCTTCACTTTGGTTTGACTACCATTGATTTACACAAATTGGCTTACACGTACCCGAAAGCCAATAATTTAAAATATCACAAAAAAAAAAGAAAGTGAAAGTGAACTGGCCAACGTTGATTGGTGAAACGCTTTTATGAAAAGAAATCCAACATTTGCTGTTGGACGTCTTGAAGCCATAAGTATTGCTCGGGCTATGAATTTTAATAAACCAAATGTTGAAAATTTTTCGCCAAATGGGGTGAACTTTTGGAGTGACTGAAATGTCAACTACAAAACATATATATTCGTAATGTCGATAAGACAGGCATTACAACCACCACAAAACTTAGCAGGGTAATTGCTGTTAAAGACCCGAAACAAGTCGGTGCGACTACTTCACAAGAACGAGGTACCTTAGTAACTGTGTGTTTGGCTGTTAATGCAATAGGGAACGCTGTACCTGCCTTTTTATTTTTCCAAGACAAAATTTTCATCCAAATTTTATAAGAGATGGTTCTTTTCGCTATGACGGTTTCTGGAATAAGAGTCGATGGGTGCAAGATGAAGACTCCTTTCCTTTTATGAAGCACTTCGCAAAATACGCTAAGCCTACTAAAGAAATTCTTGTTCTTATTATAATGGGTGATTATTCATCTCATATTAATATACCGGTTATTAAATATTGTAAGAAGAAATTGGTCGTTTTTTATCTTTTCCTCCACATACTTCGCATAAACTACGACTACTTGACAGAGCAGTTTTTGGACCTTTTAAAACTATATTTAATATTACTCCTGATCACTGGATAAAGAATCATCCTGGACAATGAATGACTTTTTACGATTTACCAAGACTTGTTAAAGAAGCTATTACGTATGCTGCGATATCAGTAAACATCACTGAATTACCTGTACGGGCTTATGGCTATATGACAAAGACATTTTTTTGGGATATCGATTTTGCCCAAGCTAGTGTTGCTGACTAGCCTAATAGAGAACTCACGGCTGAACAATCAAATCAACAAGATACCCTGCCTTAGAACTGATTAATAGTGCACCAGATGTCACAAAAAGCTCCACCATAGACGGGCCCAAGCACGTTTGAGAAAGGAGGAGGGAACCCCTTGTTTCCCCAAGCCATAGCTTCCATGATTCCTCATCCCATACCCCCTAATTAAACGGTAGTAAATGCTCTCGGGGTGCACATTGGGTTTACTGGTTCTCCAATAATGGAACATTAAATGTCGAGAAACGCTCATAACTGTGAATACATCTACAGCTCTGCTACTAAATCCTACTTACACCTCCTTTGTGAGGGCGTAAGAGGGTGAAGGCGAATCTTTCGTGCCTGATAACGGAATCGACATAATAACCATGCCACCGGAACGGAGGTTGGGCGACGGGCTAACTCCCCGTCCCTGGAAAACCTTTAATTGTTTCGAAACCTGCAGATAGCCACGGAATGGATTGAACTCACGGCAACGACCTCGCAAACGAAAAAAGGACTATGGCATTGGATCCTGAAATGTCAGATCACTCAATTACTTTGGGGCTGTTAAGGACCTTTTACAACAGGCCAGTCAATATCAATTAAAAATACTGGCAGTCCAGGAAACGAATTGGACTGGAAATGACATTCAAGACATGAGATTGCACACAATATTTAAAAGTGGGACGCCTACTGGAAAACGAGAATTTGGAGTGGCCTTCATTGTGGGCAGGGAGTTCATATCGCACGTTATTGATTTTAAGGCAGTCAATGAACGGTTGTGTGCGATCCGTATAAAAGCAAAATTCTTCAAAATCTGGCTGATTAATGTTCACGCCCCGATTGAAGAAAAAGACGAAGAAACGAAAGAATTTTTTTATAATCACCTGGAAAGACTGGTCGACTCATTGCCCACAAACGACATACAAATTTTTCAGGGTGATTTCAATGCGAAGGTTGGCAATGAGGAATCTCATTGGGGAACGACTGGAGGATATAGCCTCCACGATGAAACAAATGACAACGGCCAGCGCCTGATTGACTTTGCATGTAACAGAAGTCTGGTCATACGTTCCACTTCCTTCCCTCATCGACGCATTCATAAAATGACCTGGGTATCGCCAGATGGCAACACACAAAACCAGATCGATCATGTTCTGATCCAACAACGTTGGGCCTCGAGCATACTTGACGTCCGCACATACCGAGGAGCCAAGTGTAATTCAGATTATTACTTGATAAAATTAAACTATCGATGTCGTATTTCAAAGGCATATCCAGCGAAGTACCAGCTCACTACAAAAAAGGCTCCAAACGGCGTCTATGGCCGAAAATTTCACGGAGAACCTCGACAACCAGCTGGCTCCCATCTTATCAGGTACGTCGTTAAAGACGAGCAACGAGCTCTGGATGGAAGTGAAAGCGGCTCTCAGAACCGTGGCAGAACAGACGATCGGACATCAAGCCGGGCGCAAAAGAAATGATTGGTTCGATGATGAGTGCCAGAATGCGTTAGATAAAAAGAATCAGGCGTTCAAAGAATACGTAGGTAGGAAAACCAGGACGCAGAGAGAACAATATGAAAATCTCAGAAGAGTAGCGAATAAGATAATTGGATTAAGAAAAGAAAATACTATGACGACCAATTGAGATGTATAGATGTAAGTTTAGCGAGCAACAACACAAGACAAGCATACAAAGTAGTGAAAAGCCTGAAACGTGGTTATCAGCCCAAAACCACGCTCTGTCGTGATGACAGCGGCAATATAATCGCCGATGAAATCAAGATTAAGGAAAGATGGGCATCATATTTCAAGAACCTCCTTAATCCTCCGCACAGCTCCAGAACAACGGAGCCTATAGACGTTTGCAGAGAGCTTCCATTGGCCTGACTAAATCTGAATGAAGTTTGTTCCATCATCAAAGCCCAAAAGAATAATAAAGCGCCAAGCATTGATGAGATTCTAGTGGAGCTCATCAAATATGGTGGCAGTAGTGTTCATCAAGCTATTCACAAATTCATCCAGCATATTTGGCAACAAGAACATATGCCGAAAGAGTAGAGCCAATCAATTATATTCCCTACCCACAAAAAAGGTGACAAGCTACAGTGCGAAAATTATAGAGGCATACCACTACTTTGTACGGCGTATAAAATATTTTCTAAAATCTTAGAAATCTTAGAATCATACGCCAAAAGTATTATTGGGGAGTATCAAGGTGGTTTAAGGGCAGGTAGATAACAACAGACCAACTGTTTACAGTCAAGCAGGTACTTGAAAAGTGCTGGGAGTTCAACATAGACGTACACCAAATTTTCGTTGACTTTAAGCAAGCATACGACAATATTGATCGTAACGTACTGCACCAAATAATGCTTGGTTTTGGCATCTCAGCCAAATTAGTTCGTCTTACCAAAATGACAACGAAGTCGACAACCTCCCAAGTTCGCATCAATAACCAACCCACCGATGCCTTTGACAGAAATATCGGACTAGAGCAGGGGGATGGGCTGGCCTCATTGTTATTCAATTTGGCTCTGGAGTACGTCATACGGAAGCTTCCAGTCGATATGCGAGGTACATTACTATACAAGTCGAGCCAAGTGGTAGCCCATGCAGACGACATCAAAATTCTGTCACGGTGACTAACAACTGTCAAAGAACTATTCCTGAAACTCGACAGCGAAGCAAAACTAGTAGGGCTACAAATCAACGAAAATAAAACAAAGCTCATGACGCAGTCGAGGAAAAATACCCCAAATACACAAAATATCACACTTGACGAATATAGTATCAAAAATGTTAGCGAATTTGTGTATTTAGGCGCCGAAATACCGACAACGGGCAATGAAAGAGACGAAAAACGCCGAATAATACAGCTCGCAAATAAAATATTTTATTCAGTATTGACGATCTTGAAGACCAGCTGCATACACCGGAAAATGAACTCCAAGTATACAAATCTGTGGTAAGACCTGTGTTATGCTATTGGTGTGAAACCTGGACCCTAACCCAAGCATCTACAAATATATTGAGCGACGTGTCCTGAGGCGAATAATCGGAGCGAAGCTAGACGGGGACCAATGGCAAATTTGATACAACCATGAGCTGTATAAAATTTTTGACAAACCCGAGGTCTCAAGGATTGTAAGACTGCGGAAGCTACAATGGGCTGGACACATGAATCGTATGGATGAGCAACGGATACCCTAAAAGGTATTCGTTGGGAGAGCTGAAGGCCGGTAGCCAGTGGGGAAACCGAGGAAACGCTGTTCTGACTCGGTCGACGAAGACAGTTCATCGCTGCTCGGATTTTGGAATTGGAAGACACGGTCAACGGACCGAGACAGTTGGAGGCGCTGTTTGCAGGAAGCGAAAGCCCGAAAGGGGCTGTAGTGCGAAGAAGAAGAAGAAGATGTCACAAAAATAATCAATGGACACAAGTCTTACTCTCAGTACTCCTAAGACTACGTTGCGCCTAGAAGAAAGACCTCGAATCGATCGTTGCCGAACTTGTTTATGGCGAACCATTAAGAATACGAGCTGAGATCCTCGTAGAATGAAGTAAGAACCAAATACTGCAGAGCAAATTTGTTCAAGTCCACCAAGAGTATATCCTGAATATATGACCTGCAAGCCGAACTCGGCATGGTGAAAAGAAAACGTTCATATATAAAGATATCGCCACAACGCAACACGTTTCAAAGTCATATCTAGAGCCGATAAAACGTTCGTGGCAAAAATGTTACCATCTCAATTGATAGGTTGAAACCAGCGTACACTATGATGGAAACCATTAGCGATAATGACGATACAGAAGCCACAAGAATATATGTGGCATCTAGGCTCAATGCCATCATAAGCGAGTGAAGAGTTGGCTATTGAAACTCAAATACCAAGGAATCATGCTGACGAATCCTCATCAAGGCATACACGCTCAGGAAGACGATTTCGATCGCTTGTAAGTTGGAGTTTCGTGATTCAAATCACTGGTAACGAGGTGTTGTGGTAGTAATCGTTGCAATCGCCTGTAACAAAACCCCGGGAAACCCAGGAAAAATAATAATAGGAATTATCCGTTTCCATGCCAGCACCATAAAAATTATTACCATGTACAGATGCAATAAAACGTATCCTTTCTAGTACGAACTTATGGAATAATTATCATGCGCTGGTGCAATAAACGACCAAACTAATGCGGGTCCGTGCACACGAGATAAATCCTTTGATGATGGGTTTAATCTGGTCTCCAGGTATTTCCATACTTTGTTAATATAAAAGTAGACGTAAGTAGATTGTAAGAGAGCATTGCCGCAAGCATCGTCGAAGTGAGACGACTCAATAAAAATTAGATAATATTCATTCGTTGTGTTGTCATTTTCAATCGAATTGTTGTGTTTTTAGTTTGAATTGATAACGAGTCCATTAATCACACATATAAAAGTATGCATCGGAAATCAAATATGATATAAAGAAGTAAAAAATATTCGAAATTTTCTTGAGTAATGATGTTCTGAAAAATGTTCCCAGATCATACAAGTAGTAAAATATTGTAGTGTGAGTATAGAAAAGATTGTACGTATACACATATATAATATGTATAATTCAGTTTAGTTTTATTTACGTGAGCATTAAAAAGTTATTAAATATGGATCGAAAATAAAATAAAGTGGTCGAAAAAAACTTTTTTTGAATTGTGTTTATAATTTTAAAAAATAAATATTAAAACAAAAAAGGCTTTTAAAATTTCATTCACTAAGCGGAATTAATTTTAATTGCTGTAATAAAGTTTATTGTTTCCCTTGATTGCAAAAATCTCCCCAAATATGATAATCAACCCGCCAAATCCTCTTCTATTACCTTCCACGTAAGCCTTATCATTCCAAAGCATAAACCATTGTTCTATTGACTATCCTATATCAAAATATACTCGTAAATCTCACCAGCACGACCAAAAATGCATTCCTTCGTCATTTTCGATTGCATATTAAACATGAACTTAATGGCGTTTTCCGGCATTCCAGAATATTCGTTGCACCGAACGATATAATGGAAATTTGTGCAAAGGTCTGAATGATATTCAATATGGAGCCATTGCAATCAACCCTGCAACGGAATTGAAGCTTCCCTTTTGCAAATAAAAGGAATGTCATCACGTGGATAAATGGGAAATGGTGAATGCTTTTATTCAACTACGGGTTGCAATACTCGAGCATACATATATAATTCAATGAGCGACATATCAATTTCTTTACGTAATGAAAAGCCTCTTGTATTTCACAACGGATAAGGATGCTCGTGAAAGCTGGGTGGCGATCGTAAATCTTGCTATTTCAATTTTATTGTCAACGCGACTCGAACCCTATTTTGAAAAAAAAGTTTAAATCGTGAGGTGAGATGTAGAATACCCGCTCATAGTAGATGCATCTTTTTATATGCATTTGCCTATCCGCATTAGGATGCGTACAGCCTAGGAGAAAAGTTATTCAGTTCATTGTATATCAAAAACGAGGGTGACTGCAGTTTGAAATATTGATGACAAGGACGCACAGGCAAGAAAACTCAAATATGAATAAAGACCGTAACAAGAACGTGTGCTTTTGATTTAAGTATTAAAATCCGGTACATGAAATGGGTACATTTTGCTGCATTCACCCTTTACAAAAAAATGATTTTATCAAGGTATCCTTGCATTCATCAGGGACATCTTCTACTCCTCCCACGTACCAGTGGAAGGTTGTCGTCACAAGATTCATGTCAGTAAAGAATTAAATTGAAGTGTTTGTCGTCAGGAAGGTCTAGGTGATATGATTTCGATATATATAGTACAGAATAAAGAAGTAGACAGGGAAAATAGCAATGTGTACTTATAAATTGTCCTTGGCTTGATGAAATTACAGGGAGTTGGCGACGGTTTGAATTTGAAACGAGCGGTCCCTTTGACGTACAATATCCGTTGACGTTGTCGTTGGGGATCGGATTGGCATTTCTAGCCCAGCCATGAAAGATTGCCGAAGATGATTAAAGGGTGACACCATAGTGTTAGGGGGCGATGAAGTGGATATCGAATTGCCAGGTTCTCAATTCTTTTCTTGGAGGGCTCTTATTTTTTGTGTGTTTTGTGGTATTGCACAGTTCAAAAGAAAACTCTTCAACTGAACAGTTAACATTTTTCTTTGAGATTCCATTTAAAAGGTAGCTCATGGTAAATCTGTAGAAGGTAATATATGTAGATAATTTATTCATAAAATACACGATGAAAAATTAATTATAGACATTGCTGAAATTCATGGATACATTACAGTAACAAATTACCCAAAGGAACGAAATATCATTAAAAATAAATAAAAAAATGCTTACCAAAAGTTAAATTTTTTATCCTAGCTTTTTTTCGATTCTCGCATTTGCAGAGTTCTAGTCTTACCTATAATGACAAAAAAGAAAAAGAAATTAACATGATTTAATACATAATTTTTATGCAAAATTTACTTCGTATGATATATCCTGCGGAAATTTATCAATACACCTAAATTTCAGAAAATTTAGGAAATGTGTCTTATCATTGAGCATGATTATTTTTATTGCTTTTAAGGGTTTTTTACTGAAATACAAAACCCTATTGCAATCACGACCTGTGTCCGTCTGTCCGTCCGTCCGTCCGTCTGCATGTCACAGCACTTTTTCTCCGAAACTATAGAGGCTACAGCCATGAATCTTTGTGGAAAGGTCAGAAGTGGTGACTTCTTGAAAGTTCAAGGGTGGAAAAATTTTTCAAAGGGGTTTAAGGGGGGTCTCCCCATATAGGGAGGTGACCCCTAAAAAAAAAATTTCACCATTGGTAGTCGAGTAGGATGTCTGTCATTAGAAAGGTCTCAATGAGATCTTTTCTTAAAATTGCCTTATGAGTACCGAGGGGGGCAGGGGAAGGGGAAATATACTTTGAACTTTTCGCGTACCCCCTCGCGACAAGACACCTTCCATCCGAAAAATCTGAAAAAAATCATGAATGTAGGCCTTAATGAGTACAACAACAAAAAATACATGAGAAGTCGAAATGCACTCAACTTTGTTAGTAATAGTATGATTTATCGATTTTATGTTTTCTTGAATAAAATTTAAACGGTACCCTTAAATTCAGTAAAATTTAGCGAACAGATGACTATTTATAGGGTTGATCTTTTTTGAAAGTTTCATAAAGATCGAAATGTATTTAACGAAGTTATAGCGATTTGCATTTTCCTGTATTACGATGGAACAATATGCCCTGTATTACCATGGAAACATATGGCTTTGGAGCCATATGCGCTTTTTACCGACTTAGACACTACAGCTTTGCTAGGATTTGCACTCCTAGCAAAAAGGCTTTGTAACCATTCTAGGATTCGAAAAAATAGGCCATGAATCGATGATTACAGTACAGAGGAGCGGCCTCTGAAAAAATTTCATGAAAGGTAGCCGATATGAGTATCAACTGAAAGTTCTCTATGAGAGCTTTTCAAAACAGTTCTTAAACTGACAGTTTTTGCTTCAGTGGGGGCACAGGGGGGGAAAAACATGAAAAATGTGTTTCCTCCCTCGCGAATGGACACCCGTGATCTTAAAAAATCTGGAAAAATTATCAAGGGAGATATTTATGGGTATAACTATAACAAATACCTCAGAAGCCAAAATTCTTTCAACTTTGCTAACAATAGTATGATACTCAAACATGACATGTTTCTTGATTTTATTCGTTGCTGGTTACTGCATTTTGTGAGTTGAGTACTAAACCCTTCTGGCAGAGCATAGGTCTGTCTACCCAACTAGTTTCACTAGCTATTTTCATATGCGGTGGTTTAAAGGTAGAATGGAACAGCATGGATATAAAAGTTTATACTTTAATAACAAATTAACTCAAAATCTGTCACTTAGATTTTTTTAATATTTTAAGTAGTATAATTGATATACATACATTATCAACAAAAAAACTTTAAGAACATTCACATTAAAAACAAAAGAAATTGCGTTACATAACAAAACATATTATAGTTCTTCAGCCTCAAAGTTATAATGGAACACAATATAAATTTATAAAAATTTTAAGGTTCGAAAAAAAAACTAATTCAGTTTTAACATTTAGTTGGGAGCCTTTTTCTTGTTGTATGACCGATTTCATGCAATTTGGCATCGACTCCACCAAATTTTGACAGGAAGATGCATGAATTTTTTTAACACTCTTCTTTTAAGGCTGCTATCGACTGATTTTATGTTTTGTGTGATAATTTTTAGGGTTTTGTAAAATAATTTTACAAAACCCTTCTAAAATCGCGTCCTGCCTGTCCGTCTGTCTGTCTGTCTGTCCGTCCGTCCGTCCGTCCGTCCGTGTGTCACAGCAGCTTTTCTCGGAAACTACTTAAGCTAGAAGCATCAAATTTTGTATGTAGGTGTACAGTAGTGTTCTCTTCAAAGTTCAACTACAAAAAAATTTTATAAGGTATTTAAGGGGGGTCTCCCCATCTAGGGGAGTGACCCCCCGAAAAAAAAATTCATTAAAGGTAGCCAATATGGGTATCAAATGAAAGGTCTTGATGAGAACTTTTCAAAACAGATTGGCAAAGTTTGCTTCGAGGGGCGCACAGGGAGAGGAAATACACGAAAAATTTGTGTCCCCCCCCCCCTCGCGATTGGACACCTTCCATCCGAAAAATCTGAATAAAATCAAGAATGTAGGCCTTGATGAGTACAACAACAACAAATACGTGTGAAGTCGCAATTCACTCAACTTTGTTAGTAATAGTATGATTTATCGATTTTATGTTTTCTTGAATAAAATCTTAACGGTGCCCTTAAATTCAATGAAATTCAGTACCCAGATGACTATTTATAAGATTGATCTATCTATTTCATAAAGATTGAATTATAACTAGCGAAGTTATAGTGGTTTGAATTTTCCTATATTACTATGGAAAAATATGCGCTGCATGTATTACTATGGCAACATATGGCTATGGAACAATATGCGCTTTTTACCGACTCAGACACGACAGTTTTGCTAGGATTTGCATGAAAATTTCAGGAATGATAGGTGTCATGAATATCTTTGAGAATCGTTTCAGCTAGTGGTATCAGTAATCGTAAAACAAAATAGTGGCTGTTTTAAATGCGAAGATTGAATAATTTTGAGTTATTTTTCCCAACTTCAACGTTTAAGGTGCATGCTTTGAACACTTGATTCAATTTAATAAATGACTGAAGATGAGTACCTACAATTGATACTCATAAGTGAAACAAGTCAAGGAGGCGGGAGAGAGCTCCTAGCAAAATGGATTTGTAACACGTCAAGGATTCGAAAAAATTGGCCATTAATTGATGATAACAGTACAGGAGAGTGGCCCCTGAAAAAAAATCATCAAATGTAGCCGATATGAGTATGAAATGAAAGTTTTCATGGGAGGTTTTCAAAACAGTTCTTAAACTGTCAGTTTTTGCTTCAGTGGGGCACAGGGGGAAAATACATGCAAAATGTGGTTTCCTCCCTAACGAATGGACATCCGAAATAATTATCAAGGGAGATATTTATGAGTATAACAATAGCAAAAACTTCAGAAGTCTAAATTCGTTCAACTTTGTTAATAATAGTATGATTTTCGAATTCCATATTTTCTCCAATAAAATCGTCATTGACATGCTTCCTGACTTTATTCAATCTGGTGACTGCATTTTGAAAATTGAATACAAAACCCTTCTGACATGAGCGTAGGTCTGTTTACCCAACTTGTTTAATTTTGTCTCCAAGTAACTCCACGTGCTCGATAGAGTTCAAATCAGGTGACTGCGATGGGGTTTGAAGCACACGAAGACAATGGTAGAGCAACCAACTGTCCACAACATGAGCTTTGTGATTCTGGTCGTTATCCGGATAGCAAATTAAATCTTCTTCTATTCCAAGTTTACGAGCACTTTCTTTTACATTTACTTTTAAGGGATTCAAGTAATATATTTTGTTAACATTTCCCTCAATTATATGGAAACTACCCGGTCCAGGAGCGGATATTGCATCCCATACCATTACTGGACCTAAGCCGTGCTTAATTGTAGGATGAAGGTTGGCCTTCTTGAGCTCTTCATTAGCTTCATGCCAGACACATGATTGCCCATTTGATCGGAAAATGTTGAATTTACATTCAAACGATGAATTTATTTTCGTCTGCAAATTTTCCAAGATGAAAAATCTTCACTTACCATGTTTCTGGTAAACTCCATTGTTTATGTATGTTGGCCCGGCTTACAGATGGCTTTTTTCTAGGTAATCGTCCATGTTACTGATGCTTTCTAAGCACAATTCTAACTGTTTCGAAATTGGCTGTTTTCTCAAGATGCGTCTTCGACTTATTTTTGAAGTTTGTGGTATTTTTGTACCGGTTGATGATGTCAAAAACAGTTGTGGGCATTAGATTAACAGTTACACTAATATTCAGAACATATTCACCTGCTTTTGATAATCTATCTCTCTGCTCAACCGATGTTTGCTTTCCGCGCGGTGCCATTGTCCTTGCTACCGATCAGAAAAATAAGCTAAACTAGTAAAATGGGATTTTAAAAGGTACCACACAATTTAACGGCACAGATTCATGTATAAAATGAAATTGGCTGAGGTTGCAACAGTGAGATTCGCATAATTTAAAATAGTGTCCCATTATAACTTTGAGGCTGAAGTACTTTGTTTTGCTATGTAATGCATTTTATTTTGTTTTCAATGTGAATGTTGCTAAAGTTTTTTTAAAAATAAATGTATATCAATCATACTACTTAAAATAAAAAACAATGCTAGTGACAGATTTTTATTTAATTATGTACTTAGGTCTTTTCTAAAGAATTGTTAAATACGTTTCTTGTGTGACCTAGTTTCTATTGCTTTTGGCATTTTTTGAGAAAAAGATCACCTTTCTTGTAGTCTGGCAATATAAGGAATACCATTGAAGTACATAAGAAGTTTTTTAAAGAACCTGGTTTTGGTATACGCACTTAAATGATGACTTTGTGTTGAAAGTGTAAGCAACACATCATTTCAAAACTGTCAAGTATCACTAGTCACGATCGTCGATGCTTACGTGCAAATACTTATACCAATGTCATAGTCAGTAAGAACGTTCAATAAATTCTTTCCCCTTTCTCTCTCTTGAACAATCACTCAAGCCGGTAAGACGTGTTTTACTTTAAAGCGCACTTTAGACTATGGGCCCAAGCAATATTTTTTCAAAATAAAATCCACTTAAGTGTCCCAAAGGACGAGAATCTTTCACAATTTGGTAATTTTAGGCAAAATCATATCTCGTAGTGTAAAATTTATACAAATATATAAGAGCAACCCTAATGCAACGAGAAAAAGTGAGACTATAAAGGCTGCACAGGCATTAGTACAATTGACTTAAGCAGAATGGATCTAACATTCGTCGACGTTAGCTTGGCTGCCTTAAAATTTGACGACGAAGTTACAGCATGCTCACCGGTTTGCTTGAAGAATTTTCGACGATGGTATTAGCAATCGAACATTTTGACCTCTTATAAAGAAAAGCGTTCTCAAGTAGTACTGCTTGGCACTAGATAGCTTGCAGGCGTCACCCACTCATCTTGTAAGCCTTAAGAATCATCAAGTGAGTTTGTGGCTAGCCAGAGCCTTTACTCTCGTAGATATATTTTTGTTCTATTGACTTGCGCTATCCCGTTGGGGATGTGCCAAAGAAACTTATATGAAACAACTACATAAAGGAAAGAATTAAAACAGATGACAAGGAATATTCCCGGATTGCCTAGCTTTATTGATACTAATTCTTTGTTCGAAATCTGCAGTAAAAGAACAAGGACAAAGTTCTGAGCACAGAAAAGATGGGTGAAACCCTTCTTACCTTGCTAATAGCTCGCCCATTTACTAATAAACTTGCTCGCACTTTTTGCATATTCCGCGTATTGATTTAAATACCATATCAATTATTGGACACTATCTGTAGCAATGAATATCCCCCGCAGCAATTAAAGTCTTTTCTTTCCATTACTTTCATTCTTTCTCCATGGCCCGCCCATTGCAATTCACTTAACTTTACACAATAAAAATTTTTTAATTTTAGAAATGGCTCTAGATTGAAAAATTTTTGCAACGCTGACTGGGCTCGAAATTCCAATAAAAGGAAATCAAAGAACGGCTACTTATTTACATGCCAAAATGGGACTCTATTAGGGGCATCAAAATACTAGAAACTGATCACTTTTTTTTCATCGAAGCGGAATTGATGAAAATCGGCCACACACCAGTGTGGCCGATTCTCAGAAAACTTTATTAAAATCGAATCGTAGTCCATAATGATTTCAAATTTTATTATATATAACGGCCACCGTCGATACATGTTGAGCGCTTTTTCTCAGTACAATACTGATCTCAAATTACAAATAAAAGGATTACAAAACGCAATCTTGCCTAATTACCGAAGCTCGTTGAAATTCTTATAATAACATGGATATTAAACAAAGCTCATGTCGCAGTCGAGAAGAAATACATCAAATACACAAAATATCACATTTGGCCAATACAGTATCCAAAATGTTGGTGAATTCGGGTATCTAGGCGCCAAAATAACGAAGACGGGTAATGAAAGAGACGAAATACGCCGAAGCATACAGCTCGCAAATAAAATATTTTATTTAGTTTTCTCAATCTTGAAGATCAGCTGCATACACAGAAAAACAAAGCTCCAAGTATACAAATCTTTGGTAAGACCTGTGTTATGCTATGCGAGTGAAATACGGTCCCTAACCTAAGCATCCGCAGATACAATGAACGCCTTTGAGTGATGGGTTCTGAGGCGCATAGTCGGAGTGAAGTTAGACGGAAAGCAATGGCAAATTCGATACAACTATGACCTGCATAAAATTTGTGACAAACCGGAAGTCTCAACGACTGCAAGACTGCGGAAGCTGCAATGGGCTGGCCTCATGAATCGTATGAACGAAAAATGAATACCCAAAAAGGTATTCGTTGGGAAAATTGAAGGCCAGTAGGGAAAACGAGGAAACGCTAGTCTTAATCGGTCGGCGAAGATAGTTCATCGCTGCTCGAATTTCTTAATCGGAGGACGCGGTCAATGGACCGAGACAGTTATAGTTTTATTCTCATTAATTTTAATTATCTCAGCTCTTAGACATTCTAGGATAACGAATTTTTTTTCTTAATTTTTGTAAAATCTTTTTCTTCGCAGCACTAAAGCCCCTCTCGGGCCTTCTCTTCCTGCAAATAGCACTTCCAACTTTCCCAATCTATTAAACGCATCCTCCGATTTCAAAATCTGAGCAGCGATGAACTGTCTTCATCAACAGAGTCAGACCAGCGTTTCCTCGGTTTCCCCACTGATCTCCGGCTTTCAGTTCTCCCAACAAATATCTTTCTGGGAATTCGTGGTTAATCCATAAAATTCAAGGGGCACGTCTGTTGCAGCTTCTGCTGTTCTACACTTACAGCAAAACTTAGCCTCATCAAAGATTTGTTTACTTGGTGCTTTGCTTTTCTGTTTACTTGTATGCAGCTGGTCTTCAAGATCGTCAAAACTGAAAAAATGCAAAAAATATTTTATTTGTGAGCAGTATTCTTCGGCGTATTTTGTCTCTTTTATTACCGGCTCTCGCTATTTTGGCGCCTTAATACACAAATTAGTTCACATTCATGATACTGCATTCACCAACGGTGATATTTTGTGAATTTGAGGTAAATTTGTTCAACTACATCATGATCTTTGTTTTATTTTTATTGATAAGTAGCCCTACTAGTTTTGCTTCTGTCGAGTTTCAAAGAGAGGTCTTTGGCAGTTATAAATGATCGTGACAGAATGCTGATGTCATCCCCATAGGCTAATGTTTGGCTCGAGCCATCTGTTGCAACCACGGAAGCCACCGCAGTTGCAGACATTAAGTATTAGCAGAGTGGTATGTAGCCCGGAGTGGCATAGTGAGGCCGGCTAGTTCTCAGTCGTGTCGTGGGACTTCCGGGATACCCTCTGATCGTGCTGAGCCACCTAACATAAAAACACTAAGGCAAAGGGGAAAGGACGGGAAAGGAGGAGGTCATTTCAAGAAATGAAAAATATGGTGTTTAATGTGACATGGCCGTTTTATTTACCAAAAATCCAAAAATTATACAAAAACAATTCGCAAATTTTACAAAAAAAAAAAAATAAACTAATTTACACACCAAAATCAAATACGCCCCTTCAAAATCTAATTTAAGCAAATAAGAATAAAATGAAGGTTTACTAAATAAACAAAACTATGAAAAATAAAGTAATTTGAAACAATTCAAAAAAAGTAAAGAAAATAATGCAAAAAAGGTGAAGGAAGAATCAAACCTATACTTACTTACTTTCTTGCAAAACTCGGGGAAAGGCCAAGAAAGAAGCGGGGGCCTCTGAAAACTAAAGTTGAAATCTCTATAATGAACAAAAAAAATCCAAGAGAGATGGTAAAACGGCCACCTTTGTAATTTCTACACTGGCTTATTCGAACCGTATAACTTCTCACTCTTATTCTCCGGCACTATATTTTAGTTCCTCTTCACTTTAGAATAAAGCTTTTTGATATTCACTGTTTTTTCTTTCTTTCCTTTTTCTCCCTCCTTAATTCTTTTGGTTATTTATAAATTTCATTTAGTTAACAACACACTTTGAATTATGTTTGTGTCTTCGTTAAAAGTATATTCTGTCACTTAAACTTTCGTACTTTCTGTACTAACATTCAAATTAAAACTATTTTTTACTTATGACATACTCCAGAGCCAAATTGAATAGCGGTGGGGCCAGGCCATTCTTGCTTTAGACCAATATTTATTGCAAAGGCATCGTTGACTTGGTTATTGATGCGGACTTGGGAGGTCGTCGAAATCATTGTCATTTTAGTAAAACAGACTAATTTGGTTGGGATGCCAATGCAAAGCATTACTTGGTACAGTACGTTACGATCAATACGGTCGTGTGTTTGCTTAAACTCAACGAAAATTTGGTGTGCATTAATGTTGAACCCTCAGCGTTTTTTAAGTATCTGCTTGACTGTGAACAATTGGTCTATTGTCGATCTATTCGTACCTGCTCGAAAACCACCTTGATACTCCCCAATAATACTGTTGGCGTATGATCCAATTTTATTTTCTAAAATTTTTAAGTATATTTTATACGCCAAACAAAGTAGGGATATGTCTGTAAAATTTTTGGTCTGTGGCTTGTAATCTTTTTTGTGGATAAGGAATATAATTGATTGACTCCAATCTTTCGGCATATGTGTTACCCCTAATCACTGGGGTGCTTTGGCAGCGGTGGCCCTGTGGATCTGGCTTTTCTCTCCACAGATGGATGTGGAAGCCAACTCGCTGCTTTGGCCTAGGCCCCGAACTTGAGTACTCAGCGAGTAAGGGGGTTCGCCGAAGTTTTTTCACAAACGCTCCCCAAACAAGAACACACAAAGAACTCACCACTCGGGATATTTTTGGGGATGGACTCTATCTCCTTAAGCCCAAGCTTCACGACTTAAACATCACTGAGTATGCAAATTCACAAAACGTAGCCCACGCACGATATTTTCCCTGAGCCAAACCGTTACACTTCCTGAAAACAAAATTATGGGGTCCAAGCAAATTGGATAACACACTCCAATTTTACTTTATGCAAATGGAATTTAATCTGGATTAGTGAAATCACAAAAAGAAACAAATACCCTAAATAATTACCAAAACAATGAAATATGAAAATGTAATAAGTAAAAATTTTATCAGTTCAAACTAACCTCTGCCAACCTATAGTAACTAATAAGGAGGCCTCCTCGTAGAACTCCCGTCCCCAAAATCTTCTCTGGATGCCCGCGTGCATTGGCCAATTGGTGTTCTCAAATTCTTCCGGGCAATCTTGCCTTTCTCCGGTATTAATTGAAGTAAATTAACTTTTGATGGGAACTTTTTCTTTGAATTTTCCAATTTGTTTTTAAAACTCCGCAGTTTTTTTAAAAAAACTTTTTTTTATATCCACCACTTCCTAACGATCAGACCTGAAATGAGGGCTTTTCCTTAGTTCCTCACCTTTTTATCACTTCGTTCGCAACGGAGCGCCGCTAGTCCCGGTGTGAACCTTATATTTCTCCTTTACTTACAAAAATTCTAACCCGGTTCATGCGATCGGGCAATTTCATTGCAATTTTTACCACACTTAAACCTATGTTTCCAAAATTTGGAGGCTTAGATATTTCTTGGAATTGTCACTGTGATAGATATTTGACGTGTTATAGTCATGATATTATTGTCTACGTTCGACCCAACTTTGACAGGGTGCTGGACTTTCCGAGGATTTTCAGTGGCTGGACTTCACTTTTATGTTTTATACTTGGATGACACATTGTGTGCTTTTTTTCTTTCTTTTCTAGGTATGTTGGGTCACCTGCGAACTAATTTGAGACAAGACTTGTTATTCGGCTGGCTTTTCTCTGCCAGAAGAAATTGGCGAAGGACACACGGTCAACTAATAAGATGTGGAGCACAACCTTGACTGAGTTAATATGTAGAAATTGGTACGATTTCGAATACCAATTATTATTTGATTGATTTAATATGTTTGCAAATGTACTTTAGAAACACATTCGTTTATTGTTTTGGAAATCATTTCTACCACCATTTCTTCGACCACCAACACGTTGGTTTGGTCCACCTCCGCCACCACCTTGATTTGCATTACCGAATTGTGGTTTATCATTTGAACTAATTGCAAACGGCATGAATCCCTGTTACACATTTCCAGAGCCCATGTTATCACCACCGCCGCCCCTTCAAAAGATACTATTCATGTTTCCACCACAATTATTACATTTAGTTGCATAAACAAAGTGTCTGTTGCATGCGACAAGTTTCTTCACCTTGTTTGTTCATATAAAGTTTCATTTCTTCTTGTCTTCGACGTAAGATTTCTTCCTCAAGCATCCTTTTGGGTCTTCCTTTCGTGGTTGTTGGTACAGATGATGTCGTTGTGGAGCAGCCGTGCATAAACGGGAGTAGTATCGTAAACTTTTTAAATTGAGAAAAGAAAAATCTACTCTACTGTAGTAATTAGCATTAGGGTTTCTACGTACTCCTAACTCTACTAAAAATATGTACAATATATGGCAAAGTTTCCTATCCCAGTTTGGCTTGAGGATGCATTCTTCGTACCACGTTACCCGGTGGTGGTGTTTAAGTTGGCTAACTTGGGGTATTCACGAATTCCCCGTAACATATGTTCTTGTTGCGCAATGTGCTGGATGACATTGTGAATAGCTTTGTGAACACCGCTGCCACCATATTTGATATGCTCTACTGGAATCTCAGCGATGCCTGGGGCTACATTATTCTTTTCAGCTTTGATGGTGGAACAAACTTCATCCAGAGTTAGTGGGGCTAATGGAACTTCTCCGGAAATATCTACAAGCTCCGGTGCTCTGGAGCTGTTTAGAGGATTGAAGAGGTTCTTGAAATATGATGCCCGTCTTCTCTTAATCTTGGTTTCATCAGCGATAGTATTGCCGATATCATCACGGAGGAGCGCGGTTTTGGGCTGATAATGACGTCTCAGGCTTTTCACTACTTTGTGTGTTTATCTCGTGTTGTTGCTCGCTAGACTAACATCGATGCTTCTCGATTGGTCGTCATAGTATTTTTTTTAGTTCTAGTTATTTTATTCGTAACTCTTCTGAGATTTTCAAAGTTTTCTCTCTTCGGCCCAATTAGCATACCTACGTATTCTTTTTTCACCTACTTTTTTCGTCTAACGCACTCTGGCACTCATAATTGAACCAACCATTTTCTTATGTGCTGAGCATGATTTTGATTCGGTTCTGATTGCCGCTTTCACTTCCATCCAGAGCTCGTTGCTTGTGTTTAGCGATGTGTCTGATAAAATGGGAGGCAGCTGGTTGTTGAGGATCTCCGTGAAATTTTTGGCCACAGACACCGTTTGGAGCCTTTAGACGTCAAATTTTTGTAACGAGCTGGTCTCCGCCGAATATGCCTTTGACATACAACATCGATAGCTTACTTTGATTAAGTGATGATCCAATTAGCTCCTCGGTTTTTACGGACGTCAAGTATGATCAAGGCCCAACGTTGTTGGATCGATCTGATTTTGTGTGTTGCCATCTAGTAATATCCAGGTATGACTAGTTTTCCGCTGGCTGTTGTCATTTATTTCATCGTGAAGGATATATTCTCCAGTCATTCCCCGATGAGATATCTGATTGCCAAATTTAGCGTTGAAACCACCCAGAATTATTTTTGTATCATCCGTAGGCAATGAGTCGGCTAGTCTTTCCAGGTGATTGTTGAACATTACCTTCATTTCTTCCTCTTTTTTCTGGTCAGGGCGTACACGTTTATTAGCCAGATTTTGAATTTAACTTTTATACGCATTGCGGACAACCGTTCATTAACTACTTTAAAATCAATAACGTGCGATTTGAACTCACTGACGACAATAAAGGCCACTCTGAATTTTCATTTTCCAGCAGACTTCCCACTGTTGAATATCGTGTTTGATCTCATGTCTTGAAAATCATCGCTAGTCCAGCTCGTTTCCTGGATTGTCATTATTTTTATTATTGACTGGTCTGTTTTAAAAGCTCCTTAACAGCGACAAGGTAATGGGGTGATCCAACATTCCAGGATCCAATGCCAGAGTCCTTTTTCTGTTTGCGAGGTCCCATGTCAACTGGGCTTAGGACCGTCTACGGTGGAGTTTTTGTGTGAAATCACCAGTAGTAAAAATATTTAAATGGATTCTCCATATCCTTATTTGTCACAAAGTAATTTGAAAAAAAACATAAACTTAAAAATGTTACACTTTTTCAAACACAATTTCTAATGGAGAAAAAAATTAAAAATTGTATTTACCCTAAAAAATGATATAAATTGACAATGAAACGGAGAAAATGAGTACTCAGTTTGCTCTGTAGGATAACAGAAACTGGATAAAATTGAGTTTAACATTAGAGACCATATTATTGAGTAAAAAGAATAATTTATTAAAGAAATTATAACTTTATGGTGCAATTTTCACTGGAACATAAATACGAGTTTATGAAAGTTTCAAGTATCAGGTGGTTTTTTGAAGAAATATTATAAAATTGAAAATTTTGAAAATTCGTGCGGTTTTTTTTTCCATTATTGTAGATTTTTTTATGCTGCAGTTAAGCAGCCTCTTTCGGGCTACTGCTTGGAGGTAGTTGGGGTATTTCCCTATCTTGATCGAATGTATCAGTATTCGGAAAGGTGAGCTTTGGTCATGTATCTGTCCACTCAGCTGCGATACATTCTGATCTTGGTAGCATAAAAATTTCTGGTTTTTTATCAACAGAAGTCTTTAGCCATATAGAAAAATCGATTTTTCATTTTTGTACAATATCTTAACGAAATCGCGATCTGTCTGCTCGTCCTACAGCTCGTTTGTCCGTGGAAGCATACAAATGGGTGAGTAGGTCAAAAGTAGTGCCTCCATGCTTTAAGGGGAATCTACCCATATAGCGGGGTGACCCTTAACAAAATTTTTATTCCAAAGGTAGTCGGTATGGGTATCAAATCAAAGGTCTTACTGGGAGCTTTTCAAACAGGTCTTAAACTTACACTTTTTACTTCAGGGAGCGCAGGGAGAGGAGAAATGTATGCAAAATATATGCCCCTTCCCTCAACATTGGACGTCTTAGGTCAACAAAATCTGAAAAAATAATAAAAGTAGGTCTTTCTGAGTACAAGGGCAACAAATACCTCAAAAGTCGAAATTCGATCAACTTTGTTAATCATAGTACATGTAGTGAATTTTACGTTTTTATGTATAAAATCCAAAGATGTCCCCAAAATTTGTGTTTTGTAACGTGAAAAGCATGTGTTTTTAAAGTTTCATAAAAATCGAGCTACAAACAATCAAGTTCTAGACGATTGAAAATTTATCAGTTACAACTAAAATTACTCGTTGTTGTTGTAGCACTACAGCCCTTTTCGGCTCTTTGCTTAGAGATAGTTAAAGTATCTTATTATCATGATCAAATGTGACAGCACTCCATAGCGTGATATGGTCAGTATCCCGCTTTGGTCATGTGTCCCTCGACCGTGTCCCTCGACCCACCTGCGGTACGTTCCGATTTTAAACCAGCAGGCATCATAACTGAATGAGCAAATAGCCCGTTCAAAGTATCACTCTAACTAAATCTCATTGACGTCAACGAGCGTCAAACCAAGGACATCCGTTTTAAGGGATAAGTGCTCTAACCACTACCCCACGCCGGCTTAAATTACACGCAATACTGTTTAAATACACGTTCGGAAAATATCCAAACTCTACAGATATGTAAGCATTTTGAAAAAAAAATTGCTAATAATTTCTAACATTGATATGTCACCATGATAATTCAAGCATGGTGGCAAATCAAAGTACATACGGGGTGTGCCAGTTAAATAATTAGACTGATTGCATGAAAACCGTACATTTAAAAATTATTCTACAACTCTGCCATCCCCTTCAATGTAGTCCTTTTGAGTAGCTATACAACGATTCTAGCGCATTTCCCACGCTTCTTAACATTTCTGGATCGTTTTGACTAGGATGTCCACAAGAAGACTCGCTACGGTTGTCTGGATATCCGTAATCGACTCAAAATGGGTTCCTTTGACCACCGATTTTGTTGTAGGGAACAAAAAAAGTCACAGGGTGGCATTTCGGGCAAATAGGGTGGCTGTTGCAACCAAATACTGGCAAATACGGTGTTGTGTGGTTCTTTGGAACCATCTTCGCGCTCAACATTTTCATCCCAAAATCGTCAGTTAAAATTTGTCTGACCGTTTCACGGTTCGTACCCTGTTCTGAGGCCAACATTCAAACTGTCAAACACCGATCTTCACGAATTAGGGCGTCCTCATTCGCGTCAGCTCGCACCTTGACTGGTCTCCCGCTCCGCACTTCGTCTTCCACACTTTCGCACCCCTCCTTAAACTCTTTATGCCATCAAAAGACCTGGGCACGACTGAGAGCACTTTCACCATCCAATTTTAGTGTACGTTTCCGAAGCTGTTTCGTCCAACCTGGCGCAAAATTTTATCGCTACGCGTTGCTCTTGATTTCGTTTCTCCATTTTTGTGACCAGCGCCACGAACACACGTCTACTCAACACGACACAGCAGGCGAATTAAACAAGTTAGAGCAATGATAAATATATCAGTAGAGAGGAGGAAAATGACGGAGAAAGGAAATTGAATTTCAAGGTCGCAGGTTTACCACAAGCGTGGCAATAAAAATAGTCTCATTACTTAATTGTCACACTTCGTAATGACCATATATTATTTTCTGAGCTCAATTCATGGAATTGACGTAGTCAACTTTGATATTCAAAAGTTTTGACTTTCTAGTAATTTTTCATTACACTTCTGGCAGAAGAATCTCATTACAATAGACAATGCAATACTTCAAACTGACACTGTAATAAGACTGCTGTGTAAACAATTTAAAAGACTTTTTTGTTAACAATAAGATTTCTTTCTTAGGCCATTCAAAAAATTTTGTGCACAAAGATTCCGAGTGGATTCCAAAAAGTATTTGTCATGATTTGTATACCTCAGACCTTTTTTTGCTTTTGAGGGAATTTTTCAGTTGATAATGCTTCAAAAATTATGGGTTTGTTTGCTCGGTTTTTTCTTTCACCTTGTCTGCATCCGTGCGCACTAGTCCCTTCAAGAACAAATTTACAATTCACACTCAATTCCTTGATTCTCTTCTTTTTGTTTTTAAATACCTCCATTCCCTACCACTCTCTCCAACACTCTTTCTTCGTCGCACAACGCTCGTGCGATCTGCATTCACATTACGTCGCTTGGTCCTTTGTGCCATCCACACAATGTTTAACACATCGGTATAAGGGGGCACACAATATAATGTGAACTAGTCTTTTTCATGAACATCTAGTCCAAACAAATCATGATCAGCTCTCAGAGATAAAAAAAATTCAATATAATACGACGCATTCAAAAAAAAAACTCTGAGTAACTGTCACTTCAGTATCTCGGCGATAGGGTCAAAAAAGAACGCCCTAAGATACTTGGCTCATAAAAGTAGGATTACAGGTCAACGCTTCAATCAGTGGTCATTAAATGCTCCCTTAGTCTTTTCTTAAATACCATAAGTGAGTTTGCTTCCATAACAATCTCTGGTAGATTGTTATATATACGCAGAGCATCATTCGTTGCATCGTTCTTTAGACTTGCCTAAACTTAGCTTTCTCCATAATAATAATTTGACTAAAGGTTAATGATTTAGCCGATTGGTAAACCAAACTAGTTTGAGTAAGCTTTGGCAGCTTCAGAATGTTTTTATACGCTTTGGTCAGCAGCCTGGATATACTGTTTAAATGTTGCTTTGCTGATTGACTCCAAATAAGTACTCCATAATGCAATTTCGCCAGGACAAACGCATTTAGAACAAGTTTCTTGATGTGCATTGGAAAATCCTCATATCTTCTTAACAATCCTATTATTGGGGCTAATTGCCTCCTCAAGCTATTTATGTGTGGTAACCAGGTCATACGATGGTCTATGATAAGACCAAGATATTTCATATCTAGCACTCTTTGCAATTTTTCGCCATTTATATTTAGGTCGACATCTATGTCTCCTTTGTTCTTTTGCTTAAAAAAAAATATATTTGTCTTTGAAGTGTTCAATACTAGTTTGTTTCCAATTAACCACTGATGGAATTTTCCTAGATCCTCGTTGATAGTGTTCTCAATGGCAGTTTTGTCTCGTCCTGAATAAAGTAGAACTGTGTCATCAGCATATAATGTGTGATATCCCGTCAGCTCACATGTATTTAGATTATTTGTGTATAGCAGGAACAAAGTTGGACCCAGTATTGAACCGTGGGAAACTCCTGTTTCCGTAGGTGCATGATCGCTCAGGACTAAAGTTCTCTGCGATCTTCCCTCCAAGTAACTCTTAAACAACTGCTAAGGTTTACACTGAATACCGTAAGATTCAAGTTAACGAAGCAAGAGGTCATGTTCAACTCTATCAAATACTTTTTTCAAATCCTCAAAAACTGCGATGACATAATCACCCCTGTCAAGTCCTAGATTGATGAAACGTGTGACAGAATGTAGGGCATCCAAAGTACTCTTGTTCTTTTGAAAACCAAACTGATGTTGGCTTATGATAGAATTTTCAACTAAGAATGATGTTAATCGATTGTTTAGTATTTTTTCAAATATCTTACTAAATCCCGTCAGCAGCGCAATTGGGCGATAGTTATTCAGGTCAAGATGATCACCAGCCTAAAATATAGGAACTATTTTTGCAAGTTTTTCTTCTTCCGGAAAAGTTCCATTCCTAATATGCACGTTTATAAAATTTGCCATAATCTGGGCTATGTCCTCCTTTATTATACTTATCTCATTCATCGTGATGCTATCAATGCCTGGCGCCGTATTCTTTTTCCATTCATTGATTACATTTAAGACTTTCCTTTTATTTGTTTGATGAATGTGAAGGATGGAATTTATTGCGATATTTGTATTATTTACATTGCCTGCTGAACTGGCAACGATATCTTTAGTGATTCTTCCACCAATTGTGGAAAAAAAGTTATTCAATGAGTTCGCCGCGTCACGTAGACACAACGTGTTAGAGGGCCCATCAGGATTCAGTTGAAAGTTTTGTGATATACCCTGGGTTGAAGAGTTATCCTTTCCCTCATTTATTATTTTCCATATTTCGCGGGAGTTGTTAGCCGCTGTTTCCATTCTTCTTGAGAAATATAAGAATTTAGCCTCTTTCACCAGTCGTTTCGATTCTTTTTTCGTTTGCATATACACAAACTTGAAAGCCTGGTTTCCACTGTTTTTCCTGTAGTCCATGTATGCCTTCCTTTTTTAGGGTTTTGTAAAATAATTTTACAAAACCCTACTAGTTTCGCGACCAGTCTGTCCGTCTGTCCGTCTGTCCGTCCGTCCGTCCGTCCGTCCGTCCGTCCGTCCGTCCGTCCGTCCGTCCGTCCGTGTGTCACAGCAGTTTTTCTCGGAAACTACTTAGGCTAGAAACATCAAATTTTGTGTGTGGGTGTAAAGTGGTGATCTCTTCAAAGTTCAACTACAAAAAAATTTTATAAGGTATTTAAGGGGGGTCTCCCCATATAGGAGAGTGACCCCCCGAAAAAAAAAATTCATTGAAGGTAGCCGATATGGGTATCAAATGAAAGGTCTTGATGAGAGCTTTTCAAAACTGGTCTTAATTTGGCAAAATTTGCTTCGAGGGGCGCACAGGGAGGGGAAATACACGAAAAATTTGTGTCCCCCCCCCTCGCGATTGGACACCTGAGATCCGAAAAATCTGAAAAAAATCAGGGATGTAGGCCTTGGTGCGTACAACAACAACAAATACGTGAGAAGTCGCAAATTACTCAACTTTGTTAGTAATAGTATGATTTATCGATTTTATGTTTCCTTGAATAAAATCTTAACGGTACCCTTAAATTCTATGAAGTTCAGTACGTAGATGTTTATTTATAAGATTGATCTATCCTGAAAGTTTCATAAAGATTGAATCATAATCAGCGAAGTTATAGCGGTTTGAATTTTCCTGTATTACTATGGAACAATATGCGCTGCATGTATTACTATGGCAACATATGGCTATGGAACAACATGCGCTTTTTACCGACTCAGACACTACAGTTTTGCTAGGATTTGCATGAAAATTTCAGGAATGATAGGTGTCATGTATATCTTTGAGAATCGGTTCAGCTAGTAGTATCAGTAATCGTAAAACAAGAAAGTGGCTGTTTTAAATGCGAAGATTGAATAATTTGGAGTTATTTTTTCCCAACTTCAACGTTTAAGGTGCATGCTTTGAACACTTGATTCAATTTAATGAATGACTGAAGACGAGTACCTACAATTAATGCACATAAGTGAAACAAGTCAAGGAGGTGGGAGAGAGCTCCTAGCAAAAGGGTTTTGTAACCATTCTAGGATTCGAAAAAATTGGCCATGAATCGATGATTTCAGCACAGGAGAGTGGCTCCTGAAAAAAAATGCATCAAACGTAGCCGGTATGAGTATGAAATGAAAGTTTTCATGGCAGCTTTTCAAAACAGTTGTTAAACTGTCAGTTTTTGCTTCGGTGGGGGCACAGGGGGGAAATACATGAAAAATGTGTTTCCTCCGTCGCGGATGGACATCTGAAATAATTATCAAGGGAGATATTTATGAGCATAACAATACCAAAAACCTCAAAAGTCGAAATTCATTGAACTTTGTTAATAATAGTATGATCTTCGCATTTCATATTTTCTCCAATAAAATCGTCTTTGACATGTTTCTTGATTTGATTCGATCTGGTGACTGCATTTTGTAAATTGAATACAAAACCCTTCTGACATGAGCGTAGGTCTGTTTACCCCACTTGTTTAATACTTGCATCAATTACTTTTTTCGTTATCCAAGTCCGTTGTCGACACCTGATTTTTTTCTCAATTGTAGAACTTTGCTTAGCAGATGTGATGATATTTTTGAGTTCAATAATACTATTTGGTTTCCGCTTTACCAGTAACTCTCGTATGTTTGATTTAAAGAGCTTCTTGTCTAGAAATCTGAACGTTTTGTAGGTCGGCTTCTGTTTGTTCAGGGTTTGGTCTTGAATAGCAATTTTTAACACACGATGATCCAGTTCCGGCCAGTCCTCAAATATGTATGTCATGCTTTCAGCGACTTTTAAATCATTGGTTACTACATGATCCAGACAGGTATTTGACACTGGGCGAGTAATTTGTTGTTTATGATTACCGTTCCATTCGTTTCTAGCGTATCCTTATAAATCCGTGTTTCTGGTGATTCCGTTAGTACATCAATGTTTGTATCCGCTACTGTGATTAATTTTTTTTCAGTTGAGAATAATGTATGTGCAAAAATCTTGCGCATTCATACGATTGGGATTGTAGTACGTCCCTAATTTTATTTTTTTACCTGCATGGCGTACTTCAATTATTATAACGTTATACTTATCAGGCGTCACTCTCTTGGTAATGAAATTGATTGTATTTTTTACGTACATTGCTGTACCTCCACCTCTTCCAGGTCTGCAGGAGAATACCGCATTATATCCTTCAATATTGTAAAACCGTGCTTCTTCTGGGTAAATCCAGATTTCATTGAGAATAATCAAATCTATGTCAGGATTTTGTTGCAGGTAAATCTGAATATCACTTAGCTTATGTCTTAAGCTTCTTATATTAGCATAAATAAGTGTTAAATTTGTTCCACTTGATTGATTAGAAAGATTAGCAATCATCAAAGTTGTAGTCAGTGCTCCTCCTGGCGATCAATATTCTGTGTTGAAACTCCGGACACTCTACAGAGTCAGCTCTGTGAGAATGATCAGCATTATAATTGTTACCAATACAGTTCGATCACTTCTCAATCATGCTTATGCAGTCCTTTACGTCATGCTTTCCTTCACATTTTGATGTTTTGTGGTTGTATTTTTGACATTTATAGCACCTCGTTACGTTGAAGTCCTCCTTCACAAAATACGATCCATAATCTATTTTAATGTATCTATTTGCAAGCCTCTTATACATGCTCCCGTTTACCTGGATGATGTGCAACCACCTTCCATTTCTTGTCCGCCTAGCATGTACAAGTTCCATAGAATCACGCTCCTCTATATTGGGATTTAATGACTGGATCTCATTTCTTAATTCATTATTTGCGTATTGTTTTTCTAGTCCATTGATGACAAGTCTAGGCTGTCGCAATCTGGTCCCAGCAACATCATACTCCTCTTTTATTGCATGCATTGCTATATTAAAAAGCGAAGTAGCATTTTCATTGGTCGATGCTTTGATAATCGCCCCACCAATACGAATAGGCCTCATTAGCTGTAGAGGAATTTTACATTTTGATGGCCTGATCCTCGACTTAAAATCAATCAGTGTTTTTTCTGATGAAGAATGATTTCTAGGCTTAATTATAATCCCTTTTTGCGATATTGTATTTGATCGATGCACTGATGGAGGAGAAGTACAGTCCTTAATAATTTCGGCATATGAGGGCTTGCTCGCAGACGTAGATTTATCTATTAATAAGGTGACATTTGAGCTCATCTCTTCGACTTGGCTTTGCAAATTTTTCATTTGTTGGAAGAGTTGGTCTTCTTTAGATTTACGGTGCTGAGCTCTACATCCGGCACACATCCAAATTATATCTTCGGTGATGTCCATAATAGCCCGATATCTCTCCTCTGACATTTTGATACACCGCAAATGAAACCACTTGAGGCAGAAGCCATCACACTCCATAGCCGAGTGGATATCCTCCACGGTTTTCTTACACTTCCCGCACTTATCATTGGCTGGTTTAGTAGCCATTGTATTTTTAACTTTTTCAATTATTTGCTTTTTATAAAATTTTTTACTATCCTTGATTTATTTAATACAGTTAGTGAAAAAACGTAGAAATCCGTACTTGCAAAAAAAAAAATTATTTAAAATATTAAAATATAAATTTAAAATTAAATTCAATAATTTTTTTGAATAAATTTAGCTACACGGGAATCTCACTCCTAGACCAAAGCAAGAATTCCCGGTTCCGTTAATTTTCGTTCGCGTAAGTAAAAATTGAATCAATGAAATTGATGACTTGAAAGATCGCTACTTATCTCGAAAACTTGATAGAGCGACACTAGTGACCACTTCACTTATTTCACACAGCTGATTATAATTTATGAGTTTATAACTTCACTTAAGTCAAGAAATTCAAAGAGCTGAAACTGACAGTTCTTTGTTTTGACACTTCGAAATTAGTCTTTTTCCTTCGAAATTAGTCTTTTTCTGTGGATTACACAAAAGGTGAATCCTTAATAATTTCCCTGAATCCTAATAAGTCCATCATTTGCATCCTCTTTAAGTGTTCCCCTTTGCCATCTTTTTAATCTTAGTCTTTGTTTTGGAAACTTTCCCATTTGTTGGAAAGAAGCAAATTTTGTCCCGATTTTCAAAAGTGGTGACCCTTCATTCATGAATAATTACCGCCCTATATGCCCACTGTCTTGCTTTTTGAAGTGACTGGAGTGCCTGGTGCACAAGCAACTGTCTGATTTACTGAGTCCAATGATAAAACCTGAACAACATGGGTTCCTCAAGGATCGATTAACAATCAATAATTGAATTGAATTTGCCGATTAAATTGCAAATGCTTTAAATAATCAACACTAAGTGAATATCATCTTCACCGACTTTACTAAAGCCTTCGATACTATGGACCATTCCCTTTTATGCTATAAATTGAAGTCTTACGGAATCACTGCAGTTCTTCTCTCATGGATGTCTTCCTATCTGTCTACACATGCATGTCGTGTGTGTCCTCTTGGTACTAGCTCCTTGCCATTTTTCCCTTGGCCTGGTGTTCCGCAGGGCTCCATTCTTGCCCCTTTCTGTTTTTATTATTTATCAATGACCTTCCGTCTATAATTAGGTGACCTTGTCTTCTTTTTTTAAACGATTTTAAAGTTTCCCGTGGGATTAAATCCCTACAGGACTGCTTCTACCTTCAACAAGACCTCACTACCTTAAACAACTGGTGTAAATCAAATTTCGTTTGCCTCAATATTGCCAAATGCCACAAAATGACCTTTACATTTGAGTCATCTCCCGTTGTTTTTAATTATACTTTGAGTGATGCCATCTTTTACATTTTGCAAATATAGAGCTAATTTAAAACGATAAATATTATTATAAAACTAACCAAACATACTACAAAACTATATACGATCATTCAACTTATTAGGTCTGCATAATAAAATAATGAAAGAAAAGCATCCTGCTTAAATGAGATATGTTCATATTTTATGCATATCACATTTCCTGACTAATCTTTTTACTTTTATGATTGAAAAAAGTCAAAAGCATATTTAACTTTGCTTTTCATGCTCCTCGTAAGCAAAAAACCTATGCATCATTGTATAATTTATTATACTTTTCAATTCAATCCTTTTTTCATCAGATACATATACGCATATCCCATCTAAACAATCTTCCCAGCATAAATCAATTTCCCAATTCAATAAAAAGCCAACTACCAAATTTATCGAACGAGCAGCATAGGGAAAAGCGGACTTCCTAACCATTCAACCAAGTGTCAAGTGGATGTCAGTAGCTTAAAATAATTTCCGTAAAAGTTTTTTTTTTATTATTTCAATACAATGTGCTGTTCACAGGAGCTTAACTTCTTGTGCTTATTCTTCACACTCGCGTACGTCAGTCGACGTTGTTCATAAAGTAACTTCAGGCAAAAGCAATAACTACATGTGTAGGACATCAATCTGAACATGACATGTAAGGGAACGATGTTGAGAAAAAGTAACAGAGGCAACACTAACTTTGGTAACAACAATAACAGCAACATCATCGATAAGAGCTAGAAAAGTTCACGAACGAGCATAAGGAATTTGAATTTTACTTGAAGATTCATTTTGGAAGTGTTCTTCTTTAGGATGCATGCCGAGACGATTGAGTTTGTACAATTGATGTTAGTTCTAATTTCGACACAATATTGATTTAATTTATTAAAAGAAAAGTGTGGCAAGATTTCAAAAAAATATATTTTTAGTTGTGCAGATTTAAGATCTAATGGCAATGACGGAATGCCAGATAAATTTGACAAGTTATTCTATGCCAAATCGTACGAAAGGTGTTATGCGAGAATTAAACTGATACAATGGTCAAGTGGAAAATAAATCTGGATACTATGGTGCTAGTAGGTCACACACCTAAACTTCAAAGCACTGCTAACTATGAGCATCAGTACGTCTGTTTGCAGCACATTTATGCATTTATACTCTAGTGTACTGGTGGTCGACTGAAATTGCTGAAAATCCACAAGCTTCGACGCAAAGCTCAACCGCCATGGAACCTGGACGAGGTAAGCAATTGATTAATGGCATATACATCGGCGTATAAAATATTTTCAAAGATCTTAGAAAATTAAATAGGATCATACGCCTACAGTATTGTTCGGGAGTAACAAGGTGGTTTTACAGCTGGTAGATGGACGAGAGACCAATTTTTCACTATCAAGCAGGTACTTGAAAAATGTTCGGGGTTCAACATAGACGTACACTAAATTTTTTTTTTACTTGAAGCAATCATACGACAGTATTGATCGTAACGTACTATCAAAAAATGCTTTGCTTTGGCATCCCAGCCAAATTATTCCGTCTTATCAAATTGACAATGACGTCGACAATCCCGCAAAGTTCACACCAATAACCAATTCACAGATACCTTTGACACTAATATCGGACAAAAGCAGGGAGATGGGCTGGCCCCTTTGCTATTAAATTTGGGTATGGAAAAAGTCATGAGAAACTCACTGGTCAATACACGAGGTACATTGCTATACAACTCAAGCCAAGTAGTAGCTTTTGCAGACGACATCAACATTTTGTCCGGTCGAGTTTCAGGAAGAGACTGCAGTTTGGACTTGATCTTCTTGAAATTTTCCAATAAGGTCAATAACATTAATATTTTTGGGAATTCATGATTTGAGTGATTTTTGTGGGTTTGCAACGAAATGGCGACCGTTGAAGTAGAAAAACAATGGATTTTCTTTTGAACGTAAACATCTTTTTGACATATTTCTTGATGTTATTCATTGCTTGTGACTGCATTTCTGAGAAGTTTGATACAAAACCCTTCTGACATGAGCGTCAATCTCTTTACCAAACTTGTTTCTTGATTATTATTAATATCTCGGCGTATTGTTTGGGTTCGATTGGTTGGTTTGAGTGGAGTGACCTGATTCCAGATAGCGTCATTGTGCTAAAGGTGAAACTCTTAACCCTAGAAATACGATAAAATTTCATAAATACTTTAAGTCTAAAGAAATTTATTCAAATTATACAGGTTCCCTCTTTTGTTTGAAAAGACATGTAAAGGGTGGTTCAACCAAAATGCACGATGTTAATTGTAAATAAAACAAAAACTTTTCCGAGAATTATGTTAATATTTTTTATTATAAAAGAAGGATCTATGACTACGATGTATGAAACAAAGTATTGCCCAAATGCTTGCGATGGCTACAGTGGCATACTTCTATTCGGTGGTCAATATTTTCAATGACTCTGAGATATAATTGGGGTTCAATATCGTTAATGTGCTGAATTATCTCATCGTTTAGCTCTCGATTTGTTTTTGGCCCCCAGAGAAAGAAGTCCAATGGTGTTAAATACATGATGTTTCGTTGGCTGTGTGGCAAGTGGGACCATCTTGTTGGAACCACAATCGTTACAATCTCGCAATAGCGAGCACCATTCACGCCAACTGCTTGGCCATCCTCATTTTCGAAGAAGTACGGTCCGATGACGCTGCAAGCCTATAAACCACACCAAACAGATGCATTGGCTCTTCAACAATCACTTGTGGATTGTCATTTGCCCAAATGTGGCAATTCTGCTTGTTAACGAATCCACTGAGGTGAAAGTGTGCCTCGTCGCTGAAGATGATTTTCTTTTTAAAGTCACTATTTCCTTTTGTCTTTTCACCTAACCATTCGACGTAGTTCCGACCCTTGAAATGGTCAATAGGCTTCAGCACTTGAGTCAATTGAAGCTTGTAAGTGTGCGAATACAAATCTTTATTCAAAATTCACATCAGTAATATTTGTGAGATCTTCAATTGTTGGGCACGGCGATAGGTCGGGGTTGACGGCTCTTCTGCCACAGTACTGCAAACAATAGCAATGTTTTCCGCAGCACGTACTCGGCGGGCATGCATAGGTGATTTCACATTTCAATTTGCGCTCCCACCTCTCCCCCCCCCCCCGATTGTGGACACATTTGGTCGATTATGCTGTCCAAAAACATCACGAAGTACACAAGATGCATTTTGATTCGAACGCCCATTTTCGTATAAGGCTTCAACAACCTTAACGCGCTGTTCATTTGTGTATTTCTCCATGGTTTAATTTGTCAAGCACTGAAACAAAGAAATGTCAAATGAAGTTGGGCGAAAACTTGACGTTAAGGTGTGACTCACAATTAACATCGTGCATTTTGGTAGGACCACCCTTTATGTCTCCATAGTTTCTGGCGGTAATGTGTCTGTTACTCTTTCCCCCCCCCCCCGCCCCCTCTATCCTTTTACCCAATTCAACACTATTTCTAATACCAATAACAAATTACTTGATCTTGTTCGTTCCAACCTGCCGCCTTCTTCTCTGTCCGCATCGGTGGCACTCTCATCCTTTGTCAAACCTGATGCCCACCATCCACCGCTCTCCATTGAGCTTGCTACCACATCTTCTCATTCTTCGGGGAATTCCTCACCTTTCTGCTTCAATTTTTTAAAAGCTGATTTATCGAGCACGGAAGCTAGTCATAATGCCGTGAATTGGTATTCCATCTTCAGCAATCTCCACACTGAAGATTGTGTTGATAATCTCGCAATTCACTCCTGTCTTTCCAGCAAGGAGACCTAAAAATGCTCCTTGGTTTAATTCAGATGTTGCCATTGCAATTAAACGTGACATGCTGCCCGCAGAAAATTCTTATCCAAAGGTGTTCCAATTGACCTCGCTAAATTCAAACAACGTTGTGCCGCGGCCAAGAAAATGCCACCTCTGCACTTCATGCATATGTTAACCACCTTGAAACTTCGTTAACGTCAAATCAAACTCGTGCGTTCTAGTCGTACGTAAAATTTTTAAGGAGCTGTCATCATTAACCTGATAATTTTAGTCTAGGTGGCATGACATTGTCTACTCCTCAAGAATCTTGTTCTTATTTTTCTTCCTTTTTCGGCGGGGCTAAGCATTCTTCTTCCTTCAACCAATCTTCTCGTTCTTTTTCCTCCACTACTTTTCGTACAAACCCCTCTTAAGCTGCTCTTAAACAACAGTACCACTATGACAGCGGTACTGTTGTAAAGATTATTTAACAGCAGCTCAACCTGCAAGGGGTTTGTGCGAAAAGTAGTAGAGGAGAAGGAACTAGTAAATTGTTTGAAGAAAGGGGAATGCTTGGCCCTGCCGAAAAAGGAAGAAAAATAAGAAACGAAGAGTTCACAAGATTCTTGAGGAATAGCCAATGTCACGCCATCTAGACAATAATTATCAGGAGAATGATGACAGCTCATTAAAGATTTAACGTACGGCCAGAACGCACGAGTTTGATTCGACATTAACGAAGTTTCAATGTAGTTAACATGTGCATAAAGTGCAGAGGTGGCATTTTCTTGGCCACGGCACGACATTCTTTAAATTTAGCGAGGTCAGTTGGAACTCCTTTGGGTAAGAATTTTCTGCGGGCTTCATGTTTAGGTTTAATTGTAATGACAACATCTGAATTCACCAAGGAGCATTTTTAGCAAAGAGCATTTTTAGGTCACAGGAGTAAATTGCGAGATTAAGGAGGAAAGAAGCATATAGAGCTTATTAACACCATCTTCAGTGTGGAGATTCCTGAAGATGGAATACCAATTCATGGTATTAAGGCTAGTTTCTATGCCCAATAAATTGGCTTTTAAAAATTTAAAGCGGGGAGGTGAGGAATTCTTCGCAGACTGCAAACACAAATAATGAAGCATGTGTGCTCGTGATAAGTGCCATATGATTACTGAAAGGTGATACTTTGGCCACTCAACCCAATCACGACTGTACAACTGCCCGCTGTTCTAAGTTGGTGTACAGTCACTGAAAAGAACCCTGGAAAAAGTGAGCCCAAAAAGGCAGGGTGTGCACTTAAGCAAATCTTTAAAAAATACTCTACCATTGGTGGTTCTCAATAACAAATAAAAGGCTATATTTGTTTATTTGTGATTTTATCGGCATTTTGCCTGTCTACGGTGGTAGGCCAAAGAAGGTGAGGTACAGAGGGTGCCAATGTACTTGTCATACATACATATGAAACTTGTATTTTTCTTGGGTTCTCAGCATTACATTAAGCTTGCATTCAGTTTACATTTGTGTCGATATTGACCACCAAGTGTTTAGCATGTAACTCACTCTTAATCAGAAGTTCTAAAAAGGAAGATGTGTTAAAGACGAGTTCTCGGTGTTCTGATTCTCAAAGCAAGAAAAGAATATAACATGGTCTCAGGTGTGTAAAGTCTAAAAATAAAAAATGAACAAAACAAAGTAAAGTCAAAGTTTAGTGAAAAAAAAAATTATGATGACAAAATGGAAGAGGAAAACAGAAAGCTTTTGAAAATGGTGCGTAAACTTGAACAAGGACTAGAAAGATAAAGTGCATCAGCAACGGTAAATGCTTTTAATATCCCGCTACCGATCCCTTGTATATTGAAACCGATGACATTGTATTGACTTGCAAAAATTTTGTTCAATCTTGATAGAAAACCAGAAGAAATAAAGTACTGACGTTTTTCAAATATATAACAATCTTCCGTTATCGCAAGTAGATCAGTCTACAGCAGACAAAGTGCTTAAGACAATAGAACAACATTTAACACCGCGAGTAAACAAGCGCTATGAACAGGTTGTTTTCAATATGGCAAGGCAAACGGAAAATAGTCCGACGATGAATATTTTGCAAGACTTAGGGAACTTAATAAAAATACTCAATATGGGTCTTTATCCGATGATATATTTTTAGATAAAATAATTTCTTTTATCAAAGATCTTAATATGCATGACCGTCTTTGGTTACATACAGATATAACATTATCAAAAGCTATTGACATATGTAAAGCAAAAGAAACAACCGTAAAACAAATAAACGGCCTTTGCAATAAAAGCGGAAACGAGCTAGTTAAAAAGTTTCCATCGCAAATTTCACAGATAAAAACCAACACAACGTATATACACCAACATAAAAATTGCAAATCACAAAATATTACAAGACCGTCCAGCCCAAAAAGCAACCTGTAGAGGATGTAATAAACAAGGCCATTTTGCAGTAGTATGTATGTCTTCAACTACCATACAGAAAAATCATCCAATAGACAAAGATCGGAAATGCATTAAAAACATTCAGAACGGAACACAACAGTACATGCAAACTAGCACATTTAAGAGTGCAAGTGTACGCGACATCATTTTAACAGTACAAGATACAAGCAGAGTCCGAATAGCGGATTTACATTACAAGCAAAACTTCAACAAACAGAGTTACATACAGACTTGAAAAGTGCGCTCGATGAGATAGAAATAAGTGGCATTATAGCAAAGCAAAGTGAACCATCACAGTGGTTGGATAATATTTTATTAGTGGAAAAGCAAAATGAAAAAATGCGCGTGTGATTGAATCCACGAGAGTTAAAAAAAAATTACCAAACAATTTCGATACGTTGGCACAACATTAGCAAAAATACTTCCAGTTTTATATAATATGAAAGTTTTCTCAACAATTGACGCTAAGAATTGATTTCGGCAATTAAAACTGAATCGAGAAAGTAGTAATCTTACAAAATTTCACACACCATTTGGTACATACAAATTTTTAAAAGTTCCTTTTGTGATTGCACCTGCTATGGAATTATTTTAAAGGTGCACAAGAAATCTTTTTAAGTGGGCTACGAGGCGTAATGAGCATAGCAGATGATATTTTGATTTATGGATCAGGTGATTTTGAAGAAAATGCGCCTCGTGATCATAATCAAAATTGAGAGGCTTTTTCCCAACGTTTACAGAAACATCATTTCAAACTCAACAAAGAAAATTAACTGATGTATGCACGTAGTCAAATTCTATGGCTTCATACTAAGTAATGAGGGTATCAAAGCAGATGAGTCCAAAGTTTCAACAATTAGCAGTATGCAGCAACCAAAAACTGAAGAAGAAGTAATCGATTTTTGGGAATGATGACAAACCTCGGGCAATGCATCCCAAATCTAGCTGAAAAATTATTTCACTTGTGACAACTAACACATATTGCAACAGATTTCGTGTGGAAAGACGAATATAGGAAAGAATTTCGTGACTTCGAAGAAACTTTTGGATCGATCCCTATGCTTAAATACTAGGACTGAACTAAGCCTGTAGCAATACAAACAGATGCATGAGCTTATGGCATTGGTAGTGTACTCTTACAAGATCAACAACCGGTTGCATACGCTTCGAAAATGCTGACCAGTACACAGAAAAACTATGCACAGATTGAGAAAGAAATGCTTGCTATTGTTTTCGCGTGTAAACGTTTTGATTAATATATCTGCGGGAAAGGGGACATTACAATCAAAACTGATCACAGTCCCGTGATGAAGATTTTCTCCAATTAATTATCAGAAGCTCTAAGATGCCCCCAAAACATAATTTTAATGCTACAGCGCTACAGTCTCAACATCACTTATACGCAAGGTAAAGAGATGTATATAACTGACACATTATCAAGAGCACCTGAAAGCACAATCAATGAAGAAAAATGGTACGATATTTACAAAGCAGAAAAGGCGCTTGATAATATTGAAAGAATTAACCATACAGAAGATATGCCCGTACGTGACCCAAAAATCGAACGCATCAAACAAGCAACACAGAAAGATAAAGCTTTATATGATTTGTCCAATGTAATAGCAGATGGATGGCCAATCGATAGAAGGAATCTCAAGGAGACGCCCAAACAATTTTGGAGCTACAAAGAACTGCTCAAAATAGAGGATGGACTGATAATAAATGGAAAATGTAAATTGATTCTAAGCAAGATGCGCAAAGAGATACTTAATAAACATGCAGAATTGAATATACGATCAATTTAGCTAGAATTACAGTTTTCTGGTCAGGAATTAACAATGAATTGAAATCAAAAGTGGAAAACTGTACAACATGCATGAAATATGCCCCTCAATAGAGAATAGAGCCAATGATTACGCATCAGATCCAAAAACATCCGTTTGAGATAGTATCGATGGATATTTTTGAACTAAAAATATCTAGCCGAACACAACAATTTCTCTTAATAGTCGATCATTACTCAGATTTTTTCGAAGTCGATCAAATAACTGATAGGTCTTCGCAGTCAATCATCAACATATGCAAACGACAATTTGCGCATCATGGAATACCCAACAAAGTTATATCTGACAATGCACGATATTGTATGAGTCACGAATTTAAGGAATTTGTTAAGGATTGGAACTTTCTACACAATACCTCGAACCCTCATCACCAGAAAGGAAATGGAAAGGCTAAATCAACTGTTAAGATTGCGAAAATGATGTTAATGTAATCTTCAAAAAATACAAGCGATTTCTACAAAGTTCTTCTCGTTTACTGAAACACTCCAAACAAGATTGGTAGCAGTCCAGCTCGACGCCTTTATTGTTAATGGTTAGGCTTCCTTCAATCGATTTTGCACAGAAAATTGTAACTGAACTAAAGGAATCTATATCAAAGAGACGGATCAACGCCAAGAAGTACTATAACAGGCCAACCAAGCCACTACGTCGTTTAGAAAAAGGGGGAAAGGTATCTATTAAAATCAATCCTAAAGACAAGTTTTGGGTTTCAAGTTTCATCGTCTGAGGTATTGATGGAAGGTCCTACATTGTCCGTGTTAGAAGCGATGACTACAGATGAAAAAATTCAGTACATATCAGAAGACACCCCAAAGAATCTACATCTAGCAGCCACGATATCAGTATCAATCCAGAAACTCTACAAAATCAACTATTATCAACCAACAACGCTTTCGATCATGCAAAGCAGCTACAGAATCACCTAGGCTGATAATGAAGTAACACCCCATCTTTTTTTTAAATAAACAGGATGTCATACATACACACGAGACATGTATTAATTCTTGAATTCTCACTACTACATTAAGCTTGCATTCAGTTTATATTTGTATCGATATTGACTATTAAGTATTTAGCATCTAACTCACTCTTAATCAGAAGTTCAATAAAGTAAGATGTGTTAGAGACGTGCTCTCGGTGTTCTGAGTTCCAACGCAAGAAAAGAATTAAACAGTACTAGTCACAAAACACCCACGTATATAGGGTGGCAATATAGAATAATTCGAAGGGTGGGTGGGTTTAGTATTGTAATTTAATGTTAAGCCCATTAATATACTTCTAAATACAGGACAGCTTCGAGCGTTAGATACTAAATCTAAAAACACTTCATCACCTATAGATTTAAAAATTCCCGCACACGATATTTTACTCCGCGTATTGATATTATTCAACAAATTTGCTTCATTCTATTGGTTTTATTTTTCGGTAAAACCATTCATCTGACGCTAATCCCACGAAAGTGAAATAACCTGAAATGAACTTCATATGAAAAGTTTTGCTGGTGATATTGGATGGGTGCGTGACGCATCATAAAATACCCCCTATGGAGGGCACCTCAAATCTCTGGTCAGATACTTTTTAGGGTTTTGTACTAAAATACAAAACCCTATTGCAATCACGACCTGTGTCCGTCCGTCCGTCTGTAGGTCATAACACTTTTCCTCCGAAACTATAGAAGCTACAGCCATGAAACTTTGTAACAGGTCAGAAGTGGTGACTTCTTGAAAGTTCAAGGGTGGAAAAATGTCCAAATGGGTTTAAGGGGGTCTCCCCATATAGGGAGGTGACCCTTCACAAAAATTGTTCACCATTGGTAGTCGAGTAGGGTGTCACTGGAAAGGTCTTAATGAGAGCATTAAAACTGCGTTATCTGTACCGAGAGGGGCAGGGGAAGGGGAAATGAACGAACTTTTCGCGTACCCCCCTCGCGATTGGACACCTTCCATCCGAAAAATCTGAAAAAAATCGTGAATATAGAGCTCTATGAGTACAATAACAATAAATACTTGAGAAGTCAAAATTCACTCAACTTTGTTAGCAATAGTATGATTTGTCGATTTTATGTTTTCTTGAATAAAATCTTAACGGTACCTTTAAATTAAAAAAAAATCAGCACGCAGATGACTTATCATAAGATTAATCTGTCCTGAAAGTTTCATAAAGATCAAATGATATTTAACGAATTTATAGCGATTTGAATTTTCTGTATTAATATGGGACAATATGCGCTGTCTTATTATAGAAAGATATGGCTATGGAACAGCATGCGCTTTTTACCGACTTAGAGACTACAGCTTTGCAAGAATTTGCATGAAAAAAATGATAGGTATCATTAACATCTTTGAGAATCGGTTCAGTTAGTGGTATCAGTAATCGTGAAACAAAATAGTGACTGTTTAAAATGCGAAGATTCAATAATTTTTAGTTATTTTTCCCCAACTTCAACGTTTAAGGCGCATGCTTTCAACACTTGGTTCAATTTAATGAATGACTGTAGATGAGTACCTACAATTGATACTCATATGTGAAACAAGTCAAAGAGGCAGGAGAGAGCTCCAAGCAAAAGGGCCTTGTAACCATTCTAGGATTCGAAAAAAATTCGCCATGAATCGATGATTACAGTACAGGGGAGCGGCCCCTGAAAAAAAATTCATCAAACGTAGTCGATATGACTATCAAATGAAAGTATTTTATGGGACCATTTCAAAACCGTTCTTTAACTGACAGTTTTTGCTTCAATGCCGGCACAGTGTCGAGGGGGGGGTAATACATGAAAAATGTGTTTCCTCCCTCGCGAATGGGCACCTGTGATCTTAAAAAATCTGAAAAAATTATCAAGGGAGATATTTATGGGTATAACAATAACAAATAATAATAAATTAATAATAGTATGATCCTCGAATCTCACATTTTCTCCAATAAAATCGTCTTTGACATTTTTCTTGATTTTATTCATTGCTGGTTAGATACTACATTTTGTAAGTTGAGTACAAAACCCTTCTGACATGAGCGTAGGTCTGTCTACCCAACTTGTTCATACTTGGATGGGAGGCTATATACCTTAGGTATGTAATATACGAATCACAATAACCAGCCAATACGTCAATGTATTTGTTAAATGAAATACTCTAAATTCCACCTGTTGAAGTGGAGTGGTGATTTTGGCTAGTTTGTATACGATGACTCCGATACCCCCATTTGGCGAGTACTTGAACTCACTGGCTGGGTCAAAATTTTTTAATGGGAACTTGCTTCGGACTCAGAGACCCCGCGCAAGTGCTAGAGGGTTAAGCGCGGGTCCTCCCATACCGGATAGGGAGCCGCTAAATGTTTTTTTTTACCAGAGCTAGTCCCGTGGGGTTTCAAATGAAAGGTTTTAATGTAAACTTTCCAAAACATGCCTTAAAATAGTGTTACTAGCTTCGCGAATTGCAGGAGGGGGGAAATATATGAAAAAATTATGTCCCCCCTCACAATTAGACACCAATCATCAGAAAAATCTTAAAATCATGAAAGTAAGTATTTATCAGTAAAACAGCAACTAATACCTTATGTCAAAATCCACTCAACTTTTTAAATATTAATATGGTGTTCAAATTTCACATTTTCTTTAATAAAATGGTGCTGATTCTAAAAATAACTTATTTGGATATTTGGGTAGTCTTACAAAGGATCATCATGCAATGTAAATTTGAAGGAAAGTTACAGCCACTCGAAATTTCTCTGATTATAACAATACACGATTTCGGTATTACATGGACATTCCATCGAGTCAAAGACTGCAGTTTTGATTTGATCTTCTTAAAATTTGCAGATGAAATGAATAACATAATTATTTTTGAAATTCAGGATGTGAGTGATTTTGGTTACATTGTAACAAATTGCCGAGCGTTGAAAGTGGAGCAGCAATCGATTTTCCGTGGATTTTTTGACGTGTTTCTGCACTTTATTCGTTGTTGGCGGCTACACATTGTAGTTTGCGTACAAAACCCTTCTAATAGGAACATCAATCTGTCTACCCAACTTGGTTCTTATTAGTTAATATACAGAGTTTTCCAATAAGAGGTATTATTTTAATATTAAAAGAAAGATGCCATTTTTTAATATAAATTATCAAATTTTTATTTCATAATGAAGAAAAAGATATGCCGTTAATGAAAAAAAAATAACATTAGTCAAATGACCATCGCGACCACGCTTACAGAACCATAACCTTTTCATGAAATTTTCCATAAACAAATCGCAAAATGACTGCCCTATGTACTCGATAGCCTCACGAATTCCATCTTTGAGGTCTTGAACCGACGCTGGGCTATTAGCGTAGACCTTTTCTTTCACGTGGCCCCAAAGGAATAAGTCGCAAGGTGTTAAATCACAAGATCTCGCTGGCCAATTGGGATCATCTCTTCGAGAGATATCACGGTCCGGAAACTTTTCCCGTTAAAGATCAATGGTTTCGTTGCTTGTGTGGCCTGTAGCGCCATTTTGTTGAATGTGAACGCTGTCCAGAACAATACCATCCAATTCCGGCCATAAGAAATCATTAATCATCTCTCGATGGCGCGATCCATACACCGTAACTATTGCTCCAGCTTCATTTTCGAAAAAGTAAGATCCAATGACTCCGCTGGACAATGAACCACCCCGGACAGTCACACGTTGAGGATAGAGAGGCTTTTCAACAATAATTCTTGGGTTTTTCGAGACCCAGATGTGACAATTCTGCTTGTTGATGAAGCCACTGAGGTGGAAATTCCGGATCATTTTCATGCATTTCAAGGACCCAATCAGCAAAGACTTGACGTTGTTGATGATCGACCAGCTTGAGTTCTTGTGTTAACTGAACTTTATAAGCCTTAAGACCTAAATCTTTATGCAAAATACGGTTTAATGCCGTTTGTGGAATGCCTAATTCCAAAGAACGACGAGGAATGGACAAACTTGGGTTTCCTTCAACACTTTTGGCTACAGCAGCAATATTCTCGGCTTCAGATCACTAAGTTGTCCCAACAGCTCGAAGTTTTTCACCGATTTCTATATTGCGGTCCGACAAGGTGCTTCACGACGACCCAAAAATGTTCGAGTTTTCACCATTATTAAAGTGAATTTTTAATAATTTTAATGCATTGTTGAAGCATGTATTATTCTAGTTTTATAAATGGCGTAGTTTCTACTCGTCGAACGTTGAAAAATGACGGCTTCAAAAGTGACATCTACCGAAATAGCGGGCTATTCTAAATAGCACCTCTTATTGGAAAGCCCTTTAGAATAATTCTCATTTGATGCGGATATGAAAGTGTTTTGAATAATTTTTTTTATTGGCGTATCGTTTAACGTAGAGTGCCAAGCGGGCCGTTAAGTTTTTTTTATTATTTTGAATGTTCTGACATTTAATCGACGTTTTTATGAATTAAATAATGATTGATTTAATAAAGCGCAGTTGAATTTGTACAAAACTAAAAAGTATTCATACACTTTATTAAAGTCAATTTGATGAATTTCATTGACATTTAGCACCATATTTAATAGCGAGAAAGTAAAGAATCATTCAATCCCATTAAATAAACAGCTGCTCAATGAGATTCGGCAGGATCATAACACCAAAGCATTTGCATCAAAAGGCAAAACTATCTTATTACAATCAATGAATTGGATTTGCAACTTTGAGTCAACTAAATTTACATAAATTTTCAGTTTGATTCTAATCACAAAAGACAGAAATCACAAATGTATTTCCTTATCTCCTGTCGTTCCGTTCAAGCACATCTTGCTCACAATGGCTTTCAGACGTTCAAAAAGGATACTTTTCCAAGCACCTACAATAAATGAAATGCGACACACAACCATGTAGATTACGACGACGACGTCGACGGACGTCCGCCTTATGAAATCCACCAAAGGCAAAGCTGCAATGGAAAAGTATGGAAAATGCACTCGACAGTAATTGCATTGCCTTAATAGGAGCAAGATGAACTTGCATCTAGTTAAGTCCTTTTTCAAAGACTACGAAACTATACCTTGGCAATTGTCACGATAGAATTCACTGTTAGTTTTATGTCAGACATTATTATACGCATTATTCCGTTAAGGATCTACTATTCGCAACTTAGACTGAGGTTTATACATTGGTTTCTTCTACTTTTATTTTGCAGAACAGGATGAAAAGATGCGGATTTCGATGTAGAAAGACTCTGGCTAGGACTTATCTTCTATTCTGTCAGAACGTCTCAGTTCTATTTAACGACAAAAGCGAGCGAATAATTTAATTTTCTTGCTGACTCATAAGTACGTACATCATGCAAAAGTTTTCCTTTGAACGCGGTTGACTCTCATTTTCAACGGAGGTCGATTTTTAGACTTCTCTGGGGAGTGCTGGACAAAATTGTGTTAGTTTCAATAAGGATCGATTTTTGCTGGAGGTAAAGGTGTAAACTCAATAGACCTTGTGAGTCAACTGATTCTGAAAAACCACCTATCAATGTCTTGGATGGTAAACTCAGTCATAATTCAAGTGGGAAATGGGACTTTCCATATCAAATTCAAATGAAGCTTATTTTGGTATGCATATTAATTATTCGATACTCTACAAAGAGGATACAATCCTTCAAGTTTATCTGAAAATCCACAGTTTTATGATCCAATGAAACTTTCTTCGTGATGAGCGAAATAGGATACAAGTTGGAATTGACATTAATCAGCACTTTTCATCAAACTTTAGCTGTCATAATGCTTCAAAGCGAAAAACAAGATTTCAATGGTTCGGTTTTAGCTGCCTATGATGGCAGAAAATAAGCATTTGGGGTCATTAAATCAACCAACAAAATTTTACTCTGCAGGCAAACGATGATTGAATGTGCTCAACTTTTTTATAGATCACTCCATTTTTTTTCCATCAATTTAATTATTTGAATCCTCGGGATTTGTATTTACCTAATAATGCAAATTAAAAAACAAAACAAACAGCGTTTTGTAGTTTTAAGATATATATATATATATATATATATATATATATATATATATCCGCGACTATATATATATATATATATATATATATATATATATATATATATATATATATATCCGCGACTATATATATATATATATATATATATATATATATATATATATATATATATATATATATATATATATATATATATATATATATATATATATATAGTCGCGTTTTATGGTTTGCGGCCAATAATTTTAATGTTCCGGGAAAGTGAAAATGCAATGTCTTTTAAATTAAATGAGTTTATTTAATTACTTTGAAATTCGCAATCACTTACTTAATTATTTCACAATTTTAATTTTCACTTTTAAAAGTCTAACTTCTACTTGTCAATAAATTTCTTCCGCAATTGTCTTCGAAAATCACTTCACAATCAACGAAAATCAATATCGCCCTTACCTCGCGCCACTCTGTCGCAGTTTTTATTATCGCGGTTGTAATGAATCCCCCCATTCATTCAGCTCGCCTTTATATAGGGTCTCTAGTCATTCAACCCAGTTCTCGTATATTGGCAAATTAGCGGGAACATTCGAGCAGCGTAATGAATGGAGCAGTGACTCACTTTCAGATGTTGATGCTTGGTGGGTTTTCGAGTACGTTCGGTTTGTTGATCATGATCTTCTTAACGATTGTGAAAATAATTGCGACAGTAACCCGCTAAATTATTCGTGCATGTAACAATATATATATATATATATATATATATATATATATATATATATATATATATATATATATATATATATATATTCAGGTAAGTGGTATATATCCAGGGTAAGTGTTCCCTCTTCATTAGTGTCCTACTTTGGTCTAGCAAAGAGAGAGCAGTGCTCTAGAGACTGTAGATGATTCAAAAGAGTCAAAACGCGTCTGCATAGCCAACAAAGCAAGGCCCGACGACTTTTCAGGAAAAAGAAGAATTAGTCTGCGGATATTAAATAAACAAAATTATAAACTAACATTTTCCTTGTTTAATAATTTTTCAGAAAAAGTATTAATGCAACTTAATTAAACAGCTACTTACAAAAAGATAATGTTGAAGACAGGAATTTGAACGCTTCGTGAGCTAAACATTAGTTTGAATTTATTTATGCTTATTCCTTCCTAAGCAGAAGCTATATTGAGAAAGTGAAGCATTTTCAGGTTATTGTAAAATCATTTTACAATACCCTACTAAAATTGCGTACTGTCTGTCCGTCTGTCCGTCCGTCCGTGTGTCACACCACTTTCTCTCGCAAACTATATAAGCTAGAAACATAAGATTTTGTGAGTAGGTGCAAAGTGATTCCCTCTTCAAAGTTTCAATACGAAAAAAAATTTATAGGGTCTTTAAGGGGGGTCTCCCCATATAGGGGAGTTGCCCCTGAAAAAAAAGTTTTCATCGCATGTAGGCAATATGGGAAAGGTCTTAATGAGAACTTTTCAAAACAGGTCTTAAAATGACAAATTTTGCTTCGAGGGGTGCAGGGGAAGGGGAAATGTACGAAAAGTTTCATAAAGATCGATTGGTATTTAATGAAGTTATAGCGATTTGAATTTTCCTGTATTACTATGGAACAATATGCGCTGCATGTATTACTATGGAAACATATGGCTATGGAACAATATGCACTTTTTACCGACTCAGATACTACAGCTTTGCTAGGATTGCATGAAAATTTCAGGAATGATAGGTATCATGAATTTCTTTGAGAATTGGCTCAGCTAGCGGTATTAGTAATCGTAAAACAAAAAAAGTGGCTGTTTTAAATGCGAAGATTGAATAATTTTTATGTATTTTGCCCCAACTTCAACGTTTAAGGCGCATGCTTTCAACACTTGATTCAATTTAATGAATGTCTGAAGATGAGTACCTACAATTAATAATCATATGTGAAACAAGTCGAGGAGGCAGGAGAGAGCTTCTAGCAAATGGGCTTTGTAACCATTCAAGGATTCGAAAAAATAGGCCATGAATCGATGATTACAGTACAGGGGAGTGGCCGCTGAACAAAAATTTCATCAAAGGTAGCCGATATGAATATCAAATGAAAGTTCTTTATAAGAGCTTTTCAAAACAGTACTTAAACTGACAATTTTTCCTTCACAAGGGCAACAAATACCTTAGAAGTCGAAATTCGATCAACTTTGTTAATAATAGTACATTTTTTGACTATAAAATCAAGATGGGACCCTTAAATTTCCCAAAATCTATAATCTAAGTTTTCTGAACAATAAACAGCTGAGTTACAGCCGATTGAATATCTAACAATTACAACAACATTAAAACGTGATACTAGGGAGATACACGTTTGCAACGGACCTAGACAATACAAATATGTAGGAATTTAGATAAAAATTTTAGAAATGGTTTGTAATATTCATGTTTTATCATGACTAATCAAGCGACGGGGTCAAAACACTTGAAACAAAATAGTGGCGAGTTTAAAATGATAATAACCATAATAATTTTTCGAACTCAATTTATGGAATCTGTATATTAATCAAGTTTTGATATGCAAGATATATTGTTTGATTGGCTAATTGTTTTACAATACCTTTCTGGCAGGAGTATCCTCCTGATACTTCAACTTGTTTATATTAGACTGTCTCATATTTATCCGGATTTCAGAAAACTGTGATCAATTTCAATTATTCTCAGATTAAACTTCACCTTTATCAGCAAAACCCTCTTCAACTGTCTCAGTTCACTTAAAACTCATATGTCTCTTCTTACGTCCCAATGAAATTTTTTCAGCTCAAATTGATCTTCATTTTATCCAATAACAAATCCGTTCTGCCATGAACAATTTGCAATAGCCTAAAGTGTTTGAAAGATAAAGCATATATGTACAGTCAACACACTGCAGAGCTAAGGAAATATAAAGCGTTAAAAAAATCCTGATCTGGGAATACATCCGAACAATAGCCATCTGGGAGTAATCAATCATTTGATTTCTTCGATTTTTGCCAATATTCGTTGAAGCTTTGCCACACCGAGCCACTGAGGATTATGAAGACCGTCAAAGGGATGTGTGTGGGTACGAGTATATAAGCTTGAACTTGAATAAAGGATACTTCGTATGGAACAGTGAACGCATGCAAGAGAGTTTTCAAACATTTGGATATAAGCAAACGATACTTGATATTCTGAGGATAAAAGGTAAAGGAAGTCTTTTCAATTTACGCAATGAACCTTTTCCACTTTCATTGCATGCGTCATGCATCAAATGATATTCGATGAGGTCTACAAGCTTTCTAGTGAACTTGCGTTTAAGTTCGAAATGGCTTCAGGCGAATACAAAATAGCTCCTAGTACTAACAAATTATGTAATTTTTATAGAAAGTCGATAGATTTTCGATACAACACACAATCTGCACATTACACAAAGATACACTAAACTTTAAGACTTAGCATATAATCAGCAAAAACCACGTAAACTTTATATGCTCAGAGAATAAAGTGTTATTATGTGAAGTTATATCAACAAAAATTTCATCAGATTCATAAGAAAAGGATTTTAGTTTGAAATTTTAATTTTAATTCATTAAAATTATTAGCAATATAACAAGAAGCAGCAATAGCTTTACTATTTAATATATTCAAGGTTAAATTTTTAATTATTCTATTATCAATAAATATTCCGAATAGTGTAGTGGTTAGAGTGCTCACACCGCAAGCCGAAGGTCACTGGCTCAAATCCGTTAGTAACAACGAGATTGGTTTCGAGTGATTCTCTGGAGTTCAGTTATGATATTTACAGGTTTGAAGTCAGAACACATGGGTGCACGGATCAACGGCCAAAGCGTAGTACTTTCTATATCAACTTCTCGAGTGCCGACGAAACATACAATTAAGATAATGAGATCTTCCAACCATCTCTAAGAAGAGGCTCGAAAAGGGCTGTAGTTCGAAAACAAACAAAACAAGTTGAGTAGACAGACCTACACTCATGTCAGAACGGTTTTGTACCCAACTTTCGAAATTCAATCACCAGCAACGAACAAAGGGAAAAACGTGTCAAAGAGATGTGAACGTTTAACCCCTTTGTAGCGCGGTGTGACATTTCTGTCACAAAATGATTCTTTGTCTACCACAATTCAAATAATTTTTCAAGTCCCTTTTGAGTCGATGTAACATTTGCGTAACAAACCGATGTATCGACTTAGTGTAACACAAAAAATGTAGAAGGCGTTAGTGCCACGTGCAAGCCAATGTTCGCCGGCCGATCAGTAACAAACCACCTACGTGCTTTTATCAAATAATTCAAAAATAGAAAAACGTGATAAAAACTGTGTGTTTTTGTGAAATGTATAAGGTAAGTACATGGAATTTGTGGTGTGGATAAGGTTATTGTGTAATTGAAACATTTCGATGAGTTTGACTTTCTGACATGGTTGTACCTGAAATTTTACGTTGCCCAACCTGGGTAAATTATTCTTCGTTATGAAGGTACTAATGAAAAATATTATTTTCCTTTTTTAGAATGGCTCTTCGCCGTCTTCGGGATGGCAAAATAGCCGAGTTGGCAAATACATACGAGGACAGTGAAGATAGCTTTGAAGATGATGATGACAGCATTGCAGATCCAAATATTGATGGTGAGAATTTGATGGAGCAAGAGGAGTTTTCCGGCGATAAAAACGATCTTGATAAGATAATTCATAATGTAGATGATAATCGACCGTCTACATCTACTACTGCTGATGTGTCAGCAGGACCATGCTCAGCTCAACTGAAAGGAAGCTAATTAATCTCGAAAACCAAACGTGAAATGGAAGAAAAAAATCTGCTTTTGAATGGTGAGCAGTTACGTTTTCTAGGAAATGAAAACATACCAGCAGATATATTAAATCGTGATATACCAGTCCAGATATTCTTGTATTTTTTCCCACAAATTTAATTGAATTCATTGTAACACAAACTAATTTATATATTGTGCAGAAGGATTCCAAGAATATTTTTCGCGTTTCCACAACAAAAATTCAACAATTTATTGGCATAGTGTATCTCATGTCTTTGATTCGCCATCCTTGCGTCACCAGTTATTGGAATTCCATTACTGGAACTCTTATTATTCAAGAAGTTATGCTGGTAAAATTGTTTGAAAAGATTCGAAGATGTATTAATTTCAATGACAATTTACAAATCTTGCCCCGCGAGCATCCCGGATTCGACAGATTATTCAAAATACTACCAATTGTTCAAAAATTGAACAAAACTTTCGCTAAAGTTCCTATGGAGCAGTACCTTTGTGTCGATGAACAGATACGTTCAACAAAAGCCAGAAATAACTTGAAAATATACAACCGGAAAAGCGTCACAAATGGGGCTACAAGATTTAGGGTAAGGGTGTCATATATGAGATACCATTTTGTTTTTTGCTGATTTCTCGAAAAATACCAGAATTAAGATAACAAGAAAATGTGATAATAAATTATATTTAATGCATAACTCAGTACTCCAAGTAGGTGAGCGGTAGTGTCAGTCAAATCTATAAAAAAAATCGCGTAAAAAAATATGTCTACGCAAAGAAGTACCCTAGTATGGGATACTTGGGGTTCCTAAATTGAGATAGGTCTTGTTTTAGGGAGCCCAACTTTTGAATTGATTTAAATGAGAATACAATATCTTATATGCTTCTGTAGCAATCAGTCTTTATTATTTCATAAAAATAACAGATATTTTCCTATCACCAAACAGTTATCAGAAAACAGTCTTACTTATTCAATTTTTATCAACCGTTTTATTCGTAAATTATACATAATTCATTGGATGATCTTTGGTCAAAATTATGTAAAAGAAATCAAAAATTTCTATAAAATATTAAAAGAAACATTAATATTAGTTCTTGTCTTGACATAAAAAACACAAAAAGCCACCCCAAATGGGTACTTCACAGTCTTCATGAGTCCATTTAAAGCAATCTTGGCATCGCACCCATTTTTCTCCTCTAAAATCCTCCGAGAATTCGCCCTTGCAGTATGGGCACTCAGCATCGTTCGATTCTTCATCACTGCTACTATCGGGCAGCTCTGCGTCAACTGCAGATGAGGTGCCTTCAGAATCTGTCAAATAGCTTTTCTTAGAAACCTTTTTTTTACATTAATCGTTTTAATATGATTCTTTTTTGCTACTTTTGATGTTTTCTTTTGGGCTGCATTAGCTTCTTTTTTCTCTTTTCTTATTGATTGAAACTAAAAGGTTTTGTTTGTTATGTGAGGATGTTATTACACTTGCCTTTCCGCAGCGGCTTGATTCACTGGTTTTATGTTGCGGCAATCTTGGAACTGGGTTAAGAGTAAATGGAGATACGATGTGTGATGTACTGGGAGTAGGGTTTTCATATGGATTAGGAGATACTAACTTTTTGTTCTTTTCGGGTGTTGTTTCAGTTAAAGGAAGGGGGGTTTCGATTGGTTGTCTTTCATTCAAGACATAAATTGTATTAGGAGGTGTATTGGTGTTTGAGGTGTTATCAGATTGCTCGGCCTTACTTTGATTGGTGTTGTTATAGATAGCGTAATCATCATCTGAGAAAATATTGGGATTAACAGGAAAGAGGCCTGTTTTTCGGAAACCATTAACAGAATTTGCCATAGTTGCTGATTTTTGGTAAGCTTTTCCAAACAACATGCAAACATGTTTGTTGGTCAACACACGTCCAAGATTATTGCGTAGCCAGTTTTCTATTCGTTGGACGTAGTATGTTTTTAAAGGGCGCATAAAAGCCACATCCATTGGCTGCATTTAATGAGTACAATGCAGTGGCAGGTCAATTACTATCACATTTTATTCTCTAGCCGTATAGATGACGTCAATATTTCGTCTTTGTGTATAATGTCCATATAGTATCAAGACAATTGGATCTTCAGTCGCTGGTTTCGTGAATTTTATAAAATGATTAAGCCATTTAGTGAGCAATTGGGTTTTTTTCCATCCAGATGGGTGACAGTCACCAATAGATCCCGCTGGAGCTCCATTCATTAAATCTTGCGTAATATTTTTTCGCGGAAAAATAATCATAGGAGGAACATACATTCCACATGCATTCATACAGGTGACTACTGTGATCAATTTTCCTCTTTCTAGTGATGATAAGGCTGCAACCTGTCTTTTACTTCTGGCACTTACCCCTTTGGAATGTTTGTGTTGGACTACCGTTATTCCAGTCTCATCAACGTTGAATAATCTGTGTGGGGAAAAGTTTATTTCTACCATTGCTGTTTCATACAGCTTGAAAAATGATTTAACAGTGTCTGGGTTGAATCCTTTTATCCTTGCAGCAGTAACAGCTTATGGCGTGTGCCTTCTTATGTAACTACGATGCAATTTTTTACCAGCAGAAGCCTTTGATATACTAAATGGATGTTTAATATGGTTTTTTATAGCCAGCTGAAATGCCATGTATTTTATGTCCTTTAATCGTAGGCCATAAAACCGTTTTCCCATTTCTAGACAGTATTCTTTTAGTTGAGTTTCTAAAGCCTCGTGTATCAACTAGCTTCGAAGGATCACGTTCTTTCTTGACGTAACGTTCCAGGTTCCCTTTTGGAACGCCATACTCTTTCGATGCTTTTACATAACCCTTTTGTTTGCTCCTGGCAGCATTAAATGCAAGTATCATCGCAGCATGACTCCAAGCTTTTCCTTTTGTTTGGTGGCATCTGTAATGAACACCACGGTGGCTCATAAAATATTATAAATATTTTGTGTTCCTAATATGAGATATCTCATTTTAAAAATTTTCTACTGTCGAATATTAAGAACCAACTAAAAACTCAACGTTATCACCGAGCACATTTTATACACGAAATCAACAAAACAAAATGTGAAAGGTTATTAGATTTCACCACTAAACATACATTAAAAATCTAATTTTAATATGATTGCACTCAAATGTAACTATTTGACATGCCTTTTAAATGATGATGAAATAATTTCATAAGTGAGCGCGACAAAAGATGCGTCTGTATCCTTTGTTCTTGATGAATTGCTGGGAGCTACTAGCACATGTGTGAACATGATCAAATGAGTAATCAAACGAGACTATTCCCACTCTCAGTACGTGGACGAACTTTGAAATAGCCCGCTATCTCATATTAGGAACGTATCTCTAATTAGGCAACTTCACCCTACGTTCTTTGTGGAGTCTCTGGGTTTGCTTACAAAATTGAAACTGAAACTGGCTCAGAAAATATTCTATTGAGTATGTTGCTAATTTCAATAGAGTGAATATTTCAACTGTATCCTGAAAAGATAATAAAGTAGTAAATTTAGCTTCAAGTTTTGTGTGAGAGATGCCAAAAGCCCAAATGTGGAGGTATGACAAGAAGAACAAGTAGTACATATCAATTGATCGTCCACATAATTTTGGAAAATACAATCGCCACATGGGTGGCGTAGATCTAATTGATAGCGTCATGGGGCTCTACAAAATAGAACTTCGCAGCAAGAGATGGTAAGATTGCATGTTTTACCATGTAAGTATTAGATTTGAGTACGGCAAACGCGTGGTTTCTTTTCAAAAAAAAATTCAAAGAGCAAAAGGCTTGGACGGCAAATTATTCAACTCAGCAGATTTTGGACTTGAAGTTGCCGCAACTTTACGTAAGCTTAGTGTGCCATCAAAATCGAACACCCGCCGATCTATAGAAAATGAAATTAAAGCAAAATAAAACAAAGGTCCCGCACAACATGTTCCCCCAGAGGCAGTCAGGCAAGACCAGACAGGACACTGGCCTGTTTGGACAGAAAAGAGAATTTGATGCGGATCCTCAAAGTACTCTGGGGTCTTGCAAACAATGTGCGAGAAATGTGGAGTTGCTCTATGCTATAATAAACGAAATAATTGTTTTAGACAATTTCGTGTTGATGCATTGTAACATTTCTGTAACACTCCCTAAAATTGTGTTCTTTACGAAATTTATAAAAATAAACAGAATTTCGAAAAATACGTGTATTTTTATTTATTTAGTTGAATGATTTTTATTACTTATTTTAAAATTTTACGATGTGGCCCCACAGAGGGTTAAAATCCATTGTTTCTCTATTGTCAACGGTCGCAATGTTGTTGTAAGCCAACAGAAATCACCTAAATCATGGATTCTCAAAAATATTTATGTTATTGACCTTACTAGAAAATTTCAAGAATATCTCATCAAAACTGCAGTGTTTGATTCGATGGAAAGTCTATAAAATACCATAATAGCGTGTTATTGTTGCTTAAGACCTCATCAAGACCTTTCATTTGATACCATATCAGCAATATTTATTGAGACTTTTTTTTCGGGGGCCACTCCTCTCTATGGGGAGGCCCCTCTTAAATACCATATACATTTTTTTTTGTGGTTGAACTTTGAAAGGGGTATCGCTTTACACCTACGTACAAAATTTGATGTTTCTAGCTAATATTCCATTCCGTTTTTGTATTATCTCTATAAAAAGAATTTTTTTTTTGTATAGAATCATTCTTTGGCTTTTGTATATACATTGGATTCTAATTTTTTATAGAGCTTATCAAAAAACATTTTTAAGTTTACATTATTGGTATGCATCTTTACATTTTGTAGAGCTGGTTTCTGCCATTAATTTTGCTTCCCAGTCTATCGTTAGTTCAAGGCTTTAATCTTATCACTTCTGCCTTTGAAGTAATTGTAAAGCAAATTAGGATATGTTTGTGTAGAACAACAACAATTTTAGTTCGCATCGTCCCAGAACTAGAGTGCACACCCCATAAGCTGAAGGTCTCTGGTTCAATTCCGTCGATGGCAGAGAGATTTTTTCCTAGTGATTCTTTGAGTGGACTGTGAGCCCAATCAGTTCTCATACGTAGTGATTTGAAATCAAAACCTATCACAGCTGTGTGAATGAACCCACGGCCAAGGTGAAGGACTGAATATATCACCTTCGTAAGTACCATTATATACCATCAAGATAATGAGAAATTATAACTATCTCTGAGTGAAGGCCCAAAAGTTGTTATGCTAAAACAAAAACAAAAGCTTGAATCATGAGTATTGTAAGCCTTCTGTGAGGATAAGGAATAAGAAGATGATGTTAACCCAGCATAATCAATGTTTTCTAAAGATATTTTTGCCATGCTATTGCGCGATGAGGTAAACAAGTTTTCAAAAACTGCACTAGTTATATGATGCTCAGTAAAACTAACGTATTGAATAAAATCGGATCATATGCCAACAGTATTGGGGATTATCAACGTGATTTCAGAGTAGGCGAACCAAAGATAGAAAAGCTGTTTACAGTCAAGCAGGTACTTGAGACATCCTGAACTTTAAAATAGTCGTATGCCAAATCACAGTTGACTTTAAGCGAGTATAAGATAGCATTGATTGCAACGTATTGTATTAAATAATGCTTTACTTTAGTCTTTCCCATAGCACTACAGCCCTCTCGGGCCTTCGCTTTCTGCAAATAGCGCCTCGGACTGTCTCTGTCAATTGACTCCAATTTCAAGATCTGAGCAGGGATGAACTGCCCCAGTTGATGGAGCAAGACCAGCGTTTCCTCGGGTTTTCCTACTGCTCTCCGGCCTTCAGTTCTCCAAACGAATACCTATTTAAGCATCCGTTGTTCATCCATGCGATTCCCCTATCTAGCTCATTGCAGATTCCACCGTCTAACAACCGTTGAGACTTCCAGCTTGTTGAAAATTTCATGTAGCTCATGATTGTATCGAATTTACCATTGATACTGATCTAGCTTTCCTTCAGTTCTTTGCCCCAGGACCCTTCTTTCAAAGGCGTTCAGTATGTTTGCGGATGCTTGTGTTAGGGTCCATGTTTCATACCCGTAGCATGGGTCTTATTATAGATTTGTACACTTGGAGCTTTGTCTTCTAGTGTATGCAGCTGGTCTGCTAGATCGTCAAATCTGAATAAAAAATTTCAGTTTTAGTTATTCTTCGGCGTACGCTACTTTGCATTATTTTGGCACCTAAATACACAAATTTGCTCACATTTTTCATACTGTATTCGCCAAGTGAGATATTTTGGGTATTTGAGGTATTTTTCTTCGAGCTTTGCTTTGCTGTCAAATATGAGGAAAAGTTCTTTGGCGGTTGTTAGCGATCGTGATAAAGTACTGATAACATCCGCATAGGCTACCACTTGGCTTGACTTATAATGTAATAGTGTACCTCTTGTATCATCATGATATATTCTTGTATCATTGATATATTCCAGAGCCAAACTGAATAGCATAGGGGCCAGACCACCTCCTTGCTTCAGTCCTATATTTGTATCAAAGGCGTCAGTTAGTTGATTATTGATGAGGACTTGGGAGGTTGTCAACGTCATTATTATTTTAGTAAGACGAACTAATTTGGCTGAGATACCAAAGCAAAGGATTATTTGGTACAGTGCGTTAAGATCAATACTGTCGTATGCTTGCTTAAAGTCAACGAAAATTTGGTGTACTTCTATGTTGAACTCCCAGCATTTCTCAAGTACCTACTTGACTGTGACTGATTTGTCTATCGTCAATCTACCTGGTCTGAAACCACCTTGATTACCCCCAAGAATATTGTTGGCGTATGATCTGATTTCATTTTCTAAGCTTTTGAAAATATTTTATATGCCGCACAAAGTAGTGATATGATAAGGGGGAGCCCCTTTAAAAATTTTGCAATTTTCGGTAATACCTAAAGTTTTGAGAGACTATCACTTCTGACCTTTTCACAAAGTTTGAGCATTCTAGCTTCTATAGTTTCTGAGGAAACTTGCTGTGACGCACGGGCAAATGGACAGACGGACGAGCAGATGGGCAGATATGTCGGAAAACTAGTAGGTCTTTGCAAGGAAAATTTTTCAAAGACCTAAAAAGTGTGATTTTAACAAAACAATACGAGTTTTGTCATAAAATTTGAAGAATTACTAATTTTTAAAGTCATAAAAAGTTTTTGCTAGTTTCCGGATAGTAAATGAATTTGTTTACACACAAAATATTTGTGTCTTACTTACAAATATAAGAAATTTATTAGTGTATCGACATCAACCAAGGAACTTGGTCATAACAGCCAATTAAATTACTTTTTATGGAATTGTTTGCAGCTACATATAAATGAGTTGCATATTTTGAATAATAATTTTTCTGAAAAATTATTAGAGAAGAAAAATGTTAGAAGAAGGTAGTTTCGACGTGTGCACTAATTCTCCTCAGGCCATCACACTTAGATACACACCGGTGATGGCGACCACCATGCTCAGAGGTGAGGGAGTTAATTTTTAATTTTTCTACTTTCGCAAACTCAATATGTTTTTGTATCTGCAAGTTATATTCAAGGTAAATTTCTCTTGTAAGTACTTGTATTAGCTAAACTTTTTAATTGGATCATTTCACCCTTTTCACATCAATTTAATGCAAATCTATACGACAAATTTGCTCTACATTTGAAGCTTTATCTAACGTCGCGCGGATATCGATCACTCTTTCGGATGGCCCCGATAGCTTTTTAAGTTACTTTTTATGGAATTGTTTGCAGCCACATATAAATGAGTTGCATATTTTGAATAATAATTTTTCTGAAAAATTATTAGAGAAGAAAAATGTTAGAAGAAGGTGGTTTCGACGTGTGCACTAATTCTCCTCAGGCCATCACACTTAGATACACACCGGTGATGGCGCAACTTCCAGCAACTGATTGCAATTTTTCACTGCTCCGCGGGCCGCAACGCCTTTTCTACAAACCCTGATTGTCATTCTCTCGATGGGCCGCAATGGCGTCATTGAAACTGCCAACTAGGTTCGTTCACCCCACATGGTAGCGTTTAACTATTTTACGTCATTCGCGACGAACGAGAGACAAACACTCAATTCGATAGCACCCGCACTATTTGATCCATCTTTTCCGCATCATATATGCAAGGCTTCCGTAATGCACTAAGCTTCCGCATAATTAGCTTGTAGCCAAAGCGCCACGGATCCTTGTTCACATTGTCCACTAGATTTTGCCAGCAGCGAGCCTTGCTGCTATTAATCAATTTGTGACGGCTTTCCCTGGCCGACTTATATGCTGCCACGCGGTTGCATGCTTCGTCATGGCTCCATCCCGTTGAGTCTCATGCCGAAGCTTGTAGCACCCTATTCGCTTTTCAGCGATTCTAGTTGACCACCAGTTCACTGGGGGATTGCCATGCCAGGTTTTTCGACGGGGCATAGAAGCATTGCAAGCAGTCGTGATGACGCTCATAGTTGAGTTTACCAAGTCTTGAGCTGCCATTTCCTCCATCACCTGTGAGTCTCCCTGCAGCAAGGCATCTACTATGAGCACCTGGAGGAACCTCCCATTGTGCATCTTTCCGATGTTCCATCCGATAGCATGGATGCCGGGAATCAACATGGCTGATCTCAAGCAGAATGCACTGATAATCACTGGCTGAGTAGTCCTTTAATGCTCTCTAATTGTGTACCCTTCGTATTAAGGATTCCGGGGCAAATGTCACGTCCGTTATGGTTCCTTCACAGCTTATATGGTGGAAAGTTGGCGTTTTTCCGGAGTTTAGAACGATGAGCCGATTCTAGGATTCGTTTTCTCCGCGGATTTGTTTGATGCAGGCCCCATTCGATTGCGTTAGCGTTGAAGTCTCCCCTAACGAGAACGGTTCCGTCTGCATTCAAGACAGCGTCCTCCAAAGCATAAAGCTTGGTTTGGAAAGATGATGTCGATTCGTTCAGTGTTAGGCAAACATGAAAGAAGGTGGTCCCTGAGCACTGAGCTCACGCAAAACCAGTTCTCTGCCTGAAAATCACTATTTTGAACCCAGATGACGGCATTACTGGTTTCATCAGGATACCATGACACCGAACTTTAATCATGGTGTTGCTCACTCAGTAGTATAAAATCGGCTTTCATGTTGCTCACAAGCTGCTCAAGCAGATTTTGGGCGGTTGAGGTGCGGTGTAGATTCAGCTGCAGGATGCGGGTCATCGAAGCTCTGATTTTGTCTTAGCTAGAGCTTCCTGGAGAACCCGGCATTATTCTGATCCCAAAAAGTGTCCAAAATCAGGTTTTCAATCAGCATCCTTGCAAAGAATACAGTAGGATTCCTTCCTAAACTCTTTTCTTCTATGTCCCATTTAACTGCATTTGTAATATAGGGAGCTCCTATCGGGTCCTCTGCATACTTGTGCGATGTGACCATAGCTAAGGCGTTTGAAACATAGATGAGGTGCTGTTCCTCGCCGTATCCTACAGGCAATCCTGGCCAATTCTTACTTTGCCATGATTCAGAAATTGTTCGGGGTCCCTTTTGGTCAAGTCGTTTATGGCCTCGCGTTGTCCCCTATGGTTATCTGGTGTCAGCATCACTTTGATCCTGTCCACGCAAGGGAACTCCCTTTTGATGGCCTCTTCTACGTCGGCAAGATACGTGACGCAGTCAATGTCTCTTATTTCAATCATTGCCATCGATTCGAGCGAGGCTATAGTTGCGTTTTTGCCGAGGGCTTTCTTTACTGCGTCGCAGAATGCTTCCCTATTGTTGACCTTTACTCAAAACTCGACTAGTATGTGGCCCGACCAAGTTGGTCGTACTGCTTTAATGACTGTTTTGGAGTCCTCGGCACTATCTTTTCCCTTGATAACTCGCAGCACTTCCGCGTAGGATCGACCATCTTGGGGTTCTACGTGCAATGCCTGCCGTTGGTGCCAACTTTGTTTTCTAGCACTTTTTGAATGAGTTTCTTTGTAGATTTCTTCGTTACTTTTATCATCAATATCTGGGAACCCTAATCTGGTGTTCTGTGCCCATAAAGTGCCTCTTCCTTCCTTCTTTTATCTCGATATCTTTCGATTGGGCTGGATGCGATTCTTTTATTGATTTTTGATGGTGGAGTTTTCTGCACGTCCCCTTTAGATTTAGCCCCCAGCGCTTCTTTAGCGTTCTGCTCTTCTTCGGGCTTCTGGTCCTCTTCAGCCTTTGACCAGCTCCTCCGATAATGCCCTATGCGGTCTTGGAGCTTCTCTAGTTCAAGGAGCCCAATCTTTCCTACTTTGTTGATTTTTGGTGAGTCTAATACAGATTGTATTCTTTTTAGAACACCTCCCACTTTTCTTAATAGCCTTTCTTCTTCATGTCACTGGGCACCAATTGTACTTTACAACCATCGTTCTTGGGAGAGATTATCGGCTTCCGCCGCATTTGAGACGTTAGCGATGAAATCACACAATGCCGCTTTACAAGTCTGGTCAATCCTCTACTTTTCTACAGTAATCTCCTCATGGACTTCAGCATGGTTCGGTATTATATTGGGATTTATGACCCTTACTTCAGATGCTTCGGTAGTGATTGTAGCAATGACCATCGAACTCTCGATGTTCTTTATATTTTCATCGGCCGCTCAATCATCTGACGCATCCTGCAGTTTCCCGCTTTTCTATTTTAGGACGCTCTAGCGCTCGCGTCATTTTTTTTGCTGTGTCCGAACGCCGCAGGAATCTCAGTTTGGACAAGAATGTCTGTTAATCTCCGTTTTTCGTTTGTCTTCACTGTCATTTATTCATCGTCGTTTTTGTCATCGTTAGTACCGCTTCCGATTAACTGTTAATATCGTGGCTGCAGCCGCTGGTTGCGTTGTCGTTGTTGTTAGTTTTGCTTTCTTTTTTGGTTTTTTGATCTTATTTTATGGTTTTCGGTTGCTCGGAGCCGCTATCTCCGTTCGTGTGTGTAGTCGCTTTTTTGGTCCCATGGTTATCTTTGCAGAGCAGGGAGGTCATGCGAGGGTAGGCACAAGCCTCTATGGGGACAAGTGCTCAGAACCAGACCAGCGCTGATCGGGAGTCCATCTCAACCAAACTTACACCACCAACCCAATGGTGCGAACTTCGAACGTACTCCGAGGCCTGCCAAGGTTTAACCAGAACGGAGACGGTATGATATTCGAATAGGAGCCGTTCACGCACAAGTGTCACCTCGATACTACCGTGCAAAGCAACAAGATCCAAACCATCATATCCGCCAGCCCAAAGCATAAATTCCAGTTCATTGTCCAAAGCGTAGTCCACATCCAGTCAGCGTCGTTACCTGTCATCCCAGGAGGGCACCTCACGGCAGCCCCCGTATCCTTGGCTCCATGAGGGCGGCACTCCCCAAAGAATGCTAGCCTCCAAAATTGATCTTGTCGACCGGCATTCCCCCTGCGGGTATTTCCCCGGAACCAGGGGGGTGGAACTCCTCAAGGAATGCTAGCCTCCAAAAGTATTCCTGTCAGCCAGCATTCTCCCTGCGGGGACATCTGGAAAGTTTGTGTCTTTTCCGAACTTAAATTCAAACAGCATCACGTGTAATTTTTGTTGCAATTGATAACTTTTCAACTGTCTATAATTTAACTGTTAATAGCTCGATTTTAATGACACTCTCAAAAAAAAATACGTTTTATATTAGAATATGTACCTAAAAATTTTTGCCAATCTTATAAGTCACCGTAAAATTTGTAAAATGTACTATTATTAACAAATTTGAAGGTGTTTTGACTTCTGAGGTATTTGTTACACTTGAGCTCATAAAGTTCTACTTTGAGAATTTTTTATGATTTTTCTGTTCAAAGGTGTCAAATCGCAAAGGGAGACATACATTTTTCGTGCATCTCCCCTCCATCTGAACCCTCTGAAGTGAAATGTGTCAGTTTAATACCTTTTATATATAATTTTCTTTATTAGCATGTATGCGGTACAGAGGCCTTATAATATAGTAGGTGTTCTGACAAAGTCATTTCACCATCGTTTGAACATTAGTTAAAACTATGTCTATTATCGTATTTCTATGTGATTATTACAATTAGCTAGAGGAAAATTTAGGCAAAAACCTCTACTGAACTTAAACTAGCTTAACATAACTTAACTTTCTACTTATAACTAGCTAAAATCTATGAGGCTCGGTTACGGCCAAAAGATAGGCGGTAGCAACTGCGGATTTTCAATTCGCCAGGGCATGTATTAGCGGATTGGGCGAGTCTTTTGCTTTCGCGATTAATTTGTCACGGCGCGATGCAGCGAGCTTACGAATTAGACTCACGCCAGAAAGTCTGTGTAGCTTTTCAGAAGAGAAGTAAAACGGTTTATTAAGTACCATTTTCAGGTATCTATTTTGGGTGATCTGAAGCTTTGTTACTAGATATTTAGCACATTGGATCCAGGTAGGTGAGCCATATAGGATGATCGGTTGGATTGCCATTTTGACGATGAGGACTTTGTTTCTGGTGTTGAGACGAGAATTACGATTAAGAAGGGGGTAAAGCAAAAGCACAGCCTTAAACGCTTTGGAGCTAATATGCTCAATATGTTTTCTGAAGGTTAGTTTTGTATCGAATATAAGTCCAAGATATTTAAGGTCCTCGCTCCAAGGAATAGTTTGCCCTAAAAAATTTATTGGTCGCTTGGGTAGGTGAGCAGGCTTACGCTTCCTGGTGAAGTATATTGACTTCGTTTTTGCAACATTTATTTTAATTTTCCATCTATGGTAGTATTGATAAGTAAGTATTAACGCCGTTTCAAGGCTGGAAATAATGGAAGTTGGATCTGCACCTATACTGTATATGCAAATGTCGTCTGCGAAAGCTGCAACTTGGCAGTTTGGTAAAGAAGGGAAGTCAGACGTATAGATGTTATATAGAGATGGGCTTAGGCAGGAGCCTTACGGAACACCGGCAGATATACTTTTTACTGGGGAAATGCTTTCCCCTACTTTGACCTGGAACTTCCTATCAGTGTATTATATTTCTGAAGTTTGTAGACCAGAGCATCATGCCAGACTGTATAAAAGGCTTTTTCTATGTCAAGTGTCACCAAACCTACAGACAATTTATTGTACATCGCTGCTTTGATGTCCTTTGTAACACGGAGGAGCTGATGCTCAGTCGAATGTCTATTTCTGAAGCCGAATTGGAGATCAGGTAAGATATTATTGTTAGCCATTAAATTATTTAATCTTTTCAGGACTATTCTTTCAAAGTGCTTACCTAATCCTGGTAGTAAGCTAATGGGCCTGTAGTTGTCAGGAGAGTGCGGATCTCTTGCAGGCTTCGGGCTAACCAAAGGTTTCTACTTTGCGGGGACCTGAACGCTAGACATTGGCGCTGGAATTGCACACGAAACAACAAAATGGGGCACATTTTATTTAATCTCGCCAGAGAGACAAATTATCTACGTGCATTTCCCTAAAGAACCCACGTTCTACTCTCCTCGTGGAGTCGGTTCCACTCTGGATCTGGTTCTTAGTGACCAAAATATTACTCCCTCTGAGCTAAGTGTCTTGCAGTTTAATACCTGTTTTGGAAATTTTTCATCAAGACTTTTGATTTGGTACTCATATCGAATACCTTTAGTAAAAAATATAATGTTAAGGGTCACCCCCTTAGTTGGGAAAAACCCTCTTAAAACTTTATAAAAATTTGTGAAAAAATTATTTTATAATACACTGAAAAGATGCATGCAAGATTTATAACCTATCCTCCTATGGAAGTCGGTTAAAAATACTAACCAAACACGAATGATTCGCAATAGTTTTCACATTCCAATAGAACTTCGCTTATACGAGTATCCCTTGTCACATTCAATCTTGGATTTCGAAATCTTCAAAGCCACTAATGAAATCATTACATTTCCAATCTACCCACTGCAAAGCCTTTTGAAGGACCTGAACGCATACATCATACAAAAGTACAACAAACACGTTTCACAATCGTCCCAAATCTACACTATTCCAACCCTTCCAATTGAAGTCATTCCCTTATATATGTACTACCATTACCTCAATGTCGGCAAAGGTGCATGCAATGTTATCAAACGAATAAATTAAAGGTATGTATGTAAACATTTGGGACACTCAAGAATTGATTGCGGTACAAGTTGGTGATGGTATCTTTAGTGATATCATACCTTTTATGCACACCTGTATTACAGATATATTGAATTTCAGGTAGCACCTTTCTCTCAATTTCCAGTGCTATGTGACTGACAGATTTTGAATCGAATTTATCCAGAATCGATAACTTTCCGAATTTTCCAATGTTTTCTTTCTTGCCCGACTATTTTGTCCGGATATTCGTGGTGACAGGGTGGACATAAAAAAAGGACTTAGGCTAGATTTGATTAAAGGGATTGAAGCGAAAATACACAATTGTGTTGTTCACTTTGAGATGATTGGCTTATGATGATATGATGAAGTTTGGTTCAACTAGGGAGGTAATATCCTTAATCACATCCAAGCAAACACAAGAAGAAAAACAAAAAAATTCACCCTATTGATGAGAACTTGCTCATGTATTCTACGAAGGAAGGCTGGACATACTCTGATTCGATATTGGGACTAGACAAACCTGAGCTCATGTTGAAATGAAATCCTCCAACGAAATGACTGCTCAGAGGTTGCGGTCACCAATCAATTTCATATTTGGGTATCTCTACGACCGCATCTGAGAGATTTCATACTTCATATCGATGGTGACAATTTTTTGTGTGTAAGGAAAAAGTTGAACGACAGTGTTCTATTATTGGCAATGGATATGTGAAGTTTAGTATCATTGGTCTCTGAGAAGACTTCATCTCATGGGAATACACTATCGAGTCCTGTGAATGTCATGGCCAGGATGGGTTGTACATCTGTTGTTAAGACTGAATATTGATGTGTTGGAGGCCTGCAAAATGTATAGCAGTAGAGTACGGTACCTTTCAAGCAAAACTCTGTAAGAAAAAAATATTGAAGTTAACTTTGAAATTTAAAATCATCTCACGTTTTCCACATATCTCACAGCTACAAAGTATTCAATAAATAATAATTTAGCTATGAATAGAAAGCAGACCATTCCAATTTTCTTTTCCTACCAATCATGAGATTAACCTTTATCCTGCTTTCGAATTTATTCCTTTTCCACTATTTTCCTCCCACACAACCTAGAGAAAACCGGCACATCGAATATTGGAACCAATTCACTACTAAAAACGGATCCAATACGATCGTAACATGAGTAAAATCAAACTTTTACCCAATGAATATTTCAAAAGTGTGTAAAAGAAAAAGGATAAGACACCCTGAAAATCCACACTTGATCCAACCTTTGACTTTGGGTTTTCTGCACATTTGGTACCTTCTAATATAATAAAATTTTCCTTATTGTTACATTGATGTGTAAAAGATTGTCTAACACGAAGTTAGAACAAACTCCTCACGCACATTATCCATAAATATTAGAGTAAGTCCTTTTTTCCTTTTCGGCTCTTTTGCTTGTTTAGCTCCAACAAAAATTATTGTTATGGTACAAAAGACGAGCAACTTAAATATTAACAAAGTTTTCTTTTATATTCTTTTCTGCTCATTTTTCCCAATTTCTCATTCTCTGGTTTTTGTCACAGGATACAATTGTTGTCGGAAACCAAAGTCAAATTCTTGGAATTTGAATTGTTCAGTGAGAGTGAAATGAAATAAAGGACATTATGCCATTTTGTATGGTTCCTAAAGAAATCTGCAATCGTTCGTGATAGTCTCGTTTTAGGAGCAATATGTGTGTGCATGCCAACCTCAAATAAAAGTGAGTAGGAATAAAAGCAGTTGACCAGCCAGCCAACCACCCATTGTTGGATTCATTTTGTGGGGTTGGTTTTGAATTGCAGAGCTTTATTAAGCGACTTGTCAGAAGATGAATAGTGAATGGAGTGTAGTCAGTCTATGGACCCAAAAACCAAATGAGGCCTATCCCGAGTGGAAATTTTTTTCCTATGGATAATGGTGAGTTATACAGGAGGCTTGGGTATTGAGTACATAGTGAGAGTTTTGGTACGTCCTCTTTTTGACCTTTAAGTAGATTTGTATTAGTTTTAAATAGAATGTACATTAAGAACAAGTTTTGAAAAAAGAGCATGCTTTTATGATTTTATTTTATTTGGCACCTTGGAGCCACGATCTCTCTCTCTCTTTTTTTTACAATGGACAATATGTTCAGATTTAAAAATATATTTCAGAATGATATAATCATTCTATCGTCAGTTTAGCTTATATAACAAACATTAAAGTAAAAACCGAACGAGATGAAGTTCATTTCCATGCAACAAAGTGGAAAATAAATCAAATTTAGGTTAAAATTTAAAATTTCCTAGTTAGCAAAGAAGACTGTTGCTACAAGGAAAGTAATTTATTTATAACATGCAAAGACTTAAAAATTATAGGTGAATAAATTAAATTCTCGATACCAAAATCTTGTGATATACATTCACAAAATTAGTTAAAAGTCGAAAGCATTTAGAATTTTTAAATAAACTATGATCTTTTATGAAAATTTCAATGTCAATTTGTATGTTAAGCTCAATTACCAGGATAGCTAAGTTTTGTAATGATTTATCCATTTTAGATCCAAACGCGGAACCGACCTCTCATCGGTTCTAGACGTTAAGTCTGAGTAGTGCCAACGGATGGTACCAACCGGTCAACCAATCCGTGCACCGTAACCCATTCACGCGGTGGCTGCTTGTCGGCCAGCTAGTTCGGAGAGGATTTCGGTCGCGGGTCTCCGAATGGGTTACGCTCAATTACAATATTTTCAGCCACCTGAACACGCCCGTTTTCAAAACGCGTTACCAAACAAAACCATACGGAGAAGAAACCTGCCTTATGTTACTCCGTATTTCTTCCTATAAACCAGTCAAAGAACAAAAGCTAATTTGTATTTCGCGTTCCCGAATTTTCGACGCGGTACCGAAAAGTATGCTACTCTAACTCAACCCGACAAATGCTACGTTAAGGAAAAATCAAAAACAACTAAGGTACCACGTACCGCGCGCGATGCGAAACCGACCTCAGCGGATTTGGCGAAACCCTACCCTCGCGACGGCATACCTACCCTGCACTCACTTTCCCGCTGAAACAAAGAGAACCACTGAAAAGGAAAGTCTTTCGTTAGTTAGCAATCCATTTTATTCATTTTTATGCTCAAATTCTATGTTTAAACAGGCTTTATAAATTTATTGCATACAGTAAACACTAAAGTTTCGAGCGCTTAATAACAATCAAGTTTTCCCTTTTTTTTTTTTTATCCTTAAAAAAAATTTGGCCCTAATAACATTAACATGAACTCGCGATTTTTTTAATAAAAGTCCTTATATCGCAAAATATTTTCATGGTCTTGGGCTAACGCTTTATGAATATCAAATAATCGTTAAAACGATAAATTGAACGTACGCAAATGCTTAAAACGCACAAAACAGACGCTGGAATACAGAGGAATTTAAAAAGAGGTTGGTCTCCTCAAAATTCAATACAAAATGCAAAAAGAAATATGAAATATTCTAAATTTTCCGAAAGTATCACCATAAAAATATCTAATTTTCGAAATAAGCTATTTTTGCAGCCTGACCCTATCCCAAGAAACTTATTGCAACCAACGCTTGAAAACGTTATAAGGTGTGCACGCATAAGATTATAACTTCTTATGGACCTAAAAATTAATCATTGATCACCCATGTAGTATTCGGGGTGCAGAAATATTTTCGCATTTTTCGCTCAAACCTACCTAACATACATGTGTATCTGACTTGTTTTGTTTGAAGGATCATACGACTAATCAATTTATTTTAAATTAAGTTTACAGAAAAATCTGGCTATCAGAAATAACGTACAATTTTGGTCATTTAAAGTAGTGAGTTTTTGTCGGTAATCGATTGGCAGCAAAGGGATTTCGCTGATTTTTGGTAGGCTTCAAACTTATCTTCAACACGAAATATCCCAAGTCGTTGGAAACCTATCTCAATTAATTCAACTTGAAGTGTTTATATCATATATGTCTTCTATTTAAATTTTATCGAGATCCCAATGTTCTAGCCAGTCAATTTTCTGACTAGGCTCAATAATTATAAGTAGTAGTCTGTGGGTTTTGGTAAGTCTTATTAAGAATCAGCTTGTCCGTCGCACTCTTCGCATTTTTCAGTCTACGAGGCTTAGTTTAAATTGTTCAGCCAATGTTTAAATATTTATTCCTAACCACTAATACGAGGCAGTAATGATTTATTTAATTTGGTTTGGACACTTTTCAACAGATATTTTATACACGAATGATCTAAACTTTATAGTTGGCCAACGTTCCTACCTGTGTTGGGAGCATACGCTAAGAAACTTTCAGCTTTTATGAAATAAGGAACGTCTGACGGCCACGGGCTCTTAGTCTTTAAGCAAAAATAAACAAAATTCCGGCTGACATAATTTCTAGGTATTAACGACGTAACAGGACGGATCTGTTTAGTGAATTTTTCATAAATTATAAGTAGATACTTTAATGGCAAGTGCAAATGCACATATGAATAAAATGAGATACAGTATAAAATTGCTTTGTAACGTAGTGGATATCATATGTTTTGAAGAAATATTTGATTAAAGTCTTCATAAATAATTCAAAATTCCAGCACATATTTACGTGAAAATTAACAAATATTTAAATTATGTTGCATGCGTCCTATAGACAAATTACGTATGTTTTAATCATTTTGATCGTTAAGCATAAAGTATCCTTTCCGTTTTGACTTAAATGCTAAAATAATCCTTTTTTTTTTTATCATAATTGCTATGACATATCTTATCCTAAATATATACATTTCCCTTTAAACCCAGCAAACATTCATTTCTACTAGTCTTAAATTAAATTAACTTCCCCTGATATAATTTTCACTAATATTATTTCCTTGCGTCTCAAAATTAATGTCATCAATAATTTTATAAATTTCTTCTTCTAACCTGATCTATCCTCAATGAATTTCTACATTTTCGTATTCTAACCTCACCTCGAAATCGTTGTTAACTGGCATCTCGAATTTTCGAATATATATGAGCAGTCACGTAGCATCTATAGACTATGATGAGTTTGAGCCTCTTTGTTGGTTCTATGCGCATCGTGATGATTTTGTTCGTTTGAAGTTGTGATATCAATAACGGTCAACACTTTCAGTTTTAAAAATGTCTACGGCACCATCAAAGCAGGAGGAGATGATACATGCAGTTCTTCATGCAGCAAATTTAAGTCCATCAGAAGATTCGGCTCTGCTTTGATCGTCTGTATGTGCACTCTAGACGTATCTTGTTTGGGCATAAGGTTAACTATCGGTTTTAGATGCCTCTCCCGCTGTACCACCACTACCACGCTTTCTCCTTTATTTTTCCACTGTTAGTTCATATTTTCGTCCCTTTTGAATCCTAAGACTGTGGGGGGATAACGAAAAATACGGTATTTTCCTCCCGCGTGTTTTCTCCCTCGTTGCGTCGGACTGTCAATCTGCACCTCCGACAAAACAGATGTGGACTGGGAGTCGTCGCAACTGACGCGGAATGGAACGCCACATGGCGGCAATGTGCAGTTTTATTGGTCACCAGTGGCATAGTGTTTTGGTGGCAACGGTGGGGGGGCATTACCAGATGGATATGCCTCGAAATGCATAGGTGTTTGATTAATATTACGTTTCAAATATTTATATCCACAGATCTAAATATTTGGAAAGAAGAAAAAAAAAAAATATTTTCTGCGCAACGATATCCGCACGAAAGATGAAGTCCGCTTGCACTTCGAGGTCATACCCATCTGGCCGGGTGCAAGGGTTCGGGATCGGAATCACTTCGATTCCCGGGCGCAGGCGTCACATTACAGTTTGATAATCTCAACGCAAGTTAGTCGATCTGAAATAATTTTGATAGATTTAAGTTTAGAGAAGCTTTTCTCACAACTGATGTTACTAAGGGCTTATATTAAGATAATTCACAACAGATGAACTATTTTTGGTAAAACTCCATCAAATTTATGTTCAATTATTTTTCTTATCAAGCCCAAAGAGTCGGATTCATAGTGTTTCTCACTCAGCAGCAAGAAGTCGGATTTCATGTCCCTCGCAAACTGCTCAAGCAGATTTTGGGCTGATCTTGGATCAGCATCCTTGCAAAGAATACAGTGTACCTTCTTTGCACACTCTTTTATTTGATGTCCAATTTTACCGCATTTGTAATATAGGGAACTCCTATCGGGTCCTTTGCATACTTGTGTTGTGTGACCATAGCCAAGGTATTTGAAACATTGAAGAGGCGTTGCTCTTCGCCGTATCCTACAGACAACCCACCCTATTCGTACTTTGCCCTTGTTCAGGAATCGTTCGACGTCCTTTTTGGTAAAGACAGCTTTGGCCATGCGTTGTCCCCTATTGTTTTCTGGTGTCAGTCTTGCTTTGATCCTTCCCACGCTAGGGAACTCTCTTTTGATGGCTTCTACTACCTCAACCAGATCCGTGACGTTTATTTCGATCATTGCCATTGCCTCGAGCGAGGCTATAGTTGCGCTTTTGCCGAGGACTTTCTTTACTGCGTCACAAAATGCTTCCTTATTGTCGGCCTCTGCTCCGAATTCGACCAGTATGTGGCCCAACCGCATTGGTCGTACTACTTAAATGGTAGTGTTGGTGTCTTCGGGCCTTACATTTCCCTTGATGTCCCGCAGCACCTCCACGTAGAATTGGCCATCTTGGGGTTTTACGAGCAGTGCCTGTTGCCCAGGTCTTCATCGAGGCTTGAATCTCTCCTGTTTTGCATCAGGTCTTTTTTCTTGTTCGGCGTCCGTGCGAACTCTACTTTCTGGCACTTTTTGAAGGAGTGTCTTTGCGGTTTTCTTTGCTCCTTTTATAAGCACTATCTGGAACCCGTGATCTGGTGCTCCACGCCCATTAAGTGCCTCTTCCTTCCTTATTTAACCCCAATATCTTTAGATGGGGCTAGATGCCAGTATTTTATTGATTTTTAATGGCGGAGCTATCTGCATGTGGCGTTTAGGTTTCGCCCTCAATCACCAAACGCTGCTTTATTTACCTGATCACTCGCTTCTTTTCCTGCCGTAATTTACTCGATGGCTTCAGAATGGTTCTTTATTATGTCGGGATTTACGACCCTTGCATCGGTCGATAATAAAAGTCCTGCATTATGGTATCCCGACGAAACTGGTGGGGCCATCATCTGGGTTTGGAACAGTGATTTCCAAGTGGAGAGTTGTGGACGGGGGGACGGTTCGTGTGGGTTCAGTGTTCAGGAACCACCTTCTTTAGTATGCACCTACCGCCGAACGAACCGATATCATCTATCCAAGCCAAGCGCTTGATCGGCTATGAGGATGATGTTGTGGCTCTGGTCGCTGAACGCACCGTTGAATAAGCGGAACTTAGGCTAGATTGGTAATGCGCCAAATAAGAGACTGGATGACTGTTCACGGACTCAGCTTGGCACTGGAGAAAACCGAAGTAGCAATCTTGACAAATAAGGGAATCCCTTGACTAAGGATGATCTGTATTGGAGTCTTACGAACCAAAGCCATCGGTGGGGTACCTGGGGCTACTGATCGACTCGAAGATGATTTTCAGGGCAATGGCTGAGAAGACTACTTCAGGAGTATCGGCTCTGAGTCGACTAATGGTCAAGGTCGGGGGACCCAGCCGATCAAGTAAACGCCTCTTGATGTGTGCTATAGGGTCAGTGCTACTGTCCAGAGCAGAAGGATGGGGTGACGCTCACAGTCAGAACGTCCACCAAAAACGCCTGTCACAGGCACAGAGAAGAAGAGCACTGAAGATTGCATCTTCGTATCCGACAGTCTCTGATTCGGCGGCGAAAGTCATTGCAGGCGTGATACCTGTCGCCCTCCTTGCTAGAGAGCGCCGCTCTATTTATCTGCGTCGAAACGAGGATGCGAGGGAGATGGTTGTCCACGAAGAGAGACAGCGCTCACTCAACAATTGGTAGCAGTCTTGGGTCAATTGCACGAAGGGTAGGTGGACTGCGCGCTTCATCCTGGATGTGATACCGTAGCCAAATCGAAGTCATGGTGAGACTGACTCCTATTTGACCCAGCTTTTGAGTGGTCATGGGTGTTTTCAGTCTTACCTGCACAATATTGATAAGTTACGGTCCGCCGATAGTCGGTATTGCGCAAGAGAAGAAGGTAATGCTTGTCACACATTTTTTGCCTGCTATAGGGAGACGGGAGAGCTTGCCCGGATAATATAGTCACGCTGATGCTCGAATCGGTTGACAAATGGAACCAAGTGGCACATTATGTTCGAGCAGTCCTAAAAGATAGAAGGGACTTACAGCAGCTGGGGGATTTGAGGCTAGGAAATCGCTTTTCTGGCACTTCTTCTTCCCCTCTCCCCTCCCGCTAGAAGAGGAATCCTCCAGCTTGAATGTGCCTCACGGCGTAACAAAACGAGACCTGGCCCGAAGTAATATGTTGAACGGTTCCTGGCTAGGCTCTCAAGTTGACAGGTGATGTGTTCATTGGGTAGTCCAGTCAACTTCTTGCGAGCATGGGAGTCCCACACTCTGTGCGTAAATGAGCATTCACCTCCCCACCACAAAAAAAAAGTCGGATTGATCGAATCAATTTATGTAGTCTGGTTTGGTTTCACCTACTGTGGCCCAAAAATGTACACGCTCAAATTTGAACACTTCTCTACTAATATTTTGAGCTTTTTAGTTTGGATAACACTTTGTATGGTATTTGAGTGACTATCTGAAGGGCTCAAGTCTAGTTTATGATGCTACGCCAGGTCAACAAAGGCTGAAAGTTTGATTGGATGCTGTAGAGCATCTCATACAATGAGGCTTCTGACACTACACCTGCCGGCTAAGTTGCTCTTGACCAGCTATGCAGATAATGTTGTGACACTAGATGCTGGACGCATAGTCAAATAGGCACAACGTTGACTAGTTGCACAACCGCATTGAGTGAGAAACTAGACTACTACTCGTGGATTCAACCTAATGCTGGGGGGAATCGAAGTGGTCACTCTGACAAAGAAGAGAACCATTACAGTGAGTATGATCAGTATTGGGCTAGTGCAGGTCAAATGGAAACCAGCAATAAAGTACCTAGGGTTGCTAGTTTACTTGAAGATGAGTTTCTCTGAGCAAGTAAGGGCTACGGATGATAAGATTTCTTCAGGCATATTGGCTTTGAGTCGACTTATGGATAACCCAAAAAAGCCCAACATATCAAAAAGATGACTTTCGACAAATGTGGTAGAGTCTATGCTACTGTACTACTCAGCAAGGAGCTCCACCGGAAACGCTTGTCCTGTTATAGAGATATCTACCGCCCTCCATGCTTGAAGGTGCCAAACTATCTACCTTTGCTCAAACGAAGGAATGACTGAGATGATTGCCCGCGAGTTTCTTAGTTTTTGCTTGCTTGATATTTATTCTGGATGGTAAATGATGGTCTGGGTTGCCACAAGTCAATTGTAGTATTCGAGCAATTGGCATATGTAAACTGCGTGAAAAACCAGATACATTCAACGAAAGATTAATGCCTGATGCTCTGCAATAAATTTCATCTGGCAACTTTGTTGAAATACTTTCTTTAGACTATTGCTCAAATTTAAGGGATTTGAAATATAAAATTATTTTTTATCCAACTTTTTAGTATTTTATTTCCCAACCATTAGGGATTCGTTTCAAATTAAATTGTTGATTCAGACATCAGGCTGGCGCGTAGTGTTCTGCGTGATACCAACGAATGAGGAAGAGGTTTAGATCAAGTATTTACGCAAAATATGACTTTTGTTAAACCAGCCTTTGGTGAATTTCCCTCACCCACTAAAAAGTACGTAAATGTAATCATACCTGGAAAGCAGGCACTACATTGCCATTGATATTATTGTCCATCACATTTGCAAAATCCTTAGACCAGGCGGATGCACCGCAAATCCCGCACCAATAGTATGGATAAAGCGAAGAGATCATGAACATATAATTTAAATGATGTGGAGATATAAGCTTTTTTATAAATAGTTTTACTACGGAAATGAAGTATGGTAGCATTCTCGACATAAATTTAGGTAGGGAGTGCATTTCCTTGATTTTATGAAAGTATTGTATTTCTAATCCTTACGTCAGTCTTTTATACAGACTTTTTTCGAAATGTTAAATAGTAATCTAAGCAAGTGTTTTATTTGAATTGCATTTGTGATGATTGTATTTGCATTAGCCTTATTAACTTTTGCTTATATCACACAAATCGTCAAATATGCCACAATGCAAAGAACGATGGCAATGCATAATAAGAATCTATTTTATATTGGAAAAAATGAAACTGGTTTTTTTATCTAAAAAATACCAATTGAATAACTTACTCTTTGCATGCATTACAGTATACATAAATTCGAAATATACAAGTAATGTAAAAATAAACCTGTTAAACACGACAAGGAAAAGCCGTGAAAGACGTCGGCATGTTTGTTGCTTGCTTCTTTCATTGCGCTTTTTCCGTACGAGCCAATTTATCGGTTGTCCTAGAAGTTCAAAACTTTTCTTTGTGTTCCTCTTTCAATTATTTTTAATTTGAGTTTATCCTGTCGGGTTTCCCCATCACAATGGCAAATTAGCCACATTTTTCCTATCTTAAATCTGGTGATCGTAATATAGTCTCAAACTATTGTCTTATTTTCCTTCTTCCTTGTTTTGGAAAAATTCTTGAAAAGATAGTTTTTGATGTGCTGTATCCGCTTGTCCCATCTTTAGCAAACCAACAGCATGGTTTTGTCAGAGGCAGATCTACCTTTACAAATTTACTTTGGAGCTGCCCTCGATCAGAAACAAGATGTGGACGTTATTTTTACGGATTTCTCTAAAGCCTTTGATTCAGTGGATCATTCTCTCCTATTTGAGAAACTTTTAGGGTTCAATGTCCATATTTGCCTCTATTCTTGGCTTCTCTCCTATGTCCTGAATCATCAATGTGTAGTCACTTTTAACTCTTGCTTCTCTTCTTCATTTCACTCAAGCTCGGGAGTTCTGCAAGGTTCACTACTTGGCCCCATATTATTTTTACTTTTTGTCAATGATCTACCTTCTGTTATCACATCCCCCTGTCTCCTTTGTGCTGATGACTTTTGGGCTATTGATTCCCTTTTAGACGTGGATATCCTTCAAACTGATCTTCAGCATCTTAGTGACTGGTGTGAATCAAACCATCTCTCCTTAAATGTTTCCAAATGCCCTAAAATGATATTCTCCTGTTAAAAAATTTCCTCTTTTCTCAACGTATGAGTTTGTTGGTATCCCTTTGAGCATTGTAACCTCCTTTAAGGATCTTGGTTTGCTTTTCGATTGTAAACTGAAGTTTGATCTATACATTGCTCTAATTATTAAGAAAGCCTTCCACTTAACTCGATTTATTTGACGATCCGCTTCGTCATTCTAACATATCACCTCCTGTATGTGTCTTTGCTTCTCACTAGTAAGTATCATTTGAAGTACTGCTCCCGAATTCATTGTCAGTACCACAGGAAGCATATCGATGCTCTTGAGTCACTTCAAGGCAGATTCACACGGTCTCTTTTCTTCAAATTCACCCTTCCTTGCTCCCGTTATGATGACCGACAACATATTTTGAACCTTCGTACCCTCGAGTCCAGACAATCTTTCCTTGACGAATGTCTTTTTTTCAAGCTTCATCAAAATGTATGTAGGCAAATTAATATATTCGACGCTGCTCGCCCTAAAAGATCCTCGCTTGAATTTCATGTTCCGTATGCACGCACTAACACCTTCTACCACTCTCCATTACTTCGCTTATCTCGTATGCGCAACCAGCAAAGTCTTGGTCCTCTACCACACTCTCTTGGCGTATTCAAAACTTCAACGAAAAATCAAATTTATAAATACTCCTGTAAGTCTTAATTTTTGTTATCGTATTGTGATCTTTTTTCTTTAATTTATTCCATATTTTGAATTTCTATGTTTGTATTCATCTATTAATTGACTTGTAATAGGACTACCAGTCTGTAAGTTAATTTTTTGAAATAAATAAATAAATAAACTCCATAGCGGTAATTTCTTTTTGTGCTTCATTTCTAGAAAAAGTGATTCAGATGCGTATAAAATCTCAAAGTAAGACTTAAACCTGCTCCGGCCCCTATCCACGAAGCACACTACTTTGTGAAAGTTTTTGGTTAACGGTATTCCGCGATTCTTGCTGTGAATTGTTATTATCAGTGGCATGGTACGGACAAAAAGTCAAATGACGAACGACAGCCAAGGGAAAGAAAAATATAACGATTCTACGTAATGGCACACAAGAAAATTTCGCATTAAATTGTTGTTAATGAAAAAAAATATACATATAACATTCAATACTTTGCCATTTTGTATGTTATTCATTTAATCATAGACCGTATGTTGCTGAGCCAAGTTGAATTTACACCCCCCATGTCATTTGAGAGCCTAAGTGATTGTTATTGTGACGTAAAAAGAATCAAAGTTTTTTCGGTAAAGCGGTTGAAATATTTAAATGCTTCAGTGGAATCATTTGTTGGTGATCAGTTCAACTATTAAAATAAAAGAACTGATAGCACTTATATTGAATTTTTAATAATTTAAAAGCATGCAGTAATCACCCTACTCAACTACGAGTAGTTATCGGAGGATTGGATGAGTACCCTTGATTTTATTCTTATTTAGTAAGGTTGTTCCAACCATAATGCACGATGTTAATTGTGAGTCACACATTAACGTCAAGTTTTTGCCCAATTTAATTTGACATTTCTTTGTTTCAGTGTTTGACAAATTCAACCATGGAGAGGTACACAATTGAGACGCGCGTTAACTTTGTTGAAGCCTTTTGCGAAAATGGGCTTCCAAATCAAAGTGCATTTCGTGCACTTCGTGGTCATTTCAGTCAGCATAATCGACCAAATGTGTTCACAATCGGGACAGTTGTGCGCGAATTTCAGCAAACCGCTCACTGAGTTTGTTTCACGGAAAACATAGCTGTTATTTGCAATAGTGTGGCTGAGGAGCCGTCAACCTCGACTCGTCGTCGTACCCAACAATTAAACATGTCACAAACTTTACTGATGCGAATTTTGAATAAAGATTTGAGTTTACACGCTTACAAGGTCCAATTGACTCAGCAGCTGAAGCGTACTGACCATTTCAAGCGTCGACAATACGCCGAATGGTTGGTTGAACAGACAAAAGGGAATGGTGGCTTTACAAACAAAATCATCTTCAGCAACGAGCCACACTATCATCTCAGTGGATTCGTTAACAAGCAGAATGGCTGCATTTGGGCAAATTAGAATCCACGAGTGATTGTTAAAAAGTCGGTTTATCCTCAAGGAGTGACGGTTTGGTGTGGTTTATGGGCTGGCAGCATCAACGGGCTGTACTTTTTCGAAAATGATGACGGCCAAGGAGTTACCGTGAATGGTGTTCACTATTACGAGATGATAACGGACTTCTTGTGGCCAGAAATTGAGGTTATGGACCTGGACGAAATGTGGTTTCAAAAAGATGGTGCCACTTGCCACACAGCTAACAAAACAATGGTTCTTTTGCGTGAGAAATTCTATGGCCGTGTTATTTCACGTTGTGGCGATGCTAATTGGCCGCCACGATCATGTGGTTTGACACCGTTGGACATCTTTCTCTGGGGATATTGAAAAAAGTGAAGAACAATTTAAGAGCTTAAAGACGAGTTAATTCAGCACATTAACGTCATTGAACCTCAATTATGTCTCAGAGTCATTGAAAATATGGACCTTCGGATAGAAGTATGCCGCCTTAGCCGTAGCGAGCATTTGGCCAACCTTTTGTTTCACACATAATTGTCATAGATTCTCTATTATAATGAAAAATATTAACAAAAATTTCTGAAAACGTATTGTTTTATTTATAATTAGAATCGTGCGTTTTGGTTGGACCACCCTTTGCAAGCCCAAGATTATTGGGATCCTCATTCCAAGGACTAGTTTGCCTCTAAAAAATTCATTGGTCGCTTGGGTAGGTGAACAAGCTTAAACTTCCTGGTAAAGAAAATTCACTTTGTTTATGCAACATTAATTTTAATTTTCCATCCATGGTAGTATTGATATGTATGTTCTAACGCCATTTCAAGGCAATAATGAAATTTAGGTCTGCGTCCATGCAAATGTCGTCAGCGAAAGCTGCAACTTGGCAGTTTGGTAAGGAAAGTATATCAGAAATACAAATGTTATATGAGGATCGGCTTAGGTAGGAGCCTTGTGGAACGCCAGCAGTGATATTTTTCTCTGTGAAATGCTTCCCTTACTTTCACCTGGAACTTTCTGTCAGTAAAAAATGCTTGTATGAGGTTCCACGAATATGGGGGTGTATTATATTTCAGAAGTTGATAGACAAAAGCATCGTGCCAGACTATATCGAAGCCTTTTTCTACATCCAACGTCACTAAACCTACCGACAATTAATTGTACATCGCTACTTTGACGTCCTTTGTCACGCAAAAAAAGCTGATGCTCTGTTGAATATCTGTTTCTGAAGTCTAATCGAAAATCACGTAAGACATTGTTAGCCATTAAACCGTTTAATCTTTTTAGGACTAATCTTTCAAAGAGCTTACCTGAATCTGGCAGTAGGCTGATGGGCTTGTAGTTGTTGAAAGAGTGCGAATCTTTTTCAGGCCTCAGAATAGGTATAATTCAAGCTTATTCCTAGATGGATGAAAATAAAGAAAGCCTAAAGCAAGCGTTAAATAGGAGTCATGTGAAGACTATTCCTTTTTTGAGTCAATTTTTAAGCAATTTGTTTGACAACCCATCGATACCTGGAGCTTGAATAAAGCTATTAGCTCTTTTGTTTTTATTCATGCATCAGGAGGTAAAGATTTTTGGTAAGAGGGTTGTTCCAAAGCTTTGCCCACCATCATTCCTGCTTGATTGTAGCAGAGCCTATAGGAGATATTATGGAACTGATTAAATTTATCTGCAAGTATATCTGCTTTTCCTTGATTAGGGTAAATATCCGATTCGTTCTTTTTTATTATCAAATATGGTAACATATGCCACTTTCGTTCAAAAATTCTAATAAAAAACCAGACTTTTGAAAATTCTAATAAAAAACCAGACTTTTGCGAGCTATCCGAGGTGTGCCAATAAAATAATGAGGCTGATTCCATGAAGGCCGTATATTTAAAAATTATTCTACAACTCTGCCATCCCCTTCAAAGTAGTCCCCTGGGACAGCTATATAAAAATTCCAGCGCATTTTCAATGCTTTGTAACATTTCTGGAACGTTTCGACTGGGATGTCCACGAGTACCCTCGTCAAGGCCACCTGGATGTCCGTAATCAATTCAAAATGAGTTCCTTTGACCATCGATTTTGTTCTAGGGAACAGAAAAGTCACAGAGTGACATATCGTGTGAATAAGGTGGCTGTTGCAACACGGCGATCTCTTTAGAGGCCAAATACTGGGACACGCGGGTGACGGTAAGGTATGATTCTTTGTAACCATCTTCGCGCACGACATTTTCATCCCAAAATCTGCGGTTAAAATTTGTTTGACTGTTTCACGGTTCATACCAAGTTCCGAGGCCAACATTTGAACTGTTAAATGCTGATCTTAACGGATTAGGGCACGCATACGGTGCGCATTTGCGTCAGTGTACACCTCGGCTGGTCTTCCGCTCCGCGCCTCACCTTTAACGCTTTCAGGGCCCTCCTTAAAGTCTTTATGCAATCGAAACACCTGGACACGACTAAGATCACTATCTACATGCAACTTTAGCGTACGTTTCTAAAGCTGTTTCACCCAATCTGGCGCAAAACGTCATCGCGATGCGTTGCTCTTGATTTCGTTTCTTCATTTTCGGGACGAGCACCACCAACACACGTCTACTCAACACGACATAGCAGGCGAACTAAACAAGGTAGAGCGATGGGAAATATATCCATGGCGAGAGGAAGGATGCCGGTGAAGGGGAAGGGAATTTCAAGAACGCAGGTTTATCACAAGCGTGGCAATAAAATTAGTCTCATTACTTAATTGTCACATCTCATAGCTCAGATTTGTTAGCATATTGTTCCATCAGAGGTTCCGGAGCTCCTTAATTTGGTTCCTAACATCCAAACAAGAATCTTTTTAAAGAAATAATTTGGTTACAAGACCCTTAATACAGGGTTTCCCAATAAGAGGTGTTATTTTGATGTTAAAAGAAAAATGCCATTTTGTAATATAAATGATCAGAGCTTAATTTCATTATGAAGAAAAATGTATGTCGTTAATAGTGAAAAATAACCAGGCAAATGACCACCACGACCACGCTAACAGGACCATATCCTTTTCATGAAATTTTCCATAACCAAATCGCAAAGTGGCTGCCCTATGTCCTCGATAGCCTCACGAACTCCATGTTTGAGTTCTTGAACCGACGCTGGGCTGTTGGCGTAGACCCTTTCTTTTACGTGGCCCCACAGGAAGAAGTCACAAGCTGTTAAATCACAAGATCTCGGTGGCTAATTGTGATCACCTCTTCGAGAGATAACACGGTCCGGAAACTTTACCCGTAAATGACCAATGGTTCCTTGTGTGGCACGTAGCGCCACTTTGTTGAAAGTAAATGTTGTGCAGATCAATACCATCCAATTCTGGCCATAAAAAATCATTAATCATCTGTTGCTCCAGCCTCATTTTCGAAAAAGTAAGGTCCAATGAATCCGTCGGACCATAAACCGCATCAAACAATCACACGTTGAAGATAAAGAGGCTTTTTAACAATAACTCTTGGGTTTTCCGAGCCCCAGATGCGACAATTTTCCCGTTGACGTAGCCACCGAGGTGGAAATGGGCCTCATCACTCAAAATGATTTTTCAGTGGAATTCTGGATCATTTTCATGCATTTCAAGAACCCAATCAGCAAAGACACGACGTTATTGATACTCTATAACTTTAAGACCCACTTTATAAGCCTTAAGACCTAAATCTTTATGCACAATACGGTGTAATGACGTTTGTGGAATGTCTTATTCCAAAGAACGATGATTTCTTTCAACACTTTCGGCTCCAGCAGCAATATTCTCGGCTGTTTTTGAGTGACATGCACGGGTTTTATTCTCCACATCACCTCATTGTCCCATCAGCTCGAATTTTCCCACCAATTTCTGTATTGCGGTCCGACAAGGTGTTTCACGACGACCCAAAAATGTTCGAGTTCTACGAACCGTCTCTGCCAAACTTTCACCATTTTTATAGTGAATTTTAATAACTTCAATGCATTGTTGAAGCATGTATTGTTCTTTTTTTAGCAATGGCGTAGTTTTTACTTGTGAAATGTCAAAAAATGAAAGCTTCAAAAGAGACATCTACCGAAAATGCGGGCTATTCAAAATAACACCTCTTATTGGAAAGCCCTTTATTTATAACGTTGGAAGAAATATTGATGTTAATATTATTTATGTTGTCAATGCTGAACGGAATATGTATATATTAATTACAGTATAAATATCAAATAAAATATTTACCAGTTCATCAAGATTAAATTTGATTTTAATGCTCAATTGAGATTTTTGCTTCTCAACTTGTATTGTGTTAAGATTGACGACCCTCTTGCTCAACCAGGCATATCTTTAACGAAATGCCACAAATCGAGAGACTCCCACTCAAAACGTCCTGGTGGTCGGCTGTCTTCAAGTAAATGATAGCAGACCACACAACTGTCAATATATTGTATAAGTTTCCAAACTGTCTAAGGATTACTGGTACACAGTTTCCGTGATTTTGTTAATTTTACCTTCTGTAAGGTCCATAGCACGCATTAACAAATTTACAAAATACTCACGGTTGTATTTAAAAAAACTCTTATACTTTTTTTCTTACATAAACTTGAAAGTTTATAACTTTTGAACGGAAATAGTTTTAGTTTTAGACACTTTTCAAATTTTGAAGCCAACTTGCCAATATTTTTTTGTAATGCTATTGGTGCATACTTCTTTCCTCTGGTTTCACGTTTTGTAATTTTTGCAAGTTGAAATTTTCTCCTGTGCTGTCAACGCATGCTCCTCTATTGGTTTGTCTTTTTCTAGTTCATATTTTCAGAGTCACCAAATTATAGGGTTGGACCCTAACACAAGTATCTGAAAATATATTGAAGGCTTTCGAAAGACGGGTTCTGAGGCGAATAATCGGAGCAAAGCTAGGTGGGGACCAATGGTGAATTCGGTACAACCATGAGCTGTATGAAATATTTGTCAAACTGGAGGTCTTAACGATTGTAAAACTGCTGAACATACAATAGGCTGCCCACATGAATTATATGGGCAAACAACGGATCTCCAAAAAGATGTGCGTTGGGAGAACTGAAGGGTGCAGACCAATGGGGAAACTGAGAAAACGGTGGTCTGACTCGGTCAACGTAGACAGTTTATTGCTGCTTGGAATTCGAGGGCACGGTCAATGGACCAAAACAGTTGGAGGCGCTTGCTACAGGAAGCAAAGCCCCGAAAGGGGCTGTAGCGCTACGAAGAAGAAGTAATTAAATTATAGGGTATACTATCATATTGTACTTACTCGCAGATGTAATGATAAACATGCAAATAGTATTTAATCCGTTATTTAAAAAAAAAATTGAAGAAGGAAAATACACTGAACTTGTTTGATTCCAACTTTTGTTATAATGTAATTCAATTCTTTTTATTTTGATTAATAATTTTCTGATAATCTTAAAATGGTTACTCTTTTCTGCAAAAAAGTATAATCAAAAAAAAATAGTCGAAAACTCAGTTCAATGACAAGTGATCACTAATCGCTACAAAGATTACATTAGAATTCTCTCCGAAGAACTTTTTGTCTCCATGACAAAAAGAGCTCTTGTTTATTCCCTCTACCTTGAATTCTACCAGTAGATCACCACACCGACTTGACTACACTGCATGAATGATGATTTACACATCATTTACTTTTAACTGTTGCATTTATTTCTCGCAGAACAGCTGGATTGAACGTACTATGTGTAGGTTTGACTAGCTGAGCCTGCTGTATAAATTTGCCCCGTGGCTTGCTTTTAGCTTGGGTTGCCTAGAATATTTCTTTAATTTTCAATTTTTAGGGAGCTAGTTTATTTTTTACATCGTTAGTAGAAGCTTTTTATCTACCTTACATGAAACCGCCTTGAACTCCTCGTTCAACGTGGTTTTCTGCTAGCACCTTGTCCTTTCTCCTCCTCTTTCCTCTGTCTCCTTTAATTGAACTACAGGCCACCTTTTGCTGGTGATATGGGTTAGAATCACTGGCAGTTTGTTTATTCGACTAGAGTTATGCTCCTCCTTTGTTCTCTAATACTTACGCCTGTAACTCTCAATACGTTCTATGAGCTCTTCAAGTTCTCTGATGATGCTCTTTTGAGCGCTGGTAGAGGTTTTTGTTCTTTCCCGAACTATGCTTACTTTGTTGATTAACTTTTCTTTGGAACGTTCAAAAGTAATTGAGCTGCCTAGCTTCCTAGGAGAGAGGTTCTTAATATTTGCATTCAGCAGTTCACGTGCTTTAACATTACGTGCCAGTGCAACTTTGGGCTTTCCCGCTCTCCAGTTATTTCTTGCATTCATTCTGCTGGAGCCATTTTTCCATTTTTGAACTTTCTCATATGGGCAGCTCTAGTATAGGCATGATTTCTTTTCTGCCCCAAATGCAACAAAAATTTCCAGTTGCTCCTTTTTCTTGGAGTTTCGTGGCTCATTTGCCAATTTGCCGTCTGTTTTCGGTATTTTCGATGTTGTTCTTAGCGATACTGAAGGTGATAGAAAGTATCATCATAATTGCTCCCTCCCCCTCAATTTTTGCAGCTTGTCATGACTGCTAATTTTCGCTGCGCTCGATTCCCCCCTTTGATGGTGTTCATGCCAACATCGATTTCAGATTCAAGTTTCCTTGTAAAGGGTGGTTTAACCAAAACGCACGATGTTAATTACAAGTAAAATAAAATATTTTCAGAGAATTATTTTAATATTTTTTCATTGTAATAGAAAAATCTATGACAATTATGTGTGAAACAAAGTATTTCCCGAATGTTCGCCATGCCTACAGTTGCATACTTCGATTCGATGGTCCTTATTTTCAATGACTCTGAGACATAATTGAGGTTCAATGTCGTTATTGTGCTGAATTATCTCACCCTTTAGCTCTTAAATTGTTCTTGGCTTATTGAGGTACACTTTTTCTTTTAAACATTACCAGAAAAAGATATCCAACGGTGTCAAACCACATGATCGTGGCGGGTAATTAACATAGCCACAACGTGAGATAACACGGCCTTTGAATTTCTCGCGCAAAAGAGCCATTGTTTCTCTGGCTGTGTGACAAGTGGTACCCTCTTGTTGGAACCACATATCACCCAGGTCCATAACCTCAATTTCTGGCCACAAGAAGTTCGTTATCATCTCACAATAGTGAGCACCACTCACGGTAATTGCTTGGCCGTCCTCATTTTCGAAGAGTACGGCCCGATGACGCCACCGGCCCATAAACCGCACCAAATAGTTACTCTTTGTGAAAACACCGACTTTTTAACAACCACTCGTGGATTCTCATTCGTCCAGATGCGGCAATTCTACTTGTTAACGAACCCACTGAGGTGAAAGCGTGCCTCGTCGCTGAAGATGATTTTCTTTGTAAAGTCACCAGTCCCATCTGTTTGTTCAACCAATCAATCAGCGTATTGCCGACGCTTGAAATGGTCAGTAGGCCTCAGCTCTTGAGTTAATTGGACCCTCTAAGCGTTTAAATTCAAATCTTTATTCAAAATTCACATCAGTAATTTTCGAAGGATGTTCAATAGTTGGGCACGGAACGAGTCGAGGTTGATGGCTCTTCTGCTACACTATCGCGAACAACAGCAATGTTTTCCGCGGAATGAACTGAGTGAGCATGCACATGTAATTTCACATTTCCTACAGACCCGGTTTGCTGAACTTTGCGTTCGATTCTCCCGATTGTGGATACATTTGGTCGAGTATTTTTTTTTTTTGTGGTAGGGAGGTGTAGGCATTTACGCCCACCGAGTCTGGCAGTGTGGGACTCCCATGGAGGATACTCTTGGACTACCCACTAAACACCTCCCCTGTCAATCTGAGAACCTAGCCTGGAACCGTTTGACACATAACTTCGAGCTAAGCCTCGTTTCTCTGCGTGTTTAGGCGCCACCGGGCTACAGGGATCCCTTTTCCAGCGGAAGGAGGGGAAGGGAGAGGAATTTCTAGAAACGAGACCCCTCCGCCTCCAGGCGCTCATATATTTTCCTTTTTATCTTAAGGACTGCCCGAGCGTAATGTGCTACACAGTTCCATTTGTCAACGGATGTGAGCATCTCTCCAGTGAGTTCATCCGGAGAGAGATCTCCCATTTCTTCGATGAGGTCACCGCGCTGCCTTTCCCACCTCTTGCATACAAAAAATGTGTGGTAGGCATCATCGACCTCTCCAGCACAGAATATGCAGTCAGGAGACCGTGATTTACCAATCTTGTGCAGGTAAGACCGAAAGTATCCATGTCCACTCAGTAGCTGAGTTAGATAGAAGTCAGTCTCACCATGCCTTCAATTGAGCCACGGCCTCAGGTCACCAATAAGGCGTGCGGTCCATCTACCTTTTGTATCGCTCACCCAGGACTGTTGCCAATCACTGAGTGAGCGTTCTCGTTCTTCGTGGACGACAGCATCTCTGTCGCATTCGTTCCTCCGCAGGTAGATTCTGCGGCGCTCCTTGGCAAGGAGGGCAATGGGTATCACTCCTGCGATGACCAGCACTGCCGACTCCGAGACAGCCCGATATGCAGATGCAATCCGCAGCGCTCCCCGTCGCTGCACCTGTGCCAAGCGCCTTCGATACAGCCCCTTGTTGAGAGCCTCACACCATATCTCCGATCCGTACAAAGGCACAGATTGTGCTGCACTCATCAGAAGTCTCCTTCTTGATGAGGTGGGACCCCCTATGTTGGCCATTAGCCGGCTGAGAGCCGAAACACTCGCTGCGGCCTTGTCAGCTATTGCCCTGATTTGCTCGGAGAAACGCATCTTCGAGTCGATCAAAATGCCCAGGTACTTCACTGCTAGTTTAGTCTCAACGAGTGCTTCCCCAATGTTGATTATCCTTACTCTAGGGATTCTCTTTTTTGTCAAGATGACTACTTCGGTTTTCTCCAAAGCTAGGCTGAACCCGCGAGCAGTCATCCAGTCCCACACTCAGCGCATTAGCATACCCAGTCTGAGTTGCGCTTGTTCAACAGTGCATCCCGCTACTAGCGCCACGACATCGTCTGCATAGCCGATCAAGCGCGACTCATCCGGCAGCTCGATTCTCAGTAGCCCATCGTACGTGATGTTCCACAGGTCTGGGCCAAGGATGGAGCCTTGTGCAACACCCGATGTATTTTCCATCCTCCGCCGACCCTCCTTCGTCTCATAGAGCAGGCTCCGGTCTGTCAGGTAGTTCTTCAAAATCCACATAAGATATTCTGGAACTTGAAAAGAGTTTTCCAGTGCTTCCAAAATATCCGCTCATCTAGCGGAATTGAAGGCGTTTCTGACGTCAAGCGTCACGAGCAACACAACCCTTTTGTTTGACTGGCAGTGAGCCTCCGCTCTTTGGACTGCGCTCACTACTTCCGCTATCGCGTCAATAGTGGAGCGACCTGCTCTAAAACCATACTGCCGTGGAGATAGGTCCCCGGCAGAACGCACCGCGTCAGTGAGTCTTCCCTTGATGAGTTTCTCGGCCACTTTCCCAGCCGTGTCTAGCATACATAACGGGCGGTATGCCCGTTATGTATGTATGCTGATCAGTACGAGCCTCGCCACTTTCCAGCGTTCCGGAAAAACACCTTCGTAAAGGCAAGCGTTGAACATACTGAGCAACAAGTCAGGACAAAGCTTGTAGACAAGCTGCAAAACCTCAACAGGAACGCCATCCGGTCCCGGTGTCTTCCTTGCTTTCATGGATAGAATTGCCTGCTCCAGTTCCATCATTGTGAAAGGTGAGCATTCTAATGGTGTTTGTGCATGAGCTGGATCGACACGGACAGGGTGCGTGGGGAATAGTGCCCGTACGATCTCGTCCATCTTCTCTGCTTCATGTAAGCAGGGCTTCCGTTGGGCACCAAGTTTTCGCATGACCAGCTTGTAACCTAGGCCCCACGGATCCCTATTTACATCGTCCACGAGATCTTGCCAGCGTCGGGCCTTGCTCTTGTTAATAAGCCTGCGAAGATATTTCCTGCCGGACCTGTATGCTGCTAGCCTAGTGTCTGCCTCCTCCCGTGTTCACGCCCGCTGGGCCTCTCGCCGAAGTTTGTGACACTCGCTTTTTTGCTCGGCGATCTCGTTTGACCACCAGTATACTGGAGGCTTACCGTGTCGGGGTCTCCGACGGGGCATGGAAGACTCGCAAGAAGTTATGATGGTACTCATAGTTGAGTTCACCAAGTCCTTGGCTGTAGGCCCTCCACTCCCTGGCGGAGCTCCCAGCAACGGTGCGCCTACCGTAAGCGCGTCAGCGAACCTCTCAACGTCCATCCTTCCAGTTCTCCATCTGAGGATTGTAGTTTGGGCATATGCACGCAGAGTGGCACCGTCGTGAATCTCAACCATTTTATACTGGTGACCACTAGCCGAGTAGTCCTCTAGTACTCCGAAGCGAGTGTCACATCGGGTATGGTTCATACGCAACCCCAGCGGCGGAAAATAGGGGTGTTACCAGTATTTAGGACAAAAAGCGCTGTTCTGGCCGCCATGTCCAAGATTTGCTTCCCCCTTGGGTTGGATTGTGGCATACCCCATTCAATGGCTCTAGCGTTGAAGTCTCCCCTGACCAGCATGTGGCCCTCTGTGTTCGAGACAGCGTCCTCCAGGGCATCGAGTTTGGTTCGAAAAGATGGCATTGCCTCGTTAGGCGTCAGATAAACACTGAAATATGTTATCCCTGAACACTGCACCCACACAAAACCATCCCCGCGTCCATGGCCCTGCACCTGAAGGCGGGCGCTGTCTCGAACCCAGATGGCTGAGGTACTAGATTCGTCAGGGTACCACGCTTGCGAATCCTTGTTATGATGTTGCTCGCTCAGCAACAGGAGGTCAGCTATCCCTCGCAAACTGCTCAAGTAGGTCCTGGGCGTTTGTGCTTCAGTGCAAATTGACCTGCAGGATACGGATCATTTGAGTATCGATTTGGCTTTAGTTAGGGCCTCCTTGAAAACCCAGCATCTCACTGTCCCCGGCTCATGTTTGAGGTCGCCGGGTGCTAGCTTAGCATCTTTGCAAAGAATGCATTTTGCCTCGTTCGTGCACTCCTTCCTTTTGTGTCCCGTTTCATCACATTTGTAGCACAGAGATCTCCTGTCGGGTCCCCTACAGCCATACGCGGTGAGTCCGTATTCGAGGCATCTGAAGCAGCGGATAGGGATCGCTCTTCTGCAGATCACCCAACTTATTTTAATTTTGCCCTTCGCCAGGATTTGCTGGGCGTCTTTATCAGCTAGTTCGACAATAGCGGTGCATTGCCCCCTTGTGTTTTTACGTGTCAATCTTGCCTTGACTTCACTTAAGCTGGGGAACTCCCTCCTAATGGCATCCTCTACTTCAGCTTTGTCCGTGACGCAGTCGAGGTCCCTGATTTCCAGGGTGGCCATTGGTTCGAGCGAGGCAATGGTTGCCGCATCTCCAAGAACCTTTTGAACCGCGTCACGGAATGTATCTTTGTTTGTGGCCTCTGGCCCGAATTCCACCAGCAAGCCACCGGTCCGGGTTGGTCGAACTGCTTTGATGGCAGTTTTGGTGTCGTCTGGCTTGACCGCTCCTTTAATTTCACGGAGGACATCTGCGTAGGTTCGGCCCTTAGTGGGTTTAAAAAGCAGTGCCTCTCGCAAGGGTTTGCGCCGCGGTTTGTTTTTTGTTTTCTGCGCTGTATCGGGGGTTTCTATGTTATTTTTTTCGTGGTTGAGCTCTTTGTCTGTTTTTTCTAGGAGTAGCTTTTTGGCCGCTTTTTTCGCTGCCTTGTTTCGCACCACATGAAACTCCTCGCCTGGAGTGATAACTTCGTTTATGGTCTCGTCCTTCCTTCTTTTCTCACGGTCGCCTTCAATTGGGCTACCGGCCATTCTTTTGCTGCTGCTAGGACCCACTGATGCCTCGAGGGAGAGCGTGTCTTTTTGGTGCTTTTCGGTTGCAAGCCACCTCCGCCTGTAGTGCGTTATGCGGCCAAAAAGCTCCTCCAGTCCAAGAATGCCATTCCTAACACTCTTTCCTATGTTTTCCTGCACTTCGCAGGTAGCCCTCAGTTGTTTGACGATAGTCCCCGCTTTCCGAGTAAGCCGCTCCTCTTCAGTGCGGTCAAGGGCGATTGTGTCATTTGGCGCCACCTCTTGGGAGAGGCCCCCGTTTCCTAGCCCTTTTGCTTCTATCGCTTCGGTGACGTTCGAAGTGGCGTCCGCCAACGGCAAAACTTCTCCCTCCCCCAGTCTTACACTGGCCTCTGTTGGTGTCGCAGCTTGATCCGGATTGTGTACGTCTTGCACTGGACGCTCCGGGGTGTGCATAGTCCTTCTACTGCGCCCAAAGGCCGCAATGATACCAGGTCGCACAACGCACTCTGCCTTCTTTCGTTCGTTAGTCCGTCTGTCGTCTGTCTCCGATGATTTAACCTGTGATGTTGACTTTGACAGTGTTTCTGGGGTTTGCTGCCTCCCCCCGCAATCGGTGACTTGTTTTATTGGTGTTCTTGCCAACAGCGATTTTTGCCTGAAAGGGTTCTCCGTGCTAGCGTCCTGTTTGCTTGTAGTTATATCTGTTACAGAAGCCAAGTTCACCGCTTCTATAACATTGCAGTCGCCGGATGACGACGGCCGGGAGCCTGCTCGCTCACTACCTTCTGCCGCCGGTTCTGGGGATCCGACCTCCTGCACCGTAATTTGGTTCCCCTTGTGGACCTCCATGGTTTGGTTTTCTGCCTGGGTTTCCGTTCCCATAGCATTTTACCTACTGCCAGGATATATGGATAATTGATGACGCCATATATTTCGTCATGTCACAGTGAAGATCATTGACACTCAGGTATTTGTCCTGAGACTCTCCCTTCACTGCCGACCATTGTCCGCGGCTGCTTATTGGTTATTCGCAGCGAACCTTTCGAAAAAGGTCTGCAAATATCCGCAACCCTGGGGACGCGTTTGGTTCCCGGTCTGAGGGCACTATCGATAAATCCAGTATGGCGACGAAAAAAATCACGAAGTGCACGAACGCCCATTTTCGCAAAAGGCTTCAACAACCTTAATGCGCTGCTCAATTGTGTGCGTCTCAATGGTTGAATTTGTTAAACACAGAAACAAAGAAATGTCAAATTAAGTTGGGCGAAAAAATTAACGTTAATGTGTGACTAATAATTAACATCGTGCATTATGGTTGGACTACACTTTATATGTAGCAGGCCAATTGAAAAGTCCCCGGTCAAATGGGGCCGCTTTTTAGGGTTTTGTAAAATAATTTTACAAAACCCTTCTAAAATCGCAACGTGCCTGTCCATCTGTCCGTCCGTGTGTCACAGCGCTTTTTCTCACAAACTACTTAAGCTAGAAACATCAAATTTTGTATGCAGGTGTAAAGTGATGCTCTCTTCAAAGCTCAACTACAAAAAATTTTATAAGGTATTTAAGGGGGGTCTCACCAAATAGGGGAGTGATCCCCGAAAAAAAAATTCATCAAAGGTAGCCGATATGGATATCAAATGAAACTTTCCAAAACAGGTCTTAATTTGATACTTTTTGGTTCAAGGGACATGCAGGGAGGGGTAATACACGAAAAATGTGTCCCCCTCTAGCTCGCGACTGGACACCTGTGATCCGAAAAATCTGAAAACAACTATGGATATAGGTATTTATGTGTTGTACTCAACAAATACCTTAGAAGTCGAAAGTCACTCAACTATGTTAATAATAGTATGATATTCGAATTTCCCCAATAAAATCGCACCGGTACCCTTAAACTAAACAAAATTCGATTTTTATGTAGTCCTACTAAGGATTCTCAAACTTTGTAAGTTTGATGAAAATCAAATGATATGCACGGAAGTTATAGCCGTTTGAAATTTCTCCCATTACAACAACAATAACACATGATTTCGGTATTTTATGAAATTTCCACCGAATCATTCACTGCAGTTTTGACTTGATCTTCTGGAAATTTTCCAATAAGGTCAATAACATCTGAGAATTTATGATTTGAGTGATTTTTGTTGGTTTGCAACAAAATGGCGACCGTTGAAAATAGAAAAACAATGAATTTTCTTTTGAACGTCCACATCTCTTTGACATATGATATTATTCATTGCTGGTGGCTTCATTTCTGAGAAGTTGGGTACAATACCCTTCTGACATGAGCGTAGGTCTGTAAACCCAACTTGTTAACGATTTCATCCTTTAAACGATCTAATAATACAATATAATAATCGCTGTTGATGGTCTGGCCTATTTGGAGGTAATCAATGAATATTATACCTTGCACATCCCAGAATACTGATGCTATAACCTTGCCAGCTGACTGTTGTGTTTTCCCTCGCTTTGAATTAGGTTCATCGTGTGCAGTCCACTCAGCTGACTGTCAATTTGACTCCGGAGTGAAATGATGGAGCCATGTTTCATCCATTATTAAATATTGATGCAAAAATTCAGGTTTATTGCCCTTAAATACTGCTCAGAATCATTAACACGTTGTTGCTTTTGCTCGATTGTGAGCTCGCGCGGCACCCATTTTACACACAGCTTTCTCGTGTACAAATATTCATGAATGATATGAGGTACACATTCAGATGATATCTTCACAATGCCTGCTATCTCGATCAAGTTCACTTTACGGTCATTCAAAATTATTTTGTGAACTTTTTTGATGTTTTCGTCGGTGGCAGCCTCTTTTGGGCGTCCACCGTGTTCGCCGTCTTTGGTGCTCATTTCATCACATTTAAACTTAGCGTACCAATCAATGATGGTTGATTTTCCTGGTGCAGGCCCCGGAAACTCTTCATCAAGCCAAGATTTTGCTTCAACTGTATTTTTTCCTTTCAAAAAGCAATATTTTATCAGCAACACGAAATTCTTTTTTTTCCATCTTTTTTCAAATAACAAAAGTATCTACACTCACAACGCAATATCTCACAAACTAATGGTCGGACTGCTGTCAAATTTTGATATGTATCGTTGGAAGGTTAGTACTAATTAAAAATCATGTGGATTTAATACTAGCACCGCTATCTGTGTGTCACACCGGGGATTTTTCAATTGGCCTGCTACTATGTCTGGTATAGTGGCCAAGTTCACTACCTCTGTAACATTTCAGTCGCTGGATGATGACCATCAGGAGCCTGATGGCTCGCTACTCTCGGTTTTTGGTACTGGGAATCCAGCCCCTATACCGTAAATTTCTTCTTCCTATCCTATCATGCTTGGCTTTTGATCTGCGTTGTTTTTCATAGTGTGTTAGCAGACGCTAAGGTACAACACATGAATTCGTGATGTTGACATGTACTCCGTCATGTCACAGTGAACATTATTTGCACTCATGTATCTAAGTCACCCCTGAGACTCCGTTTTTGGTCGACAACCTTCCGAGAAAGGACTTCCCGTATCTGCAACATTGGGGATGCGTTCAGTTCCGCAATTTGTGAGTCCCATCAAAAACTCAATAAGCGAAATAAATCAATAAATAAATTTTTTTTTGAATTTGTAGTACATTGGAAATGAATTTTTCCAAAAAAATCTTTCATTTTCATTTTTTCTTCAAATAAAGTTTAATTCGTTTTCTTCTGAGGATTGGCCTGCTGATATAAAATAAACAAAATAAAAAACAATAATAAATAAGTTTAATTTATTCTATTTATCAAATTAGCAACAACGCTTTCACCTATCTAGTAACGCACCAATATAATACACAATCCAAAAAAATCTCAAAATGACTAGTAAAATTTCGTGATGAGATGAGAAGTAAATATATACTACATCCATAAAAGTACAGAATAGACTCATAAATTCCAAATCTGAAGCCTTTTGCGGTTATTGCAGACATTTACACAGGATCAAGGCTATTCATTCGAGCTAAAAAGATTTTCTCTGCATATCCTCACACAACCGAGACGACTGACTGGCTATAATAATAACAACTACCTCCAATTCGGTAGGGGTTTCACAAAACGAATTTTCATATAAAAGAAAATTTTCCCTGGGTTATGCCGCAACGCCCGATGATACATTCGGGATTCGGACAGTAAAAAAATCAAATCGAGGGGACTAACAAACGTCCCAATAAAAAATAAATTCAAGATCCCTGGGATTGAAAGGAATATTATTCTTTGGAATTCTTTGGCTCGCACTTTTCCTGTACTTGTCTGCCGCCACGGAAATATTTTCCGACAATTGGGGAGGGAAGGAAAAATGGAGAGCTGCTAAGAAAGAATCCTGTTGATGTATCCGAAATCACTTGAGTCGTCCGCAATGAAGTTAAGGATTATATGCTTAGCTAAAGCTGAAATTTTCTTATTGCAGAATTTTACGTAAGAATGTGTTACGTCGATGAACTTAAGAATGCATGACGGAGGGTGGTGCAACAATGGAGAATGATCAAAATTCAAAACCACTTAAATGCATACCATAGTCAAGTAGAATAGATTAAGGATTTAATACCAACGAATTCATACACCCTACGCTTCTCAACTGGAATCCTTTTGTTCCTACATATTTTTAGCCGGAAAGGGTGAAAATGATGAACGCGTTCGTGGACCGTGTATTATTATCATCTTTACAATGACATGGCTCTGCATTTCTTTGCATTTTGATGGTTCAGGTCATTGTAATGGAAATTACTAACGAAATCCAGCTGTGACCGAATGGCAGGAAAGCAGAACGCCATTTTAAGGAACAGAAAGAAATCATTAAGTGCGTATGATTTCCATATAATATACGAAAGGGTGAACAACTGCATAATCATGAGCTTAATGCTACGCTAAATTTTTGGTTACTCAACAATATCTGCCATTACGAATACCAAATACACTTTAAAAAATGTTCAGTTCCCTTGGTAATACAGCAATTTATCCACAATAACTCATGACTTAAGTAGACGATGGTAAACATTTTCCCATGGTACTAATAAAACCTCAAGGCAAATATAATGTCTTCTGTCAACAAAAAAACAAATTCCTCAGAAAAAATAACAAACTTTTATCTGAGTCATCAGAGACAATCTTTTCGATATCACCCAACCACATCCTTATCTGGAAAGATTTGTCTGAGCACAAAAACCTATCAACTAATTCTAAGCTAAATCTTATGCCCCCTGTGGACTTACTATTCTTATTAATCCTATTTATTGTTATATGGGAAAGTTAATTGAATCTATACAACAGTTTTGGGATTTCATCATGGTGTGGAGTGTAATCAATATTGCAGGACAAAAAGTCGTGCAGGGTATTTTGTCAGTAAATACATTAAGAGTTCATTTTTGTGTTGACTAGACACAATACTTTGTCGACAACAATTTACGCCTACTCACAAGTTATTTTCTACAATGCATTAAGGACATTTGGAGACATAAATCATGTTTTTGTAACGTCGCTATCAATTTACTTTAATGTGATGTTTTTTTTTGTTTTCTCAGTCTAAAGGTCGAAGAAAAATATTTTCCAATGAAAAATATGCTTCTGGAATGAATGCTGATTCAGTATGTGTAGGATCTTGAAGGGGTTGTGGAAGATTCTTGGAATAATATTATACTCATATGACGGATAAATGTTTAAACAGCTCAGATCTCTGTGCAATGATTTACAATATCATAGAATCGTTTCCATACTTGTTTGCATCTTCTCCTTTTTTCGCAATTTGTAACGTTTTCTATTCGATACGTTCTAGTTAGCCCTGTAACCTCTAGATCACGTTCTTTATTATTATTATAGCCTTTATTGAATTATCTTTCAGAAAACTTATAGGCGGCTGGATGAAAAACCATTTACGACGAGTATGTATTGCTCTAATTTTGACATACAATAAAATGAGATACGCAATCGTTATACTATATATATATGATTATCTGTGAAGGTAATAAGAAGCCTGTACCGACCACATACGCAACAAACGAGGCAATTGCTTTAATGTGCTATCCCAACTCTTTCCACTCCTAAAGGCCAAGAAACTCAATATCAAGAACCGTCTGCTGATCTACAAACAAATAATACGACCGACGCTACTAAATAGTAGTACAGCCTTCAACCAGACGACATAGACCAATAAAAAGGCACTACAATCCATCCAAAACAAAAGCAATAGACAAATCTTCGAAATCCCATGGGATGTTAGAAACACGGGCATATACAGGGACCTTAGAATCGAACCTGTCGACATATTCATACGTGACAAAGCACTCAAACTGCTTGACAAAGTAGACAACCATCCTAACACTACCCTGGGAATTCTAAGACGCAAAGCGCTCCTAAAAGAAATCTATCCAACTATCCGCGCTAGCTTCAAGAAAATATAATTGACCATAATCAAAATAGTACAATCTCGTTAATCACGGTGAGCAAATAATTGCTCACAGATCGGGTGCTAAACCGCACCAGCTCCAAGGGAAATGAGTCCAAGAAGAGGTAATAAGAAGAGAGAGCGTAAACGAGTTGAACGGAAGATTATGCGGGGTGTATGACCTTATTTATTATCACAAATTTTGAACTAACAAATGGTGCATCCAAAGAATTGTAAATTGTATTAGTTTTTTTCAAATACAACTAAAGCTACATAATAAAAAAAAATGCATGAATATTTTGAAATAATATCTAGTTTATTTCGAGCATGGTTAATATTGACAAATATCATGTTTGCAGGCGTACCAATTGCTGTGCATGAAATCAATGGATCCCTTTTTTTGTTCAGGAGGTGAAGGCTATTTACGCACTGAGTTGGTGTTCCTACACACAAAAGACGTATAGATTACCCACTAAGCAACTCCCCTATCAACCTGAAAGCTTAGCCTGGAACCTTTTGATAATTTTTTTTAGAGTAAGCCTCACTTTGTTATACCTTGCGTCGTGGTTGAGAGATACCTCCTCTAGCGGAAGGGTAGGGAGGAAATGGGTTTGCTAGAAAAGTTATCCCCCAACACCATACCTACTCGGCCTACTGTGAGCCGTTTTAATCTTTTAGAATTGCCCGAATATAATGTTCCCCATGGTTCCATTTTTAAACCAATTTTAGCATTTCCCGAGTAGACTGCCTAAGGAGAGTTTCCTTATTTCTTTGTTAAGGCCCCAGCGTAGCCTGCCTCATCTTTTACATGCAAAAAATGTGTGGTAGGCATCGCTCTTCACTCCTGAGCAAAGTCTACAGTCGGGAACTATGACTAACCAACCTTATACAAGTAAGACCTCATGCCTGCTCAAGTGCTGGGTCAAGGAAAAGTCAATTTACTATGCTTTCGATTGTGCTACGGTCTGGAAACCGAGAATTCGTGCTATTTACCTATGAATTTTGCCAATCATTGAGTGGGCGTTGTCTCTCGTCATGAGGAACTGTCTACCTCGTGTCTTCATTTCGATGCAGATAGATAGAATGGCAGTCTCTTGCAAGAAGCTTAATAGGTATTATGCCTACGATGACTAGCACTACAAAATCAAAAACTGTCAGATATGAAGTTGCAACCCTCAGTGCTTCTCTTCTCTATACCTGTACCAAGTATTTTCGGTTCAGCTACTTACTGACATCTACTGAGAAGTTGCAATCCTCAGTGCTTCTCTTCTCTATACCTGTACTAAGTATTTTCGGTACAGCTACTTACTGACATCATCGCTCTTTATTTCTGCTCCATATTGTAGTACTGACTTTATCGACCTCATCAAAATTCAAGTCATTGATGGGTTAGCTCCCTTGGGTTTCTCTCAATTGAACCAGAGCCAATATGCCTGAAGCAGCTTTATCAGTCTTTGCCTTGATTTCCTTAGAGAAACGCATCTGCGAGCCAATCAGTAACCTTATGTGGTTTCAATTCTACCAGTCCTTCCCCAACCCTGATTGGTTTTTTCCAGAGCTGGTCTTCATGCTCTTGAACATACTGAATTTCAATATTTAAGCAGTCTTACAAAAGGTCTCAATACTCAGTAAATTTGAAGAAAATTGAATCCAATTCGTGGAAGTTATAGCCATTTGAAATTTCTCTAATTACAGCATCAACAAATGTTAGTATTGTCTGGACTTTCTTTCGAATCAGATACTGTAGTTTTGATTTGATCTTAAAATTTTCAGATCAGACGAATAACAAAAATATTTTTGGGATTTCATGATGTGAGTACGCAATCCTTGTGGAGCAGTGCATTACGGCACATGTCACTCACGCAGCAGCTCCCAAGTTCAAGCCTTGGTGGCAGCATCGAGCTTGAGCTTCTGATGCTGTTGTCAGACTATCAGCCCACCCATCTGTGTACTAGTTAAATAACAATTAGGTAATAATCACATAGTTGAGCATGATATTGACCATATCCTCGCTAATCCCGCTACGGTCATAGAATGAGATAACCTAACAATAAATCTCAATGCCAAGGTTCAGATTTGGACTGTTGTCCGATGGTTTATTATCATTATATGATTGATTAAATATAATTGCTGAAGCGATACAGTTTAATAGTTTTGATAAAGCTTTATACTAATTTCGTTGAAACATGCAATAATACAATTTAACCGAAAATTAAACGCTGGTGTTAATCGGAATTACAAGGTTTATGGTATCAATTACTAAAAGGAATTAAATTTTTTGCTATTTTCAGCATTTGAGGTTTAAATGTAAGCCTTTTTGGAAAACATAAACCACACAGAGATGTAGGGTCAGCACCCAAAATTTTAAGATTTCGAAACAAGTGCGCTTTAAATTCAGCCAGCCCATTCAAATCCCCAGACCTAGATAAAATATTCCCGCCTAATATTCTGCAGATATTAGAGGACACAAAGCCCTATCTTGTAATGATCAAAAATGCATGCCTAAGGCATGTACAGGGCTTTGCAATCAGAGGTGTTATTTTGATATTAAAAGAAAAATGCCATTTTTCAATATAATTGATGATGTTTATTTCACTATAAAGAAAAGATATGCCGTTAATAGTAAAAGATAACCAGGCAATAACCACCACGACCACGCTCACAACACCATATCCTTTTCATGAAATTTTCCATAACCAAATCGCAAAGTGGCTGCCCTATGTCCTCGATAGCCTTAGGAATTCCATCTTTGAGGTCTTGAATTGACGCTGGGCAGTTGGCGTAGACCTTCTCTTTCACGTGGCCCCAAAAGAAGAAGTCGCAAGGTGTTAAATCACAAGATCTCGGTGGCCAATTGTGATCACGTCTTCGAGAGATAACTCGGTCCAGAAACTTTTCCCGTAAACGATCTATGGTTTCGTTGCTTGTGTGGCACGTAGCGCCATTTTGTTGAAAGTGAACGTTGTCCAGATTAATACCATCCAATTCGGGCCATTAAAAACATTAATCATCCCTCGACAGCGCAATCCATTCACCGTAACTGTTGCTTCAGCCTCATTTTCGTAAAAGTAAGGTCCAATAACTCCGCCGGACCATACTCCGCACCAAACAGTCACACGTTAAGGATAGAGAGGCTTTTCAACAATAACTCTTGGGTTTTCTGAGCCTAACATGCGACAATTTCCACCGAGGTGGAAATGTGCCCCATTGCTCATGATGATTTTTCGATGGAATTCCGGATCATTTTCATGCATTACAGCCAACAAAGACACGACGTTGATGATGATCAACCGGCTTGAGTTCTTGTGTCAACTGAACTTTATTAGCCTTAAGACCCAAATCCTTATTCAAAATATAGCGTCATGACGTTTTTGGAATGCCTAATTCCAAAGAACGACGAAGAATGGACAAACCTGGGTTTTCTTCAACACTTTCGGCTACAACAGCAATATTCTCGGCTGTTCTTGAGTGAAGTGCACGGGTTTTATTCTGCACATCACTAAGTTGTCCCACCAGCTCAAATTTTTCCACCAATTTCTGTATTGCGGTCCGACAAGTTTCTTCACAACGACCCAAAAATGTTCGAGTTTTATGAACCATCCCTGCCAAATTTTCACCATAATTATAGTGAATTTTAATAATTTCAATGCATTGTTGAAGCGTGTATCGTTCTATTTTTATTAAAAGCGTAGTTTTGACTTGTCAAATGTCAAAAAAGACATCTACTGTAATAGTGGGCTATTCAAAATAACTCTTCTTGGAAAACCCTTATATGGGTCGGAGTTCCCAAAATACATACAAATTCATATTTGGACCTTTGTATTGCTGACGCAAGACTTGAATTCAGCTTTAATAGTTCTCTACCAAAACTTCAGGTGCTTCCTAACGATAGCAACCATAACGCAATTGTGGTGAATATCAATCATCAAAGAGATGATCTCTTTCTCATTACAGTTCAACATGAAAATTATCGGTTGAATTTAAAAACAAAAAATAACCACACAGAGAAGTTTCAAAAGGAGTTTAATCGGGATTACCAGAAGCGATGTCCTCCTTCTTTAAAATCTAACTAACGATGAAATAGATCTCTATGTTGAGTGTCAAAAAAACGAATTGGAGAAAGTTTTGAAAGAAGTGTAATCGGGACTACCAGAAATAATGTTCTCTTTTTAATGACGGCAACGCATGCTCAATGGTTCCTAATGACAGAAATGTAACTAACGATAAAACGATTTGTTGAAGTAAGAGAAGCTGATGTTGGAAACGATTGAGAAAGTAGTTCTCAAGATTAAATATTGAAGCAACATGGAAGGATATAAAACACCAACCTTCACTTGGTTCAAAAGATTGAAAAGCCTTCTCATACGCGGCAACAGTATTTACCGGCAATTTTTGAACTACAACCATCCTTCGTTGGCTTTGTTGAAATAACACCTGAAGAATGTCGCAAACTGAACCCGTTCATACTTCAAGAGTGAGGTCAGCAATCAATATGCAGAAAAACTGAGGGGTATTGACCTACAAGACCCAGATGGCGTTTTCGCGAAAGTAAATAGCATAATCCGTAAGAAGTCTCGAGTCAAGGAATCGAATCTTGAAGTCGCTAGTGGTGAAATAAATCTCCTCGATAGGGCTGGTATCGAAATTGCCTTTTTAAATTGGTTCATCTACCAATTCCTGAAAGAGGGAATGAAAAATTTTCAGAAGTCATTGAAACAGAAGTTTCTAACTTCAAATCAAGCCTGAAGGACCAATGATTCTTCATTTCAATGAAACAATAACATCTGACCTCATACCGAGCTTGAATTTCATTGATTATGTTGTCAACTATCAAGACTTGTGTTTCATATTTCGCAGGATAAACAATAAGAAATCATGTGGTACTGATGGTATTCCAAATGTAGTTCTCCAACATTCGCCTGATGTTGTTGTTAGGAATTATTGCATATTGTTCAACAACATGGTGAGCAATTCATTTTTTCCAAATGAGTGGAAAAAGGTTAACGTATTTCCAATAAATAATTTTCATGCTCTAAACGCTATCACCAATCAGCTTGCTACCTAACATCAGCAAGGTGTTTGGAGTGGTACTCAAAAAAACATTAAGTGCCCACATTGAGAAATATGATTTGATGCTGAATTGTCAATTTGGTTTTCGTGCCAGGCATATGACCATACATGCGATAACGAAAGTAACCTCAGACACCTGTTAGAAACTAAACTACAGAGAATCTGTTGGAGCGTGTCTCATTGATATGGAGAAAGCTTTCAATACAGTGGGTTTAGGTGGACTAATTTTTGGTCTCCTTCAGGAGAGGTTCCCTAGATACATTGTCGCCATGATGTACAATGTGTTATCGTTTCTTGTTACTGATGAAAATCTGACAGCAATGCACAAATTCAAGGTCTTAAATGGTCTAAAGCAGGGGACAATTGCTGTGCCTCTGCTTTTCTAAGTATTTATTCCCTAGCTATTGAACGGCTTTGATTTTAACGAGTCGCCAACGTGATCTTTGTTAGCGTTTACTGATGATCTGATCATCTATATGGTAGGCGAAAAAGCTACAATAGTTTAGTGCAATCTTCAAAAAATGTTTAATGATGTGGATTTGTACACTGTCAATTGGCGAATGACATTCAATGCGTAGAAGTGCGAAACAATTTTGCTTCGCACAACGCTGCAGGGATTTTCACATCATAGCTGGCGAGGGTAATTCAAAACGGTTCCACATCAGTTCTTTGTTCGATACTTCGGTGTTCATCTCGATTAGTGTCTGTACTATACTGAATATGTCAAAATCATGCTCAACAAGGCACAAAAAGTAGTCATGGTCCTACGAAGACTCTTTCATTCCAGAGACATTGATCAAAAGTTCAAAATTATCTGTTACAAGACTCTGGTTAGACCAGTTTTGACATATGGATATCAGATTTGGTAAAACCAGAGTGCTAGTACTATGGAAAAATTAAGAGTTTCCGAAAGGAAATATCCCCGTGCATGTGCTGGTTTGTACAGAAAGCATGAGATGGACTGGAAGCATTAGAATAGAAGGATTTATCAAACTGCCGAAGTAAAGAGAGTCGATGTCTTCATGTTAAGACTTCTTCAAAACCATATCACAAGATCTGTAACCGTGAGTGAAAACCCTTGGATTTCACAGCCGTTCTACTCTACAGACGGGTATATTGTGACTTGCCCCGCTACTGGCTTCGTTCTTCCAGAAGCATTCATGTATTTTGACATGAATCGATACGTTTTTTATTCTAACGGTTTCCTAATCATATACCAGATGCTATATAAACAGGCCTTCGATAAGAAGATAAAATATCCTTCAAATTTGAGTTCACAAGACCAACAATTCAAATGGAGTTACTTATTTCCTGAAATATTCGTGTTTATTTTCTGCTTCTGTGTTTTTCGTTACTTAGTTTTTGAGTTGCAGTTCATTACTGCTATATTTAGTGTTGTTGTTTATTTGTATTGAGAATTAGGGATATGTTAGGTATATCTTATGTTTATTATATTATGTTTAAGGATAAGGTTAAATGCTTAGGTACAAATATTGTGATCGCACTTTTTAGTATTGTCAGAATGGCAAAATGGGTAATGAATAAAACCAATCGAGTTCAACCAATTTAGCATTTTTATTTAATCAATTTCTCTCCGTAAGCAGCATACGTCTACTCGCCTCCGCTGGCGTGCTCGACTGACTGCATTTCACGACTGGCATCCGTTATTGCCAGTTGTCCAGTTTCTATAGTGTTGACAGCTAACCTATCCTAGAGTGGCTCGTCCGAGACACATCTTCAACCAAGGCGGGATCGGAACTAACTTCTGATTCGTCATCCGTTGATTCATCGTCGCTGTTTGCTTCTGGTCCCCAGGAACACCAGGGTTTCAACCATTCCGCGTGGAATACATATTTGAACGATCGTTGATTTTGTTGGCAATTTGCTAAATCTCCAATGATGTATCGGTCGCAATCCAATACCCGATTAATTACATACGGTCCTTTGTAGCGTAGCTGTAATTTTGGAGATTCTCCAGTCACAGAAGGCACGCTATCAACCACGACCAGATCGTTAACCGCAAACTGTTTTGGTTGCCCGTGTTGTTTGTCGAAACGTTCTTTCCATTTTTGCTTTTCGATGTTAATTCTATTCACGATTTCGTCATAGCAAACTTCCGTGAATTTAGCCCCATCTAACTCATGTAGCGCTTCGAGCAGCTTATTTGGAAGAATATCACGTAGTTGGTATCGGAATACAATCGCATTCGGCGTGTGACCAATAATCGAGTTTGCTTGGGAATTTAAAACAAACTGCAGCCTTTTAAGATTTGGGTCCCATTTGCGTTTGTTATGTGTTAAAGTTCGCAATTATAGAAGAACAGATTGATGCGCACTCTCGATTTGGCTATTTGCCCTGGGGGTCCTGACCACATTTAAAATATAGTTGATATCGTTATCAGCACAATAAGGAAGTGAAGGCTGCGCCTCAGTCTGATATGATTCGTCGCGGAAGCCCAAAAAGGTAGTGAGATCATTTAGCGCATAAATTACCGAGGGTGTACTCGCCGACTTTTCAGCTTTTACCACAATATATTTCGAAAATAAGTCAGTTATTCCTAGCACGTATTGGTTTCCAGTGGTACTTTTAGGAAATGGTCGCAGATGGTCTACGAGTATCGTTTTGAATGGGATAGGGACAACCAGGCTTATACACAGTTTTCCAACTAACTTCCCAGCAGCCCTTTTAAAATAACAGCATTCGATACAGGCAGCGATATATCCCTTAACATAATTTCGCATTCGCTTGAACCAATAATAGGGCCGTATCTGTTCTAACGTTTTGTCCACCCCAAAGTGTCCTCGATCATTATGAGCTTTCTTTACAACCCCCCAGCGCACAGCTTTTGGCACAACCCATCGAAGTTCTACCCGCACTTTCCGATACAGTCGGTTGGTTTCCAGTACGTGATCCTCTCGTAACTGCGCCAGCTGGTCGGAACACTGTTCGGCTCAAATTATGCGCGTGATACTTTGTAGTGTCTCGTCCTGCTGCTACATTGTAACCAGCCAGTCTTCGTCGGTAATGTTGACTGTTAAGATCCTCTCAACAACTTCAGTGGTGTTTTTGATAGGTGCATGGCTAAAGACACCCACATGCTGCATCCTGCGGCTGTCCCGGTGAATTTGTTCAAAATTACACTCGGATATTTTCAGCCACCATCGTACTATCCTTGGATAGATTGCAGAGCAATCTGTTACAATCGTGAAAGGTTTCCCTCACATCGATTCGGAAGTTTTCTAACGATTCTACGATAGCGAGTACTTCCAACTCATACGAAATGTTATTTTTCTCTGCCTCGCTATGACAATGGCTATAGTAGCAAACCGGTTTAATCTCACCCGAAGATTCTTCCTGGAATAACAGCCCGGCCAGCCCTTTGGAACTTGCATCTGTAGGGATCTCATGACGCTTTGTCTGATGGTACAAGCACACAATAGGCTCGTTGGATAACATCTCCTTGAGATGGCTAAATGCGGCTTCTTTATCCGCATCCCATAGGGAAGTTGCATTTTTCTTCAGTAGGAGGGTTTCGACAAATTTTTCAATATACTTCCGGAAAAGTCCGGTTAACCCTAAAAATCTTCGAACGTCGTTAACATTTTTGGCTGTTGGGAAATCTTTTATCAATGCTACTTTTATCTCCCCAGGTGCTATACTGCTGGCGTTTACTCGGTGGCCCAAAAAGTTAATATCACTTTCCCAAAATCTGCATTTTGTGCAGCGGAGAGTAGTTCCAACTGCTCGAATCACTTCGAGAACCTTCCGCAGCTTTTCCATGCCTTCGGTAAAATTTTTGCATTTGATCATTAAATCGTCGAAAAATGTAATGAGTATCCCAGGAGGCAACATATGCTCAATTTTTACCATTACTTCTTGGAACACAGCTGGTCCATTTACAACTCCGAATGTCATTCTTAGAAATTCAAAACGCCCATCGTGCGTAATAAAGGAAGTATATTTTCGTGACTCTAGCTCGACTTCAATTTGGTAGTATCTGCAAGCATCTGCAAGTTTTGCTAGCCGCTCATCCACTACAGGCATCAAGAAGGGACGTTTCACCGTAATGTTATTTAGTTCTCGGTAGTCCACACATAGTCTATCTTTTGAATCTGAATTTTTTTAAAAGTACCACCGGAGAAGCATACGACGATTCACTCGGCTGAATAATGTTTGCTTCCAATAATTTGTTTATAAATTTTGTCACCTCAGATCTTTTCGCAAAAGCAATGCAATGAGGTCTGTGGTAAATGGGTTTGTCTGATATTAATCTAATTTTCAGCTGTCCCAGCTTACCCTTCCCAATCTTCGATAGATTCTCAGCAAAACTATCTTTGAATTCGCATAATCGTTCATCTAACTTGCGATACTCGTCCCCGTCCAAGTTCTTTTTGTCTTTGATTTTACAAACTTCATCTCCAATGATTAGGTTTAGACGGTGGCTTTTTACAAAATTGGCTCCCACTAGAGCAGCGCAAGGCAACATTCCATCTTCCATGATATAGAATGTGTGAAGAAAATCCCTATTATCAAACAGCATCTCCGTTTTGATTTGTCCCGTTGAGCGATATTTTCCTCCACCGAAGCCAGAAAATTCGATTTCAGTCGGTTCGACTGGCCCAATAGCATCTGCAACGGATCGAGCTAATAATGAACGTGAGCTTCCTGAGTCTGCTATTGCGAATATACTTTTTTCGGCGACAATAATGGTCCAGAAACAATTGATAAATTTTCCTCCTCCTGTATTTGCAATATAACATCTGACTGCTGTGGTGTAGATCCTCTCGATTGTTGAGCTTTGTCGAGGCATTCGCTCGTTCTATGTCCCGTATGACGGCAACGATCGCAACGCGGACGTCATTGTGAATGTGGACATCGCACTGCCAAATGACCTCACTGACGGCGATTGAAACATGATGGTCCGGTTTCGCGCATTTCGACTGGCCTAGTATTCGACACTCGTATCGACTGGTCGCGTAGCGGCGCAAATTCACTACGTGATGCACGCATCTGATGCGGATCTATAGCCGGCACAACATTCTCCTCGAAGTGACTAACCGCCTTGTGAAATCCTTGTAGTTCAGCGAATTCACTTGCCGCAAGAGCATTTTACGGTGCTGGATGACTGAGGCCTCGTCGGATATACTTTATGATTGCTGCGTCTGACACTTTTCCGTGTCACACAATTGCTGTCATTTTGCAAAAGTATTCGTTCAAACTTTCCAAATCGTTTTCATCAACTTTAAATGCACATCGGCTTCATCAATTCAAGTGGGAAAGTCGATCACTAGTTTGTTCGCAAACTCTGGGAAACTTTTAAATACTTGCATTTGTCCGTCGTTCCATATTTTTGCATATCCGCACAGTTTTAATTGTGCCGCAAACAATACCAATTTTTCGGCCCAAGCGTATACCTCCTTCAATTTGCATATGCGCATAAACTGCTCTGCCGTCCAGTCTCGCTTCTTCGGGTCGAAATTTGGCAACATCTCTGTAATGTCACGGACGTTCTTGTTTGTTGATATGTTGATTCTAGGAATGCCTGCTCCATTTTCAGCAAAGTTCGTTCACGCTGTTGAAAATTTAATCGCCGTGGTGCCTCATGCTCATGCATCACCTCCTCGGCTTCTCGGGGTGCGCCCGTCTCCTTCGTTAGGGTGATTTCATCGTCATGACCACTCGCGTTGCCTCTTAACTCTCGCACGATTTCAACCTCGGTCATCTGCCTTGGAGTGCTGCTTGCTTCTGGGAAATCTGATTGCACTAACCTTTTGATTAGTTCGGGTTTATTTCCCGACGTCGGCAGCCTACGCTTGCGGCACAAGTCATGTATCTCTTTCTTCATTATAATCGCGTACATGACTATCAGAATGGCAGAATGGGTGATGAATAAAACCAATCGAGTTCAACCAATTTAGCTTTTTTATTTAATTAATTTCTTACCGCAAGCAACACACGTCTACTCGGCTCCGCTGGCTTGCTGGACTGACTGCATTTCATGACTGGCATCCGTTGTTGCCAGTTGTCCAGTTTCTATAGTGTTGCCACGAGTGTATAAATAAAATGAACTTCTAACCTTTAAAAAGCCCTGTCATCTTATTTGCACCTCTACAATCGGGATGAGCATCGAGTAGTTGAGTGATACTGGAGTGGACAGCCACGTGAACATGTGGTCACAACAACCCCTGCGACCACTTTTCCTAATACTATTTTTGCACGAAGGCACTACAACTTTCACTTTGAAATTGGAAAGCGATTTCACAGTGTCATACGTTAAAGTGATTCGAATTGCCAAGCACAATAAAATGTTTAAACACTTGGAATGAGTTCAGATCGCGAACACTTTTCACAGTTTCAATATCGGATGAAACTCGCGACGGAACTTGAAATTTGGCCATTTTGGCGTCCAATTTGGATCAGTCATTTTGACAGACAGATCGAATCCAGTAAGCTTCTGAAACAAGAAAGTGAGCGGCAAAAGGCAGACGGAGGGGAAACGATGGACAGATCGCTTGGAAGAGAGCAGAAGCCGGTCGCATGCTCCCCTATGCGTTTTATATGAGCTTAGCCCACCTAGCTCTTATTCATCTGAGGGTATGAGACCCACAACGTTGGTTGGCTCCTCCACTAACAAGCTAGCCTACCGGCTGTAGCTCTGCTCTTTGGTTTTCAGAGGCTCATGCTTAGGAATGAGTGGTTCTCGCATTTTAACTTCGTTATCGGGACTTGATATCCGGTTGGAACCAACTCATTGCTCTATTCTTGTTTTGGGCCGTAAATACACTCGTCCAGGATGAGGCCACCTTTTGTAATTGCGGCTGTTATTGCAGAAAATAGCTAGGTTTAATGTAGAACTGTCGTAATATCTTTAATTTATTTCCTCATGCCTAGACATATTCGAGCCTTACGGATTCTTGAAAGCCCCTAATTTGGGCGTGTGATAAAGGTTATGTAATGCAAATTTTGCACTGATGGAAAGAATCTGTCCCACTACACCACATAAGCTAGCTGCCAGCATGCGTGCGCGTCGCCAGGCAAAACCATTTCAGCAGAGCTCGATCCTCTTTTAACAGCCCCCTGACCCGTGCTATGTACAGACACCACTAACCTCAGTTGCTTTGGCTCTCCACTCTTCAATGTTCACCTGGTTAGCCAATGCACTTTAAATCTTTTCACATTATCGATGTGGACATAGATAGGCCGTAATACAGACTTCAGAAGATTTGATTTGTTTTTAGCTTGATTTCGACTTCAATTACACTTGAATTCCAAAAATGCTCTAAATCAAATGATGAATTAGAATGTTAAAGTTATTGTTCTTTTTTGCTGATAATATTAAGCTAAAAAAGTTTCAGTTGAAATTCTAGAAGCGCACAAGCGTATTTGTTTATCGTAATCTAATAGTGCCTGTGAGGAATTTACGTTAATGACTGGTGGTGCCAAGGGGATTTTTTTATTGCTTAGTCTTGGAATAGTGCTTTGTCAATTTCGATTGCTTATGCATGAGGGAATTGCTGATATCAGTAATTTCCATCGAAATTTTGATTTGTTAATATCATTTTGCTCCTGAGAAATCATTGTTTTACAGGATTTTAGGCTCACAACTGTGCCAATCAGACTACAGGTTACATTGCATTTTAGCTTGAAGGGAGGAGTTAGCAATGAGAGACACCGGATCTATCATTTAGGAAGTCACAAAAGACTCTCGTCTTTTCTGAAATAGCTTGAAATCGTCTATGATACAGATATGAGGAATGATATCCGCAATTGTTTTTTATTCATTTTGTAAAAAAAATGTTTTACATTAAAAGTATACTTAACTATCATATTCGGAAAGGTAAAAGAAAGTATGAAATATTTCAAAAAACTAAAAATTAAGAATTTTCGGGAAATTATGGTCATTTTTTGATTGATAATTTTCAAAGACATGATAAAATTGAATAATTCTTCCTTGTTTTAGCACTATAGCCCCTCTCGGGCCATCGCTTATAGATAGTTAGAGTATCTCATTTTCATGACCGTATTGATTTTTTCGGAAGTTGGTTTGGTCAGTACCACGCTCCCGTGCGTCTGCTCAGCTATGATCTGATTTAATTTAATCAGTACATACCACCACTGAGTGAACACTCGTAGTCTGTCCGAAAAATCCCCTGAACGAGATTTGAACCTGGGATTTTCGGCTTATGCGTCTCCTGCTCTAACCACTAGATCACACAGACCACACAAAATTGAATAATTCAAATGTTCAATATTGTTCCTTCCAATGTTACAAAACAAAACAAAACATAGCTGCCCTTAACCCTACAATGCATATAGTGCACTATGTGGTACAACCAATTTAATAACGTATATTTATTGACAAAGTATATCTAGCGACACCTATTGGGTGATAGAAGAATATTTACAAATCAAGCAATCACTCAACACCAGCAAATGTTACTAGATGGAATTAGTTATCGATTGTCAAACTAGTTCATTCAAATAGTCGGCAGTTCATTCAAATTCATTGTTCGCGTCGATTCGAGGTTGTGAAAGCATAGATTTTTAAGTCTTTCGGAAATGAAAAAAACATATTCATTTTGGAAATAGTGTATATAAAAGAGAAATGAGTTATGTTTCTCAAAGAAATTTATATTTTTGTATCAAAATATCGATTTGCTTAAATGTGCCAGTTATGGAACACCATGCATTTGTTCACATTTGCATATTACAGTGATTTTCAGTTCATTTCTGTATATGGCTAAGAAGAAGTTGTCTGACTTGGAGATTGAGCGGTTGCTAATTATACCTTCGGGGAGTGAAGATAGCCTAGACTTTTCGAACGCCGAAAGTGACGATGACATTACGAAAATAAAAAAAAAAACTTGGATGGAGTGAATGACTCTCTTAGTGACTCCAAAATTGATTTGCCAACAAATAGGTATGCAGCATCAGATCCTCAGCCCAGTACTTCTGGAGCAGTCAGGTTATCACTTGAAAGCAGAATTTCTATCACTTTCCCTGCGACAAGAAAAAGAGTTTCGGGAAATACAAACATCACGAGAAATACGCGAGATTTAATTTGGAAAAAGAAATATCTGAAGATGAAGCATCCTCAATTTTTAAAACTAAATACTCCGTTGCAATATTTTTTATATTTTTTTGATGACACTATACTTAGCCAGATTATCGATGAAATACACAAACTCAGTGCTCAGAAAGACTCATCGAAACCCTTTATCATCAGTACGGGTGAATTAAAACAATTTCTTGGCACATGTTTGGTCATGAGCGTTACTCGATTGCCAAAAATATTAATGTACTGGGAATCTGAGTTAGGCTTACCTTTAGTTAGAGAGACGATGACCCTGCACAGGTTCAAGAAAATTCGTGAGTTCTTACACTTTAACGACAACACATTACAAGTAGCTTCATGTTCTTCCGGGCACGACCGTCTCCACAAAATAAGGCCTATATTGGAAAGCCTCAGCAAGAAATGCAAAAATATTCCTAAGAGGGAAGCATTGTTTGTGGACGAGCAATTGTGGGCCACGAAAGCAACATAAATGGGGCTATAAACTTCTTGTGCTGTGTGACGATTGGGGGTTTGTGTACGACTTTGAGGTATACTCTGGAAAGGAGAAAAATCTTGAGCAGAGATATTCTGATGAATCTGACTTGGGTGCAAGTGGTAATATAGTAGTTTGCCTAGCAAGATCTATTCCGGAAAATCAGAAATGTAGATTATTCTTTGATAACTATTATACTTCACCTGAACTAATTTCTTACCTGGCAAAACGAGGAATTCAGTCATTGGAAACGGTCAATAAAAATCTCCGTGGTAAAGATTTGAAAATCCCATCGCTGCAAGAACTGAAAAGTAGTAGATGTAGATGAGACGGAAGTCAATATAGTAATGTGGTACGACAATAAACCCGTCGTCCCATCATCATCATTTGTTGGAAAACACCCAACTGGAAAGGTAAGACGGTATTGTTAAAAACAAAAAACATATATAGAAGTAGATTGTCCCAAAATATAGGGATATCCATTTTGCGCTTGGGAAAGTAAAGCTAAAGAAAACACATAAAGTATTCAGATGGAAACAAAATTTTTCATCCAATATAAAGACTAAATCTTGCCATTATACGCGAAATTCAACATCATTCAAATGACCTCCAAGGGACCTCTTACAGGCTTCAATCCTTTTGAGGTAATTTTCTATGACTTTTTGGCACATTTCCGGAAATATCTCGGCCATAACTTCACAAATATTGGTTTTCAATCGCTCACAATATTGAGGATGGTTCGCGTAAACACGATCTTTTGCATAGCCCCATAAAAACAAATCCAAAGGTGTTAGGTCACAGGATCTTGCGGGCCAATTGACATCACTCAATCTCGAAATTACGCGTCCTGGAAATTTCTCTTGCAAAAGTGCTCGGTTAGCCTGTGTTGTGTGGCTTGTGGCTCCATCCTGTTGGAACCACATGTTCTCCAGATCAAAATCTTCAATTTCTCCTCAAAAATAATCGGTTAACATCCGTCCATAGCGGTCAAAATTGACTGTAATGGCTCTTTCTTGATCGTTTTCAAAGAAATACGGGCCAATAACACCACCAGACCATAATGCACACTAAACGGTCACTTTTTCCGGATGCAAAACCCCTTTCTGCGATCACCTGATGATTTTGAGAGCTCCACATGCGGTAAATCTGTTTATTTACGTGCCCACTGAGGGAAAAACGAGCCTCATCACTAAAGAAAATTTTGTTCAAAAAATCGTTATCAATGGTTTGTTGTTCAATCACCCAATTCGCATGCATTCTGCGTTGTGTATGGTCTTGAGGCTTAAGTTCTTAAGTGAGTTGGATTTCGTACGTATGGAGATGCAAATCCAAACGCAAAATCCGCCACAATGAGCTGTAAGACAAGCCCAAATGTTGAGCACGTCAAGGAATCGACAAATTCGGGTCTTCTTCCACACTTTGAGCAACGACAGCGATATTTTCAGCAGAACGAATGTTGCGATGATGCACAGGCCTTGCAATATTAATAACCAATCCAGTCTCTTCAAATTTTCTCACTGCGCTCGAAATTGTTGGCTGTGTGAGTCGATTATGTCGACCGTAATCGGCTTGTAAAGACCTAAATGTTGATATAGCACAATCACCATTTTTATAATACAATTTAATAGTTTTAACGCAATTTTTGACTGGTAAACGATCCATATTTTTTAATGGCAAACCTTCAGCTTAAAAAAAACACGCTTTGAATGACATTTAATTTTGACAAATGGCAGGGTTTTACTTTCCCAGCCACGAAATTGATAACCCTGTAGTATGAATTTACAATCAGCATATGGGTAGAGTAGATCTGTTAGATTCATTTCTTGGAAAGTACAAAATAAAAATGAGCACAAGAAAATGATATCTACGTTTATTTTACCATTTTCTTGATGTTACCGTCATAAATTGCTGGCTATTATACACAAAAGTCGGGGAACAGAAGAAAAAATCAACTGCAATAAAACCAAAAGATTTTAAATTCAAAATTGCTAAAACTCTCTGCATGTATGGTCTATTGCCACAAAAGAAAAAAGGACGACCGTCATCTGCAGCAGATAGTATGATTGAGATGCAGAAGAAAAAGTCTAATGTAGCAATTCTTCCCCCTCAAGATGTAAGATGGGATAGATTTGATCACTTTCCTAAATGGAATTCAAATAGATAGCGCTGCAAGTGTCGTCAATGTAAAGGGAAGTGAGAAAATTCTGCCCTTGTGAAGTTGTTGCTGTCTAACTAGGTCTGGTCGGATAATCGATCGGTTTGCACCAGTGTCGATTGTTATGGTGCAGTGTTCTCCGTCAGCTTGACCCGGAAGGCATAAGTCCGCTTCTCCACGATGTAGTCTTGACACGGTGATGGTGGTGCTGGGGACGTCGATCCTCCTAGCCAACCTCTGCCCCACGAAGTTGGCTCTTACATGTTTCCCGACCCCTCTGTTTGAAGGGCTTCCATTCTGGGCTCCTGACTCGGTCTGGATCTCCTTCTAGCTGCACACCCTGGACAATAGCTCGGTTTTCTTCGCTTCTTGCAGTCTCTTTGCAGGTGCCCCTTCTCTCCGCGATTCCAGCATCTAGGCGCACCATTTACATGCGGGTCTCGCTCAATTTCCACGCGCTCACACCTGCACTCGTCTGTCACTACCTCACGAGCCCGGGCAGTGGTACGAGTCACATTTTTCGCTGCCTCAAAGTTCAGACTATAAGCCAGTGCGTCCTTAACCGTTTGCTTTTGAGCTAACCGCACGGCTTGTTGCAATTCCGGGTCCTTTAGTGCGCTGACGAATGCCTCTGTCGCTGCATCATCTCGATGTTCTGGGTCGTAGGCTGGATAAGCCAAAAGTGCCAGTCGCTCAATGTCTTGGGCTAGCTGCTGTAGGGTTTCACCAGACTTCTGCATTCGATGCCTTAGCTGTGACCGATAAATCTGCTTCAGATGATCGTCTCCATAACGCATGTCGAGCGCATTCATTATAGCATTCAGGTTTGAGTGCAATTCAACGGGGATCGTCTGCAAAAGCTCGGCAGCTGGGCCTCTTAGAGCAAGAATCAATGCAGTTGCTCGTTCCTGCTCATTCCAGTGATTTATGCGAGCGGCTGCTTCGAACTGGGTTTTGTAAATAGTCCAGACCGTTTGCCCATCGAATATTGGTGCTTGCACATTTCTAGATGAGCTTTGCGCTGCGGTTATAATTGGGGCTGGTGAGGCGGTTATTACTGCCTTTGCTGCTTCCAAGTCCTTTTTCACTTTTTCCATCTCATGGTTTACCTGGCTGATCTCAAGGTTGATTCTCTCCTCGACCTGGTATACCTTCTCCTCGACGCATTTAATTTGGCTGTTGAGACTACTGAGCTCCGCTTTTATTTCGGTTGACTGTTTTTCCAGCTTCTGAGCGATGTCTGCCTTGATTTCGATCGCTTGTTGATCCAGCTTCACTGATTGTTCATTAAGCTTCGCTGATTGTTCATTAAGCTTCGCTGATTGTTCATCTAGCTTCGTGGTTAAATTGGACGACTGTTCATTGAGCTTCGCAGTTAAATTGGATGACTGTTCATTGAGCTTCGCAGTTAAATTGGATGACTGTTGTCGCTGCTCCTGCTGCATCAGCATTAACATTTGCATCAGCGCGTTTTCTGGCTCCTTTGATTTTGACGTGTCTACTTCTCCACCTTCTGCGCCTTTTTCCGCATCTGAGAGCTCACCCGAATCCAGATTCACGCCTTCCGACTCGATCGCGTCACGCAAGCGTGCAATCAGTATGGCCTTTGTACCTTGTGTGGCCAGATTCCGCTGTTCCAACTCCTCCTTGAGCTCCGATATGGTCAATTCATTAATTTTTAAGTTTAAGCTTCGTGGCATTTTTAATGTTTCTTTAAATTTTACTATTGTGCACTATAAAAATGTTCAAATTTTCACTTTCAAAATTTTTCTATCCCACTTCTGACACCACTGTCACGCGTTATTGGTTCGCGGCCAATAATTTTAATGTTCCGGGAAAGTGAAAACGCAATGTCTTTTATTTAAGTTAAAAGTGTTTATTTAATTAAATAAAATGCACAATAATCAGTTAACACTTTCACTAATTTTAATTGTCACTCTTAAAATAAAATCTAACACTTGTCCATAAATTTATTATCGCAATTGTCTTCTAAATTACTTCACTATTACGAAACACACTTTTCTACTACTCGAAGAATATCGCTTCCCACACACAATCGCAGTTCTTCTCGCGGTCGAATGAATCATTCCCCCATTCATTCAGCTCGCCTTTATATAGGGTCTCTAAGTATTCACCCATTTCTCGCATATTGGCGAACGTTCTACCGAGAGGCACCTGGTAGGTTCGAGCAAATTAATGAATGGAGTGACGTCGCTTGCAGATGTTGATTATGCTTGTTGAATTTACTCGTGGGTTCGAGTAAATTCATTTGTTGACGTTCTTAATGATGATGAAAATAATTGCGACAGTAGCTCGCATAATTATTTGTACATGTAACAATATATATATATACTGCGAAAAGTGTCATGTTGAGTCATTTCACCATTAGAAGGCAAACTTAGTTTCTGTTTTCTATAGGCTTTTCCAATAAGAGTTGTTATTTTGATATTAAAAGAAAAATGCCATTTTTTAATACAAATTATCGGAGTTTATTTCATTATGAATAAGAAGGTATGCCCTTAATAGTGAAAAATAACGTCAGGCAAATGACTACCACGACTACGCTTACAGGACCATATCCTTTTCATGAAATTTTCCATAACCAAATCCAATAAGAGGTGTTATTTTGGTATTAAAAGAAAAATGCCATTTTTATATATAAAAGATCGAATAATTATTTTATTATAAAGAAAAATGTATGCCGTTAATAGGAAAAAATAACATCAGGCAAATGACCACCCACCCACGGTTACAGGACCATGTCCTTTTCATGAAGTTTTCCATAACCAAATAGCAAAGTGGCTGCCCTATGTCCTCGATAGCCTCACGAATTCCATCTTTGAGGTCTTGAATTTACGCTAGGCTATTGGGGTAGACCTTCTCTTTCACGTGTCCCCAAAGTAAGAAGTCGCAAATTGTTAAATCACAAGATCTATTCAAAATAACACCTCTTATTGGAAAACCCTATACATTAAACTTGACATACTTGATTTTAATACTAGTGCATAATGTGCCACATATGGAACAGAGAAAAAATTAAATATCTCGTCTTACACAGGATTTTGATATTTTTTACAGTTTTTTCGTATGTCTGAAACATATTTAGAACCATATACATTTTTTTTGACAAAAATAAAAAATCATGCACTGTAGGGTTCAAGTCCTTCATCAAAACAAAACATAGCTGCCCTTAAAGTCTAATGACATCCTAAAAATTTCGAACATCATAAAATCAATAAACACTCTTCTTGAGTGAAAACCGAAATAAACCTATCAAAATCACGTGACAGCCCCATCATTCTCCGGCTGTTCCAAAACTTGGTGAAAATACTTAGCAGATGGTCATTAGTCATGTCCTTTCAAAACTTCTTCAACCTAAAATGTCTACCGCAGAAAATCATTAATTATTCAACTTTATTCGTGAGCTAGTTCTCTTGCTATAATACATCTGGATTGTCATTAACACTCGAAACACGGAAATTTGGCGGTAAGAAAGGGTATCGAAAGGAAATGACTGATGAAAACCATCTTTTAGGTACTTTTGTTTTGCGTGAGGGAGATGAAGCTGTTTTTTCACACTTGAACCGAAAATTTCCCTAATAATCCTTTTATTCTAGACCACTCACTTCATTCCAGTGCTAATGAAATATCGGTCTCCATTCATGTCGGCTCGGTTAGCTGGGAAAATTAATTATCATTCACCTTCGTTTCGCGCAGGTCTTAATTTGATCCTTATCTAAATGTCCTTTAATTATACTCATGTTAACATATTTGTTATATGGTTCCCGGAAAAGCATATTTCGACCAGAAAAATTTGCATAGAAACGAAAGTTTATCGTAAATTATCAAAGACGATAGTTTCGCGACTGGACTTGGTAATTCGCATTCGTTGGAATTTTCAACGTGTACAACATTGACCGACGAGTGATTTACGGTTTTCGTAAATTAGAAAATACATAGTGGCACTGCTCCTTATTCTCGTAATAACATACGGCAACACATGGGATAGATTAGTCGATGTGATAATTTGCAGTACCTGAATCCTTGTTTAACTGAAGGGGACGGATTCGTTGCTCTATACCGTGTCCAGCTTATGCAATTAGCAATTTCATTTGCAACGTGCAATTCTGAACACTCGTTCGTTGTGTCCGGAAAGTTAATGTAAAGGGTCCTTGTTGATGTTGGTTGTACGAACAACGAGTGTGTAATAAGAAGTTGATTTAGTGCAGAAAGTAGAAAGGTTGAAGAATATTTTGAGTTAACGAGATGGAGTAACATATGAAATCAAAATCTTTAATTAAGTTTGTATACTACAAAAGATACTTTCTTATTGTGGCTTTCTACATATTAGCCAACCTGATAAATTTTTCATGGCAATATATTTTATGAACTAGAACAATTTATCCTTTTTATGTCCCCCATGTTGGTATTTTTTTTCTCTCCAAACAACCGAAACAATTCAAGCAAATTTATGTTGTCTTTCTTTCGAACAAACAAACGCACATGAGCGTCTTGTAGGAAAACTTTCCACCATTGCATCCGCGAAAGATAACAGTTTACCATGGTACAAAGCACGGATGCATTCATCCTAGTTCGTTCGCAGGAAAGTTTTGCGGCCAGTGTCAAAGTGCTTCCGCTTACCGGTGCTAAAGTGTTGTGCGAGAACAATGAAGAAGGAAGTGTACCGGGTGCCGGCATTGTCATTATACAATGTGCACTATGCGGTTTTTACCGGAGTACTCTATCAAGAATTCATGCACTTTGAACTTTGTTTAACTGAATTAAAGATGAGACAACAAGTGCAAATCTTTGCAAAAATATAAATAGAGGAAGACTCGTTGCAGAATTTTAGATACAAGCTATCAGGCAGGCACTTTGAGTTGGCGTTGGCCAACGACAAAGCGATTCAGGACAAGTTGTCTGGTGGCAATGAAAGAAAGACTCGGAAAAGTTGTAAAAGCTGTTTTTTAAATTGGAAAAACTTGAGCATTGAACTTTACTCGTGAATTATTCAAATATTTTGGCTGATGTAAAGGAGAAAAGGTTATTCTCCTCAGCTACGTTTTATGAGCCAGATATGTAGAGCTCAATAGATGCTGAGGCCAAGTTCTTGCATTCTAAATAAAGTTTTTCATAGCCATCGTTGCAAAGAGAGTAATTATATTTCGCTACTTTCATGATTAATAGGAGTTTCGTTGACTCCGATTTATCATGAGATTGAATAGGTTTATTTTTCAATATTTAAAAAAAGTGCCTTATGCTATAAGCTTTTGTATAGAAATGATGTTCGCGGGAACAGACTGACAAAGTGCAGCTAGATGTAATTGTCACCAGAGAATGTCAATGCAAAATATTACAGAAAATGTGAGAAGGATCTTTTTTGAACAAGGGGGCTGCAATTCATCTAAATAATTTGACGGTGATGACTAAAGCCTTGCTCAAATGATAGCAACTATAATATACTACTACGAGAATTATATGCACTTGACCCTACAGGGTACTCAGTACGATATGTGTGACAACTACTTTCATTCTTCCTACACCTTAATAAAATACTGATAGCAACATTTTTTGGACTTTACTAGATGCACTGCAAATGCAGCAATATGTTAACCTAAACTATAGCGCTCTTATCATGTGGTTGTTCACTTCATACTCATATGAACTGGAAACTTTGAGTTTAATAACAAAGTTTTTATAAACAAATATATTACGAATAAGTGAAGAACAAGATGGCGGTCAAAGGAAAACAGAGAACTCAGCTGTATTGTCGCTACATTATTTCCTCCTGAGTAGTTTTGACGGTTGATTTGAAAACTACGTAAAGATAACAGAAGCGGCATATTTATCTTTTTTCGCAACAGCAGCTTTCGATTTGAGTCCTGGATATGTGCTCGGGGTAACGCTTGGTTGTGTTTGTGGTATTGATTCGGAGTTGTTAGCTAGTTCAGATGCAAACTCGACATACTTTCGACATATAAATTTTTTGTAACACATTCACTGGGATATGATAACTGATGAGTTATTCCAAGGCTTTTCTTCCTTAATACATTGAAATTGTGTGGTCAGATTTTGGACGTTGAGGCATCACAGTATAAGAAGATATCGTTGCCGTTAACTCGCAGTTTCCTTAAAACTAGAGTCGCTGCTGAACGGAGAAGCTATTGTAGTTCCTCATCATTTATCTGAGCCAGAGCTAACCCCACAGAAGTTATAGCAACGAGTAGTGCAAATGCACTGATTTGGATCAAAGCGTCTGCCCTTTCATTTTTGTCACCAGCAATGTGAAAAATGCCCAATGAAGTCTAATTTTTGCAACTGTCTTAGACCGGTTTTGTCAGGTTTCTGATCGAAAGCAAACGTTATTGGCTTGGGATCTGTTTTTATAGCTAGTGGATGTCCTGAAATCATATCACGGAAGAATTCAATAGTGATATAGATCACCTGTAGCTCTAGATCATATGTGCTATGTTTCCGTTGAGCTCCCTCGTGAAAAGTCTAAGCGGTTCACAAACATTGTTGTTGAACTGTTCAAAGACCACGCCCATCACAAAATGAGATGCATCCAATTTATTGGCCAGGGGTGCGTACTCGGCAGGATGTCATAATAAGACTGCATATGCAGTTTGGTCCTTACATTGTTGCTAAATTTAAAAAAAAAATAACACGGAACCACTCTTCCTTGCACTTCAAAATTTTAATTTGAATAATGTCAAAGATGAGTGCTTTTGGGTTTAGTTTCGCACTGGAGAAAGTGGTCATCTCGACAAAAAAAAAGAATCTCCAGAGTAAGATCGATCAGTATTGGAGACATATTGATCAAATCGAAGCTACCAGTGAAGTACCTGGGGCTACGGGTCGACTCAAAGATGAGTTTCTCTGAGCAAATCAGGGCAACCGCTGAGAAGGCTGCTTCGGCAGTATTGGCTCTGAGTCGACTTATGGCCAACGTAGGTGGACCCAGTCCATCAAGAAGACGCCTCTTGATAAGTGCTGTAGGCTCAGTGCTACTGGACGGAGCAGAATGATGGAGCGACGCTCTCAGTAAGGAAGTATACCGAAAACGTTTGGCACAGGTACAGAGAAGAGGAGCACTGAGGATTGCATCTTCGTATCCGACAGTCTCTGAATCGGCGGTGAAAGTTATTGCAGGCGTGATACCTGTCGGCCTCCTTTCTAGAGAGCGTCCCGCTTTTTACCCTCCCCGAAACGAGGATACGAGGGAATCGCACGAAAGGAAGGTGGACTGCGCGTCTCCCCATATAGGGAGGTGACCCCTCAAAAAAAATTTCACCATTGGTAGTCGAGTAGGGTGTCTTTGGAAAGGTCTCAATGAGATTTTTTCAAAACAAGTCTTAAAATTGCCTTATGAGTACCGAGGGGGGCAGGGGAAGGGGAAATGTACGAACTTTTCGCGTACCCTCCCTCGCGATTGGACACTTTCCATCCGAAAAATCTGGCAAGAATCATGAATGTAGGCCTTAATGAGTACAACAACAACAAATACATGAGAAGTTGAAATTCACTCAACTTTGTTAGTAATAGTATGATTTATCGATTTTATGTTTTCTTGATTAAAATATAAACGGCACCCTTAAATTCAATAATATTTAGCAAACAGATGACTATTTATAAGATTGATCTGTTCTGAAAGTTTCATAAAGATTGAATAGTACTTAACGAAGTTATAGCAATTTGAATTTTTTGTATTAATATGGGACAATATGCGCTGTATTACTATGGAAACATATGGCTATGGAGCCATATGCGCTTTTTACCGACTTAGACACTACAGTTTTGCTAGGATTTGCATGAAAATTTCAGGAGTGATAGGTATCATGGAGATGAGTACATAAAATTTTGAATAAGTTGTAGAGGCAGGAGAAAGCTCCTCGCAAAAGGGCTTTGTAACCATTCTAGGATTCGAAAAAATAGGCCATGAATCGATGATTACAGTACAGAGTAGCGGCCCCTGAAAAAAATCCATCAAAGGTAGCCGATATGAGTATCAAATGGAAGCATTTCAAAACAGTTCTTAAACTGACAGTTTTGATTCAGTGGGGGCACAGGGGGGGGGGGGAAATACATGAAAAATGTGTTTCTTCCCTCGCGAATGGACGCCCATGATCTTAAAAAATCTGAAGAAATTATCAAGGGAGATATTTATGAGTATAACTAGAACAAATACCTCAGAAGTCAAAATTCTTTCAACTTTGTTAATAATAGTATGATCCTCGAACATGACGTGTTTCTTGATTTTATTCGTTGCTGTTCACTACATTTTGTAAGTTGAGTACAAAACCCATCTGACATGAGCATAGGTCTGTCTACCCAACTTGTTAATTTTGATGACAATGATGTTCCATTTTAGTTGTCGCCAAGCTTAAAGCACCAATATAACAATATTTGGACATCATTCCGTCCACTAGAGTCACCATTGTTTACATTTCCACCATCGCCGCAGCCCCATTTTCGTGGCCGCCATTTATCTACAACTCATCACCAACATAAACGTCTTCAGGCAAAGTCTTTGCCGTTCATTTTGTGATCATTTTGTTGCTCTGCCAACGTCATTTGCGTCCTTTTTTTGCAACTTAGGGTTGCCCTAAAATTTATTTAAAAACAAGAAAACTTTCGCAATGACCCATTTTCACAAAAACACCTAAATCATCGAAAAGAAATTATGAATTGAAATAGCTGGAGGAAATTTTCAGGAAAAAATTAATAAATTATTAAGAATTCTTGACTTACCAGTTCCTCAACCAATACAGCGGACCTTGAACGTCCCATAAGCGATGTCTTCACTGGTAAATCAAGACAATATCGCACGAAATTTTAACTTTGAACCCAAATCGCGCACCAGCAAATTGAACACTTCACATTTTATAAACAAAACGAATGACACATGCAACCAAAACAAGTTGATAGTGCTCTCATGGATAATATAGAATATCTGCGCAAATGAAATAAGGCCACCAAAAACCGGGTTCAAATATGATAAAACGCTGTAAAGTTGAGCAGTCGTAGGGATTTTTGTGGCATTGAACTTGCGTTCTTCACCTCAAGAAAAAATTCGTTGCCAACAGAGTTAATAAAAGAGTCAACGACGACCGGAGCGATATCTTTTACAGCAAGGGAGACGTTTTATCTATTTGGCGTGAAGGTGAACGATAATCGTGGTTACTCATCTTTCGTTTCTTTTTCTATTAAAAGTGGACGGGAGGTGTGGGATTGAGATTGATTAGCGAAGGCAGAGAGAAGAAGCAAAAACGGAGGCTGAGTAAGGACGAGTCTTAGTGGCTAAAGAGGGAGAATTGAAAGGCGTTGAAAATAAAGTTGTGATTTGTACAACAGTCGAGCCCCCAAAGTTAAATGATGAAATGAAACTAGTAAGTTTGGAAAGTATTTGTATTATTTCGATACTTAAAACTTTAAAAAATTCTAATATTTCACTTGTTATATTTTTGGAATTTGGCATATAATCATTATTTCAGACAAGACTCCATTCTAAAGCAATTTTCGAGTTGTAAAGGTTGTTATTGAGAGGGACAATTCAGAGTAGATTTTGTGAAAGTGTGGGCCGTTGGGTTTAACCAGTCCAGGATAAACCAATTGGTGTTCAGGGAAGAATATTGCAAGTTGGGATCAATTCCTTAGTTTTTAGGGTTTTGCAAAAAATTTTACAAAACCCTACTAAAATCGTCCGTCCATCCGTCCGTGTGTCACACCACTTTTTCTCATAAACCGCATAAGCTAGAAACAAAGGATTTTGTAGGTAGGTGCAAAATGATGCCCTCTTCAAAGTTTCACCACAAAAATAAATTTACAAGGTGTTTAAGGGGGTCTCCCTATATAGGGGAGTGGCCCTTGAAAAAAAAAGTCATTGCATGTAGGCGATATGGATATCAAATAAAAGGTCTTAATGAGATATTTTCAAAACAAGTCTTAAAATGATAAGTTTTGCATTTAGGGGTGCAGGAGAAGGGGAAACGTCCGAAAATTGTGTGTGCACCCCCTTATTACTCAAGTTTTGATATGCAGAGCATATTGTTTGATTTACCAATTGCATTACAAAACCCTTCTGACAGGAGCACTTTCCTGCTACTTCAACTTGTTATATTAATCATTGATCGGTTGGGTGTATGAAAATAGGTATAGACATAGCATGGAACACAAATTCGTGTCCTTTAGAGTGTACCAACCGTATCGAGGAGACTCGAGCTCGCCAATTGGCTCTTGGGGAAGTTCAAGGGTTGGAAAGTGGCGCAACCCTACCCCGTCTCCATGCATTAGTCGCAACCCCAAGGCCCCAAGCGAAAATTGATTGAAGGAACGTCACAATACTCTCGATAAGCAGCTTCCACTCAAGAATCCCGAACGATTTCTCATTTGTCCTTTCTCCTGACACTAACCAGATATTCATGAATTTTTACAGTGTTTATCAAAGATTACTTACAGAAGTTAAGTGCTTCTAGGAATCGTCGCAGTTATACTATTGTTGGTGGTTTTCCCATATCCAAAATTGTTTGCACTCTTGCAAGTAGAGATTTGATGCCTTGTTCGTTGACTAAAATCCTAGGCATATGGCTGATGGTGTCCCAAAAATGCATTTAACAACGTTAATCGACGACCCATAATCACGAAGTCGTTCAAAAATTACTTGAAGCGGCTTACAGTGCTGATCGTGTGATTTGAACGCTATTAACATGTCGTCAATGTAAGCATAGGAAAGGTCCAATCCTCGAAGAGCATGGTCGTTACACCACTGAAGAGTTTGTGCAGCCTTGCAGAGGTCGAATGTTATTAATTTGAAATCAAAAAGTCAAAAAAGGGTTTTAATGGCTGTCTTTGAGATGTGCTCCATTGCAACTGGAACTTAATGGTACACTTTTCTCAAATTTACGGTCGAAAACACTTTGTATCGGAATTTGGTTTTCACTTCACGAAGCTTTTCACGAGCTTAACATCTCGCTCTTTCAGTAACTGGTGAGCCTTTCATTAGTATATGATAGTAGAAACCGTTAACCATAACTTTCGTTGTTTCTGGTGGAACTGTTATATCAATAAATTCTCTAAGTAGGCCATGGTATGATTTGCTTTATTTTAGTGTCGGTATGCAATAAATTCTAGCATTATCGAGCTTTGCCACACACGAGAAGTTTGTTTCTCCATCAATCATTTTCCTTCTGTGGACAGTATAGCGCAGCGGTTACAGATGGTGTGAGGGTTCCCTTCTATCTAAGTTTTAAGCTTGGAATAGGCATCTCATTTTAAATTCACTTGACTCTGCGAAAGCTGTATTTACCTTCCAGTGGCAGATTTCTGACAATCGAAATGGCAAACGGCGAGGTTTCTGGCTCGGCATATTAGATTACGTATTTAAACTTGGTTTCAGTCTGTGTGATACCATGTGAATGGAATTTGGCTTTCACTTGCCCGAACCCAAACTCCGAAACTCTGAATCATGGATAGAAAATACTACTCTGATTCAAAAATTAGCAAGACAACTCGGAGGGGTCTCACCTTGCGTATGAATATTTATCAAAGAAGTACAACAGCCCTGTCATTGGATTAAAACTTGGTCAGGAGTATGTGGTAGTAGCTGTTGGCGACCAGATGGTTCATGAAATTCACACAAAGGAAGAATTCCAAGGTCGATCAAATAACTTCTTCATTCGTCCACGAATGAGGGGTACCCGTTTGGGAATCACATGTACCGATGGACAGTTGGGGTCGAATCACCAAAATTTCACCACTTGTCACTTACGATAGGCAAATTACGCTAGAAAACCAATGGAGCAACAAGTACAAGAGGAGTTAGTCGAACGTTTAGAAATTATTCAAGATCTCAAAACCCAACCAGTTTTTCTAGCATTTTTTCTCTCTTCGAGTGTCATCAATATTTTATGGACTTTGACTACAAGCAAGTGCATTCCAAGAAGTGATGCAAGGCTCAACAAATTACTCACTATGCTTGAAAAATGATCCAAGGTATTTGATGCTGCCGTAGTTTTGCTATTGCAGTTGCCTTGGTTGCAATTCATTATGCCCGAAAAGACGTGGTACAGTTTCATTCCAAACTTCAATAAAGAGTTGCATCAAATGTTCATAGTAATCATAAACGAATGCAAACTTAATTATTACAACGACAAATCAATGGATGATCTCGTGTACGCGTATATCAGAGAATCGTTACCACGCAAGGATGATCCACACAATATTTTGACCGACAAACAACTTACCATGACAATCCTGGACATTTTCATGCCTGGATCTCAAATTACAAGCAACAAACTTAATCTCGCACTTATGATAATGTTGATCAGACCGAATATCCAGGAAAAAACTATCAGCAAAATCGATACTCATCTACCTGAACCTATTTTGCCCAAGAACCTCGATCAAGGTGGCAAAATTCTACGCAATCAAAAATTGAATCGGGGACTCACTAAGATGCGAAATGTTTGTTTTGATTGCACTCCTGAAGTTTGGACGCTACGCAAATTGATATTTACGAATGACAATCTATCGGACGACCAACGATGGTGAAACCCGATGAAGGGAATGTGGGTCTTAGGTGCGTACCCGATGAACACCAGTTGGGGGTCACTAATGCAAGCCAGCACCGGAATCGAAAGTTCAATTGCCTCGAAGAGCAAAATTAACGGCTCGCTGATTTGAATCGAGCAGACAAGGAACCTGTGGACAAAGGACGGCTCTCTCTTGGTGGACGAAGATTGACAATGGAGGGTCTACAGCATGATGAGGCAAATTGTCAAGGACGAGTATCATAACTAGCATCTCCATGGAGGAATTATAGGCGATTGGGTGGAATTGATCACGCCCCAGTGACGTAGAATATTGGATCTGTAAGTTTGAGGAGTGGTGCGCTGGAGCAGATAACTTTGTGACGCGACTTAATTTGGGGGGCTCCCAAACAGGATAATAGAAGTAAGGGAAGGTATAGTGAATTTATTGTTCCATTGTATTATGACGAAACAGTGAACTACATTTTACAATTTCTTTTTAAAGCACAATCTTGTGCATTTGAGCGTGATTATTCTTTGTATGGATTGTCCACTTGGCTCGGGTGTATTTCAGTATCCTGAGCAAACTTTCAGGGGGGTTTTACTTCATTTTTGTTGGGTGTAATATACATGGCAAAGAGTGCGAAGTGGTCGCTCCGTCCTTGAAGACTGGGAAAATTACCCTTAGCTGTCACCGAAGGGTTACAGGAGTATTTAACGTGAAATTTCTCGCGAGATTCAGTGAGATAGTAGTTTTGTTTAGAGAGATAATAGTTTGGTGTAGTACCAAAGAAACAACGAGAGTGGGACGGGTAGTTCCTATCAAGGAAGCTCCGCTAGGTTAGTGAAAAAGAAGCTCATTTCAGCTTTGTAGGGGGTGTTTCGGTGGCCTTATTTTTCGATTTACGGCTACTTGGGACCAAAAGACTAGCAAGCAGCGCCTCCTATAACCGTCTTTGATGTGTAAATTGGCTCCAAAGTCCCAAGCCGAAGGATCTTCAATGTGGAGGGTAACAAAGTATGGAACAAAGTGCAGACTTTGTGACAATGACTAGTTGTATAATCTTTTACACCGACCCATCTGTATTTGAAGGCGTAAGGCTATGCAAACTACGATGTGCAGGACATGGGGAGAAAATGCAAGAGCACAAGTTCCCTAAACGAACGTTGAAGGGTAGAGTGCAAGAAGAACGTTCAGTTGGAAAACTGGGAAAATGATGCAAAGATTCAATTGATGTTGACAACAGATCCCTGCTTAGGATTTCCAATTGGAGAACGAGGTCGTAGAACCGCGAAAATTAGATGTAATTACTACTGGAAGCGACTACTACTGGAGGCGAGACTCTAAACTGGAGATATGCCATGAATGGAGATGATGTTTGTCAGATAAAGAGGCATGCCTTTTTGACGGCTTTTTGGAGGTAGATAACGCATCATGACTTAGGATCACTGTCTGTTATTTATATTTCCCACGAAAGTGAAAACCGTCTTTTAATTGAGGCTTAAATGTTCTTTATTAAAAAATAGTTTTTTAATCATCAATGGCACTTAAAACAATTATCTGCTTTGACTTTTCCTACTTTGGTATCATTTTAACAATCGTTGACTAACTCTTTTTGCATACTGTAACATTGTGAAGCTTTTCCATACTAAATCTGGTGTAGTATGAGATGAATCCTATAGTTCAAATTGGTCACTGGTTCATTCGAACTTAACAAGAAGATCTCAGCCGTAACATGTACTCATGCTAATTCCCATTAAGAACAATGTTAAAGTATTATAGCGTTAGACTCAGGTCACCACAATAACCATACCTAACCAAACATAAGTACCTACAAATTAAAGGCCCTGTCTGTCCATCTACACATCCATCCATTTATTTGTCCAAGCACCACAATAAGTTTTTCCAAACACTGTGGAAGGTATACTGGTCAATTTTGAGGAAAAATGGATGTAAGTTATGAAAAGTAGTCGAGTAGAGAGTCAAATAAAAAATTTTGACAAAAGTTTCTAAAATAGGAAATCAAAATGTCAATTTGAATATCAAGGGATTTAAGATGAGGTAAACGTTTTGGAAAGTTATAAGCTATACTTAAAGAATTGACACCTTAAAGAATTAAAATTCTTTAAAAAAGAATGGTAGAAGTCCATAACTGCAAGTGCAAAAAATACTACAAAAGTCAAAATTCGTTTAATTTTGCTAGTCAGAGTATGATTTGTTAATGTTAAATTTTCCCCCATAAAATCAGATCGGTACAAAATCAAATCATTACGCAATGGAATATATCAATTCAAGTTATATGGTACTACAATAACAGCACCAAGTGTTAATGGATGATAAAATAGTCCAAATCAGCCTATACACAACCATTTCCTTTGTATTTTCATAAACACTTCAAAATAGTGTTTGGTTTAAATCAAAATAGTATTTGGTTCTTTCAAAGTATTGAATTTTCCAAGAAAAAGAAAAGAATATCAATCTCAACAATAAACTTTATTTGCAAATAACCCACTCGTTCAAATCAACATTTTTAATAAAGCGGCTAAACTTCGATGAATTTATAGGGTTTTGAACTAAAATACAAAACTCTATTAAAATCGGTACGTGTATCCGTCTGTCCGTCCGTCCATCTGTCTGTATGTCACAGCAGTTTTTCTCCAAAACCATAGAAGCTACAGCCATGCAACTTTGTGGAAAAGTTGGAAGTGGTGACTTCTAGAACGTTTTGGGGGTAAAAAAAAGTTTCAAAGAGTTTTAAGGGGGTCTCCCCATATAGAGGAGTGGCCCTGAAACTTTTTTTTTCATCAAAGGTGGTCAAGTGGGGCGTCATACGCGAAGGTCTCAATGAGATCTTTCCAAAATTACATTATCAGTATTGAGGGAGGCAGGAAAACAAGAAATGCACGAAATTTAGGCGTATCCTCCCCTCGCGATTGGAAACCTTTCGTCCAAAAAATCTGCAAAACACATAAGTATATACCTTTCTGAGCACTATAACAACAAATACGTCTGAAGTCGAAATCCACTCAACTTTGTTAGTAATAGTTTGATTTATCAATTTTATACTTTCTTGAATTAAATCATTCTATACTCATATGTCCGCGTATCGCATATTAACCCGGGAAAGATAACCAGAGTCATCTTGACTCACTTCAAAATTTCCAATCGTTCCCCTCTCTCAATGACAGAAGTTATACATATGAGCGCACACATAATCTCAGCCAATTTAGTTGTGCACGTGAGCCCAGCAGACGCAAATCGGAAAGTTGACTCTGTCGTTAGGTGAGAACCTGTTATTAAAAACTTAGTGAGTCGAAATGACTTAGGGTTACCGTTTAACGTAAAATTTTGCAGGTCATTCTGACTCATGGTTACCATGAAATTTTATGAGTCATTTTGACTTATGAGTACCATCAATGGCACTTATGAATATAAAATATTATGAACCTTTTATGTAGTAATAAACAACTTGGCTTTGTTTCTGCAGATAAGATGGCGGGAAATAAAATTTTAACAGGATATTCTCAAAATATTGAAGTGTATGGATTTTGACGATGAAGATGCGGAAGATCGTTTACAGTCAAATACTGGCTCTGGATCAGAATATGAGTCTGTGCCAGAAAATCATATTATTGGCTATGAACAGTTAATCAACATGATCCAAAATTTGGAAGAAGGCTCTACGGCAAAAAGAAGGAAGCATGCAGAAGCATAAACAAAAAATCGAGGCTCCGGTAAAAGAAGAAAAGGCGAGTCTTCCAATGATCTAACTGAAGATAGCAGAGAAAAAACATTACTCATCCTATGTTGGAGTGAAATTACAAAAGCTGGGAAAACGGCTACGAATAGAAAACCCAACCGAAAAAAATTACAACATCCGAAATTTGGGTAAAAATATGATCCATATAATGGCGGATACATCATGCGTTGCAAGCTCTTCGAAAAAACCTTTAGAGTGCTTTGGAAGTTTTTCTTTCAAGACATCGTGGCAATCATTCTAAAATAACGAATATACAAATTTAGACCTTAAGGTTGATGTATAAAGTACAATGTCAAAGTAAAACTGGTAATCTGATGAAAGATGAATAGATGGGACTCTTTGATTCTCTATACTATGCAGCAACGATCTAATTTTCAGGTTCTGCATAACTCAGTGTACTGTGGCGATAAACATCATGCCATTATGTCTGACGCTAGGTTCATGTTTTGGTTATGAGCCTTACGGTTCGGTGATCTGACTATGAGGAATCAAAGAAATACTAAATCAGCTCCTATTTCACAGCTTTGGGAATTATTTCTCAACAACTGCAAATCAAACTATCGACCAGGGCCATATCTCACAATAGGTAAGCAGCTTGTTGGACTTATGGAACGTGCCCATTTCGAATGTACATCTCAAACAAGCCCAACAAATATGGGATCAAAATAATAATGATTTGCGATACAAAATATATGTGCAATGCTATGATTTATCTTCGAAGAGGGTCCAACCCAAGTGGCGAAGCTGCTGACACCTACTACGCCCTCAAGCTTATTGAAACTTTTTCTGGGTCTAACAGAAACTTGACCATGTATGATTGGTTTTCAAGTATTCCTTTGGGAGAAACATTACTGAAAGACCACAAAATAACTGTGATTAGAACGGTTCGGTAAAATAAAAAAAAATTACCTTCTGAATTCATTGATATAAAATTCAATGCCAGAAAGCCTGGATCATCGGCTTTTTTGTTCTCGAATACTATTACAGCAGTTTTTCATAAGCCAACAACGCAGAAACTTGTAACTCTCATATCCGCCGTTCATGACGATGTTTCTGTCAATCCTAGAAGTCAAAAACCGGAGATTGTTCTCAATTATAATACCACCAAAGAAGGTGTTAACGTTCTGGATAGACTCTGCCAAGACACGAATACGGGAAGGAAAACTAGGAGCTGGCCTCTAGCGTTTTTCTATAACATTTTAAACATTGCTGCTGTGAACTCTTATGTAGTTTACCTACATAATTTTTACAAAGATTGACGAGAAAGAAAACCGCTTTCCAGATTTGAATTCATGATGGAGTTGGTGGGCACTCTGAGTGAACCTTGGATGGCTTATTGGCCTACTCTCCCAATTCCAGAAAATCTTCCTGAGTCAATCTTGAGGTATAGAGTGCCAGATGCTTCAGAGAGTACAGGAACACCACAGCAACGCCTAACCAACTGGACGTATTGCATCTTTTGCCATTATGTGAAGCGAAGGAAGACCCAAAAGATCTGCAGTGATTCCCATAAACCAATATGTGGTGAAATATGATCAGAGTGTGCCTGGAATGCAAAACAATCCTAATGCAACAATCCTAATGCAACAATCCTAAGATTATATCTTAATAAGATTATTTTTATATATACGTACATACATACATACTACAAGTATTATGAACATAATAATGTAGTTATTGATTGTATATTTTATTCGAGTCATTGAAGTATTTAAGGCTTTGTAATGTTTCGTTTAGTGAGTTTTGAATTCTTTTGTATTTTCGAAGTAAAACTTCTTAGTTTATCAAGTTATCTTTCTATTGTTATTTGACTAAATCTTCATTGAAGTGGTTACAATAAGAAAAAAATATTTTTATGTAACAAGAAGGCTGTTAATACACGAAACGACTAAAGGTGAATGAATAAAAACAAAATTATATTGTTAATATTGATAAATTATTTTGAAAAATTCCTACATATTTCCTTATAAAATTACCTATTGGTCAAAATGGCTCACGGCTACCGGCCCCAGTATATAAAAAAGGGTTACCTTTCCCGGGTTAAGCACAAAACCCTTCTGACAGGAACGTAGTTCTGTCTACCCAACTTATTTTTTTTAAACGTGCTTTAAATCATGCCTCGGAAGGAAAAGCATGGATAACGTATAAATTAAAATTTATTGATTAGTAAGCACGTTTCGAAATTCCTGCACGTTACTCACTTTTTTCTTACCATATGACTGGCAAAATCTATAAGCCTTGAAATAGTCTTTAATACCACATACCATTAAAGAAGAAAATCAAAATTACTGCACATCTCAACGTCATCATACCTATGCCTAATCATCTCAAACAGAGGGTTGCTACCAAGTTCATCCCCAGATTAAACGTAATAAAATGCGAGAAACGTGTCAGAACTTAACGAACGCACCCTTCATAGATTCATCCCTAAAATCCCATTGCAAATCACAGTCAATATTCACTTGGTCATAGATTTAAGGGGTGAATAAGTCGCAAGTTTGCATTGTCGAACTCCAGATAAACCAAATGCAACCGAACAACTCATGCACACAAAATAACATCCCAAGTATAAAAGTATGTCCCTTAAAAAAACAATCCTGACAGATTTATAGGAACAATAATAGATTTAAATTTAGTGACTCTATCCGGAGCGTTGGCAGAGCATATATACTCGTATTTTACCCACAAAAACATTAATACGTTAAACAAGCCCCACTTGGATGCATATAGTGTGCGTCTGTATTTTCATACCCTTATCCTTTGCATCGCGTTTTTCTCTATCTTGCCTTCATAAATGCATACCACCACTACCCTCATCATCACGCAGATATTCAAATCTGGGATTAAAAGCACCATAAATAAGATGAACACATGTCGCTTTAATCCTTCGAAATTGAATTCATTTTATGTGTGTTTTAGTGTAGGTCCTTTTCTCGATCTCTGTATCAGGCTTGTTGGGCTGTGTTACGACAATTGCGACTATGCTACTCTATATAGTTCGGTGTGCTCGTATATCAGAATTTCATGTCTTGTCCTTGAATACGAAATTAAATGAGGTTTACAGTTTTGGTTCATGCTTGCTATCCATAGTTGGATTGTACGTCGAAACGGTGAACAGCGCTTAAAATTACTTCATGTTGGTGAGTTTTTCTAATGAATTTCGATGATTGCAAGATTTCGATATTAATATGAATTTTCAAGTATTTGGTTGATTTAATAATTCAGCTCTTTAAAATGTAATCTGGTTATTACGTATCGAAAATTATAATGCAACCAGCTAAAAATAACTTATTCATATCATTAATCTAATTCATTCCTTGTGATTCATAAATACAACTAACTCAACACATCCTGAAGCCTTTAAGCGATCCACACTCTCCCGACAACTACAGGCCCATTTGCCTACTACCAAGTTCAGGTAAGCTCTTTGAAAGAGTAATCCCAAAAAGATTAAATGATTTAATGGCTAGCTATAATATCTTACCTTGTTTCTAATTTGGCTTCAAAAACAGATACTTGACAGAGCATCAGCTTTCCGAGATACGAAGGATGTCAAAGCAGCGATGCACAATAAATCGTCTGTAGGTTTGGCGACGCTGGACATAGAAAAAGCCTTCGATACAGTCTGGCACGATGCTCTTGTCTATTAATTTCAGAAGTGTAACACATCCCCATACTCTGTGAACCTTTAACCTTAGCCTTCTTCCACTCATTTGGGAAATATGAATTGCTCAACATGTTGATGAACAATATGCAATAATTTCTAATACCAACCTCAGGCAAATGAAGGTGAACTATATTTGGAATACCGTCTGTACTACATGATTTCTTGTTGTTTATCCTGCTAAGTATGAAATACAAGCCTTTATAGCTGACAAAATAACCGATAAGATTCAATCTTGGTATGAGGTCAGATGTCAATGTTTCATTAAAAAGAAGAAGAAAAATTGATTCTCCGTTCAAACTTGATTTGAAGCCGGTTCGCTTCGACGGCCTCTGAAAACATTTGGTTCCCTCTTTCAGGGTTGTGTGGATGAACCAATTCAAAATCAGTTCCAATCAGGGCAAATTTCTGCAACCCGTCATATATAATCCTGTTTCCATTTCTATCCGGAGTCATACTATCAATACCAGCCCTATCGAGAATATTTATCTCATCACTAGCGACTCCAAGATTCGATACCTTCACTCGACACTTCTTGCGGAATACGATATTCGCTATCGCGTAAACGCCATCTGGGTCCTCGTGGGCTAATACTCCTCAGTTTTTCCGCCCATTAGTTGCTGATCTCAATCCTGAAGTATGAACGGATTAAGTTCCGGACATTCCTCAGGTGTAATTTCAACGAAGCCAACGAGGGATGGTTGTAGTCCCAAAATCGCCTATAAATATTGTTGCTGCATGTGAGAAGAAGGCTTTTCAATCTTTTCAATTTTGAAATGGTTGCTGTTTCATATCCTTCCATATTGTTTTGATGTTTAATCTTGGGAACTAAAGGGTGGTCCAACCATAATGCACAATGTTTATTGTGAGTCACACCTTAGCGTCAAGTTTTTTGTCAAACTTAATTTCACATTTTTTTGTTTCAGATTTTGAAAAATTCAACCATACAGAGGTACACAATTGAGCAGCGCATTAAGGTTTTTGAAGTCTTTTACGAAAATGGGCATTCAAATCAAAATGCATTTCATGTACTTCGTGATTTTTTGGTCAGCATAATCGACCAAATGTGTCCACAATCGGGAGAATTGTGCGCGAATTTCAGTAAACCGGGTCTGTAGGAAATGTGATATCACTTGTGCATGCTTTCCTAGTTCTTTTTGCGGAAAACATTGCTGTTATTCGTGAAAGCGAGGCAGAAGAGCCATCAATCTCGACTCGTCATCGTGCCCAACGATTGAACATCTCACGAACATCACTGATGCGAATTTTAAATAAAGATTTGAACTTGCACGCTCAAAAGTTCAATTGACTCAAGAGCTGAAGCCTACTTACCATTTCAAACGTCGTCAATAATCTGAATGATTGGTTAAACAGACAGAAGGGAATGGTGACTTTACAAAGAAAATCATCTTCAGCGACGAGGCCCGCTGTCACCTCAGTGGACTCGTTAACAAATAGAATTGCCGCATTTGAGCAAATGAGAATCTCCAAGTGATTGTTGAAAAGCGACTAGCGGCGTCATCGGACCGTACTTCTTCCAAAATGAGCACGGCAAAGCGGTTGCCGTGAATGGTGTTCGCTATTGCAAGATGATAGCGGACTTCTTGTGGCCAGAACTTGAGGTTATGGACCTGGACGATATGTGGTTTCAACAGGATGGTACCAGTTCCCACACAGTCAACGAAACAATGGCTCTTCTGCACGAGAAATTCAATGGCCGTGTTATCTTACGTTGTGGTGATGTTAATTGGCCGCCACGATCATGTGATTTGACACCGTTGGACTTCTTTCCCTGGGCATATTGAAAAGAAAAAGGTGTACGTCAATAGAACAAGAACAAGCTTAAGGTTGAGATAATTTAGCACATTAACGACATTAATTCTCAATTACATCTCAAAGTCATTGAAAATAGAAGTATGCCACCGTAGCCGTGGCGAGCATTTGGGCGAGATTTTGTTTTACACATAATTTTTATAGGTTCTTCTATTATAATAAAAAATATTAACGTAATTCTTTGAAAACCGTTTGTTCTATTTAGAACTAGCATCGTGCGTTTTGGTTGGAACACCCTTTATCAGCACCAATGACGCTCTTCAAGACATTATCTGCTCTCGAACACTTCTTCTAAATCACTCACGGACTACATATCAAGTGATGGGAACAATTCAAATCAGTTGAAAGGAGGACCACCTGGTACTGACAACATTCCTTTCCATCCTTGATACGCGTCCCCACAACTTAATAAAGCCTACGCAAGTCCCCTTATACGCTGGGAATAATACTTTTCAAGCCTTCCATGTACCATAAACCATTTAAGGTGTAAACTTCAACCTACAACAGTATTTTGAAGTTACTTATTGGACATTAGCGTCCTCTATGACCAAACTGTGTGATCAATAAGATACACCAAGCATTCTGAAGAAACTCTTGTGCAGTCCACACTTTCAAGCCACACGGAATAGTCTGGAAACAGCTGTACAATATCGACACCTGGATGTTTGCAGCACCCTCAGCAACACCTAGGCAAACTGTTTGTCGGGGTGACCGGAAAAGCATTATCTTCAACGGAACAGGGTTTTTGAAACTTTCAAAAGATTGTAGTTTAAAAATTGAAGAACTCCACAAGAAATCTATCAGTCTATGCCCTTCCGTATTCACCAGTCTTTAATTGGAGCATCAGCTTACAATCCATTTCCAAACTCTCAGCCCCAGCTATCATCAAAGTAGAAGAATCATTCGAGCCTTACGTTGAACAAGAGCAAATGATTACTTACGACTTCCAAACAACCTCTTTGTCCACAATTCAACAACACGGAACGAGTATTACTCTCTCCGTCATCATCACTTTGGCAGTAGTTTCCACAGCTCTACTTCTCATCCGACATTACAGTACGAAGTTAATTTCAATACCAAAGCAGCTACAACCTAATCAAACTATGAAATTCATTAGGTTCTTGGTGGACGGCAATGTTAGGAATATTCCCGAAAAAGCTTCACAAGTGTCCTCATGTGATACCGCCCAACGGTAGCACCAATCAATAAGCAAAACCAATTGATCATCCACCGCATTGATCAGCAAATTCCAGCTAAGAACATTGGCCACATAGTCAGCAATAATGTGAATGACTGGAACTTACAACATAATTACACCAATGCATTTGCACATTGCCCGTAAAATCAGCATTTGGATGGATGGCCAGAATCTGCAAATCAGTAACATAACAAAATCAAAAGAAAATTAGTGAGGTTACCTCACACCATGTATAAATAAAGATACCAAAGAACAATAAAGGCACCTGTGATTTACAATTAAGGCGAGCCGTGTTTTTTTAAAAAAAGCCATTGTATTTCATTCTAGAACAATACCTTTCAATATTTTTATTGCAGAAGGATGATTTGCTACCTCTATGAGAAACACAGTTGTGTATCGTACGATTTATTTGATACGGTATCGAATGGACGAGGTTTTTTTAACGGAGGCGGTATATCATGAGATTATTAGAATGATATCTTGAAATTTATTTAATACACTGCGCCCAAGTCAAAACTCCGATTGTTACATGTCCAAACAATTAAGTGAGCTATTGTCCAGGGTTGAGGGGATCTAGACCGAGTTAGGAACCAAGAATGGAAGCCTTTCAAATCTAGGGAGCCAACTTCGTGGGGTAGAGGTTGACTAGGAGGATTGACGCCCCCAGCATCACCACCACCGGGGAGAAGCAGACTTATGCCTTCCGGGTAAAGTTGATGGACAGCATTGCACCATAACAATCGACACTGGTGCAACCCGATCGACTATCTGGCCAGACCTAGTGAGGTAACAACTACTTCACAAGGGCAGCATTTTCTCACTATGGACAGCCACGGGAGAAACTGCGCCTGTCCATGGAGAAGTCAACTTCGAGATACAGTCTGGTCGCGAACATTATGGATGACTGCATTCTCGGAATGGATTTTCTGCGACCACATGGAATCACGTTGGATTTGGTCAAGCGGGTATTGAAATGGCGATGTGCCGAAGTATTGATGGGGGATCCAAGGGTCCAAACTCCCAAGATGAATTTAGAAGTATGTGCTAACACTGATGTACCGAAATCTTCTGAGAGCATTGTATGGTCCAAGCTTGGTGGTGATTATCTGATAGAGCCACCGAAGACGTCGGCATTGTGCAGTTTGATCGTAGGACAAAGCCTGCTAACATCTATAAAGAACGGATCGGTGCCGGTTAGAATCCTTAACACTGCAGACTCAAACACAAGCATCAAAGCAGGAGAAGTCATCGGCAGCTGCCAGCTTGTTTCCACCATCACCTCGTTGGAAACTACTCACGACTATCATTGGAAAAGAGGCAAAACACAGACAAAGCCCGGGAACTCACGTCTGCAATATTGAAGCAGACCAAATTGCCAGTGCAGCTATTCAAGCAAGCCTCTGATCTGGTGACCAAGTACAGTGACATCTTCTCAACAAGCCCGGATGACCAAGGCTGAACGAGTATGGTAACTCACGTCATAGATACCACTGGAGCGCAAATTAAAGGCGATATTAATTGATAGTGAAGTGATTTTTGTGATACAGATAGTTGGAATATAAATTGATAGACAAGTGAAAAATTAATAGCATTTTAATTTTTTGTAAAATAGTGAAATTAAAAATTGTGCGTTCTTAGTAAATAAACTATTTTAACTTAATTTAAATGACACCACGTTTTCACTTTCCCGGAACATTGAAATTATCGGCCGCGAACCATAACACGTTCCAGTGGGGTCCAAAATGAGAAAGGAATCTTCAAAAGTGAAAACTTTTAAACATTTTTAAAGTGCAAAATAGTGAAATTTATCGTGAAAACTGGTGGAATCCGGTTACACAAGGTACAAAGGCCACAATGATTGCACGCTTGCGTGACGCGACCGAGTCAGAAGGCATGTATCTGAATTCGGGTCAGCTATCAGACGCGGAGAAAGGCGCAGAAGGTGGAGAAGTAGAAGCACCAACATCAAAGGAACCAGAAAATGCGCTGATGCAAATCTTGATGCAAATGCAGCAAGAGTAGCAACAACAGTCATCTAGTTTAACTGCGAAGCTAAATGAACAGTTGTCTAGTTTAACTGGGAAGCTAAATGAACAATCAGCTAAGCTGGACCAACAAGCAGTCGAAATCAAGGTAGACTTGCAAAAATAGTCAAACTAAATAAAAGCAAAACTCAGTAGTAGATTTACCAGATCGAGGAGAAGTTTAGCCGGGTAGAGGAGCGAGTCAACCATGAGATCGAAAAAATCAAAAAGGAATTGGAAGCAGCGGAGACAGTACTAACCACTTCACCAGCCCTGCTTATAATCGCAGTGCAAAGCACGTCCAAAAATGTGAAAGCACCAATATTTAACGGGCAAACGATCTGGAGTATTAAAAAAACCCAGTTTGAAGCCGCCGCTAGGACAAATCACTGAAATGAGCAGTAATTGCATTGATTTTTGCTCTAAGAGGCCCAACTGCCGAGCTTATGAAGACCATCCCCGTTGAGTTGCACTCAAACCCGGCTGCTATAATGTGCGCTCAACATGCGTTATAGAGACAATCATCTGAAGTACATTGATCGGCCACAGCTACGGCATTGGATGCAGAAGTCTGGCGAAACCTTACAGCAGCTAGCCGAAGACATTGAGCGACTGGCACTTTTGGCTTACCCAGCCTGCGACCCAGAATATTGAGATGACGCAGCAACAGAAGCATGCATCAGAGAATCATAGGACCAGGAATTGCAACAAGCCGTGCGTTTAGCCCAAAAACAAACGGTTAAGGACGCATTGGCTTAAAGTTTGAACTTTGAGCCAACGAAAAATGTGACTCGTACCACTGCCCGGGTTCACGAGGTAGTAACGAACGAGTTTGAGACCTTCAAGGAGAACCTGTGTGAATCAACCGTGCTAGTATATCCGAAACCCGGGAAATGTTTGTAGTTGACACCGATGCGAGCAACGGCGGGGTTGTAACTGTACTCCCCCAGCAGATCGATGGCAAAGAAAGAGTCCTCTCGTATTACAGTCGAGTTCTCTCAAAAAGTGAGAGGAACTACTGCATGACCAGGAAGGAGCTATGGCTATAATAGAGGCAACTAGGCAGTTCCACAAGTTCCCATATGGCCAGAAATTTGTTCTTCGGACAGACCATGCATCGCTGAGATGGCTGCTTAACTTCAAAAACCGTTAGGGACAAATTTAGAGATGGATCAAAAGATTGCAGTCATACGATTACAAAATTTTTCATTGAAAGGGTGGAGTTCATGGAAATGCTGATGCCCTATCTCGTCGTCTATGTTCAGCTAACTGCAAGCATTGCCAACGGATTGAGGAAAAGGAGCCAACCGTTGATCTGCGAGTGATAACGGCCGAATTCGATGAAGGTTGATCATTGAAAGAGATTAAAAACGCCCAACTAGCCGATGAAGACATCGGACCATTGCTCATATGGAAGGAGACAACTCGGTGACCTGAGTGGAAGGACGTTCGATGCATGGTGCTGCCCTGAAAAGTTATTGGGCACGATGGAACTCCCTTCAGGTGGAAACTCCCTTCAGGGTGGAACTCCCTTCATGGTGGCGTACTCAAGCGGAAATGGGAAACGGTGGATGGCAGCTCCTATAGGATGCAAACTATACTTCCCAAAAGTTGAATCTACGATGGGGTTACGGAAATACACGAAGAATCCTCGGGAGGCCACCTTGGTGTTAACAAGACTTCAGCGAAATTGCGGGAAAGCTTCTTCTGGCACCACGCTCGAGGAGACGTAGAGGAACGGTGTCGCAGATGCACCATTTGCGCTTCCGTCAAAGGTCCAAAGCGACGACTGAGAGAAAAATGCAAACCTACAACGTGGGTGGACCGTTGGGAAGGATTGCTGTTGACATCGCAGGACTCTTTTCTGAATCCGAATGGGGAAATCGATACGCGCTGGTTGCAGCTGATTGTTTCAGCAAGTGCCCAGAGGTCTACCTCAATTCCAACCAGGAAGCAACTACTGTAGCCGAACAGCTAGTGTTAAATTGGGTTAGTAGCTATGGCGTACCTTGTGAACTACATTAAGATCAAGGCCAAAATTTAGAGTCACAAGTTTTTGGCCAAGTGTGTGATCTGCTGGGAATACGGGAGACGAGAACAACACTGCTAGATCGCCGATCCGATGGAATGGTCAAACGTTTCAACGGCATGCTCAATAAACACCTGGCCAAGACGGTTGACGAGATCCAAAGGAACTGGGACTGACACATCCCACTATTTCTGATGGCGTATAGAGCTACTGAACATGCACTGACAGGCAAAGCCCCAGCCCGAAGTCATTTTTGGAAAGACTGTTTGTCTGCCAGCTGATATAAAGTTCGGAACAACCCCTGAGAAACCCGAAACGATTTCAGAGTACGCAAGTGAACTAAGGCAACGATTGAACCAGATACATCGGACAGTGCAAAAATACCTCGAATCGGCTGGTGACCGCTTGAAGCCCAGGGATGATCTATGGGCAAATTCTTCTGGCTTCCAGCAAGATGACTTGGTGTGGCTATATAACCCACAACGGCGGAAGGGTAGGTCTCCAAAGTTGCAGCATGATTGGGAGGGACCATATCGAGTTACAAAGTGAATCAAAGGCGTCGTATGAAAATCGTGCACCTGAACCGTCTTGCTCCACATTACATCCAGAGAGACTTGACTACAACTTTTTGAGGCGAAAAGAACTGAGGTGGGGGCAGCGTTACATGTGCAAATAATTATGCGAGCTACTGTCGCGATTGTCTTCGCAACTATTAACATCATGATCAACAAACGAATGTACTCGAAAGCACAAGAATCCATCAAGCATGATCAATGTCTGAAAGTGACGTCACTGCGGCCATTCAAAGTTGTTCGAATATTCCCGGTAGCTCTCGTCAGAACATTCGCCAATGTACGGGAACTGGATTGAATGGCAAGAGACCCTATATAAAGCCAAGCTGAATGAATGGGGGATGATTACAACTGCGATAGTAAAACCGCGATCGTAAGAACTGCGATAAGTGTGGAGTCCGAATTAAAGGCAATATTAGTTGAAAGTTAAGACAGTTGAATTAAAAAATTTATAACATAGACAAGTAAAAAGTTAAATTGGCTTATTCTTATAACTTAATTTAAAAAACAGTGGGTTTTCGCTTTCCCGGAACATTAAAATTATTGGCCGCGAAACATAACACGTGACAATATATTTATTTATTTATTTAGGCCCAGATCAACAGGAGTAATCCTAATTACAGAGTTGGTACGAAAAATAAAATATTAAAAAGTTAGGAATACATTAATTCGCAACCAAAAGAGACTAATGCGAATACAATTCTAAAACAAATTAAACAGTAGCAAAAAAAAATAATTTAAAAAATCCAAAAAGCAAAGATTTAAGTGAGTTCTTAAAAATAAGAAAGCTAGAAGGAAAAGAACCAAGCCTAAGTTCATTGTGTCCCCGGAGCAGACGCAACATAGTTGAATTATAGTATAATTCCCTTCTTGCAATAGGTATACAAAGTCGAGAAGGAAGACGATTTAGTCTATCAGATTCCCTCCATCGTATATCATTTGCCAGTGGAGAATAAATCAGACGGTGGTGAAGTTTAAATAACAAACACTCATCTAAAAACGTACGTCGAGCTTCAAGGGAAGGAAGTTTTAATAGGACAAGACGTTCATTATAAACACAGTAAGGCAGATTGAGTTTGTAAAGCAAGCACCTTGTGAATTTTTGTTGAATACTTTCAAGATCTGTAACTAAGTAAGCATGGTGCGGAGACCAAATCTGAACAGAGTATTCCAGAATACTCCTGACCAGAAAAGTATATAATAGCAAGGCAGAGGATATTTCGCTAAAAATATTAATATGACGGAGAATGAATCCAGACAACCTAGCCGCTTTAGAAGTGACATGCGATACATGTTTATCAAACTTGAGTTTGGAATCAAAAACGACTACCAGATCTTTCATTTCAGACACCAATAGCAGAGGATGATTATTTATAGTATACGTAAAAGAAAGGAAATGAGGCTTGAGAGAATAACTCATAGCTTTACACTTGGAAACATTTAAGGGTAGTTTATTTGACTCACACCAGTTCCTTAGGACAACAAGGTCATCTTGCAAAGATCCACAATCTGATTGTGTATTAATACACCTTACAATTTTAAGTCATCCGCATAAAGAAGTGAGTTAGACTCAAATCGATGCGGAAGATCATTAATAAATATGATGAATAGAAGAAGGCCTAAAATGGAGCCTTGAGGTACACCTGACGTTGGGTAAAATGGTGGAGACACCACATTACGGAGGGATACAGAGCAAGACCGATTTGATAGAAAAGAGAAAATCCAGGATACAATGGCATAAGGGAAACCATAACATTTCAGCTGATTACAGATAATATCATGCGGGACCATACCAAATGCCTTACTAAAGTCGGTGTATATAGCATCAACTTGCGAGCAAGCATCAAATAATTTGGCGATAAAGTTAGGGAGTTCCAACAAGTTACTAGTCGTCGAACGCTGAGGAAAGAATCCATGCTGTGATTGAGAACAAAACGGTAAAAAACAATTAAGGAGTCTAACATACATGATTTTTTCAAAGATTTTGGGGAAGCACGAAATAATGGAAACAGGGCGGTAGTTTTTCACAGATGATGCATCACCATCTTTCAGTATCGGTGTAATAAACGCAGACTTCCATGCAAATGGAAATGAGGCCTCTTCTAAGCTTATATTGAAGAGAATAGCAAGAGGAAGGGAAATGGCAGGAGCTAGTGATTTAACAAAAAAGCTAGAAACCCCATCAGGACCCGGACTCAAGCTTGCATCTAAATTAGAGATCACAAACTCAACATCGCTAGGACAAATGGAAAAGGAAGACATGTACTGTGGATATGAAAAATCAGACTGGAACAAATTTGATACATTGGCGTTGTGGTAAATAGACGCGAAATATTGAGCAAAGAGCGCTACGATATCAACTGGTGTATCAGCACTAGAACCTACATCACATCAGGAACAGTGGACGATGTCCTCGAAGAGCGAATGTAAGACCAGAAAGGCTTAGGCATGTTAGCTTTTAATGATTTCTCAATGGAAAAGTAATAGTTTTTCATCGTAGTCTGAATCTCAAGTTTAGCCAAAGCTCGGAGTCTTGAAAATTCTGCATATGCTTCATTAGAGTCAGTCAATTTAAAAAATTGATAGGCTCTTTCTTTAGATTTCAACGCAGCAAGAACTCTACAAGTGAACTAAGGTGGTTGCGAAGACTCTGTTCGACCGTAGACTGGAGTATTTCTGGTGATAAGGCAATTCAAATAAGAGTAGAATTCATCAAGAGCAGAGTTAACGTCCAAATTAAGGAAAAGCGAACACCAGTCAATAGAAGACTGACCCGCAGCAATGGCACCATAATTAGCCTTACGAAAGTTATATTTACAAGGGAGCACATCATGCCTACGTTTTAACGAAGGGGAGCAGAACTCCATGCGCAGTGGTGGATGATGACTGTCTGCAGACACATAGACGTACACGGATGGAAATGACAGTGAAATAGATGCAGCACTATTCGTAAAAATTAAGTCGAGAATGCGGTCGTTACTATTCAAAATTTGATTTAGTTGGGAAAGGGAACAATGGGACATAAAGGAGGAAAAAATAAATAAAAGACGATTGGAACTAATGATTTGTGCATAGTTAAGAGGATCCCATATATATATATGCATTGTGTGAGTGGACGAGATGCACTGCACTACGTAGCTTAAAAATATACAAGCTTCTTAACAGCTTTTACAAGACAACCCAATCATGAACTCAGTACTCCTACTTTTAATTAATGTACCAATTAGGGGTTTGAGAAGCAAATCTTACAAAAAACTTCTAGCTTTTCGTGCAGTCTTTCCGCCTTTCCGTCCGCCTGTTCATGCATATATGCATCTATCCGTTTGTCCTTGCGTCACAGCAAGCTTCTCCAGAAACTATAATAGTTAGAAAGCTCAAACTTTGTGAAAAGGTCAGAAGTGGTGGCCTCTTAAAAGTTTACGTCTATCAAACACTTTCAAATTTTTTAAGCGGCTTCACCCCATATAATGAAGTAGCCCTTAAACTAATTTGTATCAAAGTTTAATGGGGTGATTATTGGAAATTTTAGAATCTGAAACAAAAAAGTCGTTGAATGCTTCAGGGGAAAGCCACGGAAAGCAAAATGCACGAAAAATGTGTGTCTTCCCTTCACGATTGGCCATCTTTGAGCTGAACAATATGAAAAAAAAAAATCACGGAGACAGGTCTTTAAGAGTATAAAGGCAACAAATACATTAAAAACCAAAACTCACTCAACTTGGCCAATAATGGTACGGTTTGTTAATTTTTCAAAATTTGATAAGTATGTAGATTGATCTAAGGCCTTAATGTTCAAAAAATTTCATGGAAATCATAACATAGCCAAGTGAATTATAGCCATTTCAACTATATGGTATAGGGTTATCCATTTTACGCTTGGGAAAGTAAAGCTAAAGAAAACACATAGAATATTCAGATGGAAATTTTTATTCAATATAAAGATTGACCTTGCAATTATACGTGAAACACAATATCATTCAAATGTCCTCCACGGGACCTCTTACAGGCCTCACTCCTTTTGAGGTAATTTTCAATGACTTTTCGGCACATTTCCGGCAATATCTCGGCCATCACTTCACGACTATTGATTTTCAATTGCTCAAAATTTAGAGGATTGTTCGCGTATACAACATTTTTTGCATTGCCTCATAAAAAGAAATCCAAAGGTGTTACGTCGCAGGATCTTGCGGTCCAATTGACATCACTCAATCTCGAAATTACGCGTCCTGTAAATTTCTCTTGCAAAAGTGCTCGATTAACCTGTGTTGTGTGGTTTGTGGCCCCTTCTGTTGGAACCACATGTTCTCCAGATCATTATCTTCAATTTCTCTCCAAAGTTAATCGGTTAATATCCGTCCATAGCGTTCAGAATTGACTGTAATGGCTTGATCGTTTTCAAAAAAATACGGGCCAATAACACCACCAGACCATAATGCACACCAAACGGTCACTTTTTCCGGATGCAAAGGCCTTTCTGCGATTACCTGAGAATTTTCAGAGCCCCATATGGCGCAATTCTGTTTATTTACGTCACCACTGAGCGAAAATTTAGCCTCATCACTAAAGAACATTTTGTTCGAAAAATCGTTATCAATGGCTTGTTGTTCAATCACCCAATTCGCATACATTCTGCGTTGTGTATGGTCGTGAGGCTTAAGTTCTTGAGTGAATTGGATTTCGTATGGATGGAGATGCAAGTCCAAATGCAAAATCCGCCACAATGAGCCGTAAGACAAGCCCATATGTTGAGCACGTCGAGGAATCGACAAATTCGGGTCTTCCTCCACACTTTGAACAACGACAGCGATATTTTCAGCCAAGGGCGTAGCTAGGATTTTATTCTGGGGGGTGCTGAAATAGGCAGGAAGATTATAAGGATGTAATAGTTTCATGGGATAAAAAAGCGAACAAGAGACAAAATTACAACAAATGTCAATTTTACTATCGCTTAATTGCTTAGAACAGAAAACGTATTATGATATAATTAATTACATGTTCTATGATTAGTTAATAATTAATAGTTGTAGACTATAATTAATTCCATAGATACTTGTAAAATGTAGATAGTTTTTATAGCACGAAAAACTACAAGAGAACAGCCCTCCTCGGCACATTCGCCATTATATCCAACACGTCTTCTGGCGAAACATTGATATTGCCGTAGTGAACGGACAAGAGTGCTAGATCAGTAAATCTGTCATTGTTCATTCGATTTCTCAAATAGTTTTTTACTCGTTTCATTGTGGAAAATGACCGTTCGGCTGTGCATGTTGATACTGAAAAACAAAACCATTTTGTCAAAACGAACAATTAATTATGACTTTAGGCTAGGCTTCTTAAAATTAATGTTTTAACTAATAAGAGTTTGGTTCTTAGAAAAATTTATAATTAAAAATGAGCATAAGGTAAAGGTAAGTCAAAGTAAAAAAGCATAATATCTGAAAGAATAATAAAAAAAGAGTAGTAGTTAAAACTATGTTTAAAATCTGTAATTTTCCAAAAAAAAATTAACTAAACAATTTAGTTAATATTTTTTGGGTAAATATTAAACTGTTTAGTTAATGTTTTTTTGGGTAAATTTCAGAATTCTTTTACTAACTAAACTTACCTGGAAGTGTTGCCAAGATTTTAAGCAAATGGTGAATGTGCGGGAAAAATGTCTTGCCACAGTTATCCAAACATTCAGAAATACTTGGATATTTCTTCTTCGTCGCCATCTCTTCTTTTTCCCACTTCTTGCACCATATTAGGTACTCTGCTTTTACAACTACAGCATTTTCTTCGAAATAATGGGAAAGTTTGTCGACTTCATCAACATTTTTTCTGGATGCATGCTGAGGAAGCATAACTTTCAGTGCAGTTAACATATCACCCTGGCCGTTGCTGAATCTGCTTTTGAGGTGGGCTATTAAGTCATCTAACGATGGGACGAAAATAGTTCTTCTGTAATATTCCTCAACACTACCGTAAGGGTAGTTTTCTCTATTAGTTTGTCTACCCACTAATCTAGGCACATTCAATGCAGCGTCAAAATAGAGTTCATGCATCTTAGAAGCTGACTCAAACAACTTGTGAAACTCAGCATCAATGTCATCTCTTAATGCCTGCAGTATCTCAATAACAGAAGAAGCATGTTTATATACTGAGCTTGAATCAACATCTGGACTCTGTACATACTTTGAAAGAGGCAAAGTAAAAGTGAACAATTTTTCGCACGTTAAGAGGGATGCCACAAAGTAATTTTTCTCTATAGCAGCAAGAAGTCCACTTGCACGAGATGATATGGAACGGTCACACTCTGATAACTCGATCAAACTGGGGACAATGGCCTCATAAAGCTCAACAAACACATTAACTGCGTCATGTCTTTCAATGAACCTCGTTTGACAAACAAGGAGCAACCGGGTTCTTTTGCTCTCTGGAACGTACTTTTTGATACTAGATTTGAGTAAGTCCCCTGCATACGCGTTATTTCTGAATAAGTTGCAAATTTCTGTAATAGTGCCAAGACAGTTTCCCACGTTTTTTTCACTTAAAGCTGATGACAATACAAGATTCAACCGGTGTGACACACAATGAACGTAGATTGCTTTTGGGTACAGTTGTTTGATCTTAGCTTGTATGCCGTTGAACTGTCCACTCATAGTGCTAACGCCATCATACCCTTGACCAATCAATTTTTCCATTTCAAGACCTAGTTTTGTACATCTGTCTAAGATAACGGTTGTAACGCCTTCGGCGTCATGTCAATTATAGGTGCAAAAGTAAGGAAATCTTCATGAAGTGTGTTTTGTTCATCAATAAAACGTACAGATAAGGGCAGCTGCTCTGTACCCGATACATCTAAAGTTTCGTCTGCTATAATTGTAAAGGCACCAGATGTGTTTGCTTTCTGTACAATTTTGTTTTGAATAATTTTTGAGGAAATGTCTAATATTTCATTTTGTATGGAAGGACTCACGTAGGTTGCGTTTTTTGGAGATAAGTAGATGACTTTTCAATTTCTCGTCTCCATTATTTGCTCTAAATCTCAATAGAGCTCTAAATTTCCCGTCCTTGTGATGTGGATTTGCCAAGGAAACTGGACCGTAGTTTTCAGGATCGTGTTCCTTGCCTCGTAAAGGAAGCTCATTTTCCCCACAAAAAATGACCGTTTTAATTATAAGTTTCAGGGCTTCTCTATTTTCTGCAACCTGTTTCTTTCTCTGCGTGTCAACTTGAGAAGCGATACTGTCAGTTTTCATTCTTATACCATTCAAAAAGTGTTCAGCAGAAGCAGCGCATTTTTTGTGATAGTGAGCATCAGAGTGAGCTTTGAATTTTTCCAACGCATTTTGCCATTTTGTATATGGTGAGCTAACTAATGAGCCTATGCTTTCGTGACTCCCTTTTCCTACACTTTCGGAACAAAATGCTACATGATACTTACAAAAAGCTCCATTTAACAATTTTGAATAAGACAGCCACTGGTATTTTACGAGCCAGTTATGTTGAATCTTTCGTTTTTGACCGCCTGCCATAGTAGTTGGAAAACTTAAATTTTCATTTGGTGTGAATGCATCAAGCAATGCTTTACGCCTCAATTCTTCCATATTTTTAACAGGAAATCAAGTAAAAACTAATTTTGAAATCTTACCAATGTCGTTTTCAGAAACCTCGCCATATTCTTGCACGTGTGGCTGTGAACTAGTGTTTTTGGTAGTCTCGTTCTCGGTTTGAATTTGCACATAACTATCTTTGTCACTGTCAGAGCTTTCATTTCCTTGGGTATTTGTTGAGGCAGAAGTCGAAGCTTCATTTTCAATTGATACTTTTGTTTTTGTTTGTTTAAAAAAATAACTTCCAATTGTTTTCACGTGACGACGTTTCATTTTATTTAAGATATAACCGCACTATAGATACTCAGCAACAACAAACTAACAGCACTGTTACACGCACAACACAGTGTAATACACACTGGCACCACACAACGTGAGTTGTTGTTGGTCTAGACTACAAAACTGTAATGCAAGCGCAACAAATGTAATATGACGACTGACTGATATGTCACTGTGACTGTGAGTAGAGCCGCTGAACATTTCGTGTAGCGACGCGTCCGTACAGTCAGCCACAGAAGCGACAAGTACGTAAAGTCCGCCACAGAAGAGCTCTAATTGTCCGTATGCGTGTTTGTCGTGCGCCAAATAACCTCTCTCAATAGTTCGGTAAACTAACCAGCAAAGCAGCAAAACTAAGGTATTTTAAGAAGGTATTTTTTTAGAATTTCGGGTAGAATTTCGGGGGGTGCTGAAGCCCTTTTAGCACCCCCCCTGGCTACGCCCTTGTTTTCAGCAGAACGAATGTTACGATGATGCACAGGCCTTGCAATATCAATAACCAATCCAGCCTCTTCAAATTTTCTCACTGTGTTAGACATTGTTTGCTGTGTAGGTCGATAATGTTGACCGTAATCGGCTCCTAAAGCCCTAAATGTGTATACAGCAGAATCATCATTTTTATAATGAGATTTAATAATTTTACCGCATTTTTTGACTGCTAAACGATCCATTTTTCTAAATGGCAAACCTTCAAATAAAAAAAACACGCTTTGGATGACTTTTCATTTTTAACAAATGTCAAATGAAAGGAATATACTTTCCTAAGCACGAAATGGATAACTCTGTACTATTATGTTGATAGTTGCTACAGATTTCAAATCGACCTAGGTACTTTTATTTTCATAGGGTTTTCATGAAAATTTGAGGAATAGTGTTTAATTTGAATATGTTCAATTGGTCAAGCTTTCAGAAAAATTGTTCAACCTGGAACAAAATGATGGCTGTTATGTTCGTATTAAATAAAACTGCAATTTAAAAAAAAAAATTGATCGATTTCTTATACAAGTTTTGACTAAATAGTCCAAGTCATCGATTCATTCTATCAGAGAATTAGCCCGTCTGGTTGGAGCACTCTCCTGGATCCTTGAAATGTTTTTGAAATCGATCAAAACATATTTGCGCAAATTTATTTAGCAATTTGTAAACATCTCCTGCAAGTTATTATTATATTTATCTTTTGCAAAACCTCGCTATATTCTTTTTAATATCAAAAAAATTAACTGAAACTCAAATAAATACGTAAATTATAATTTCCTTTAAGAAACGAATGAAACTTTTCCATTTCATCAGAGCAAACTTATCTGTCTATTTTCTCTGTCATTCTATCCATCTGCAGTGAATATGCCACAAAGTTAAACTAACTGTTATGCTTTTGCAACTCTAATTGAAAACTTCCTAACTTTACACCAGCGTAAATATATTCGAGTAAGAGAGTAAGAGAAACACGGATAAAAACAGAGTGAGAGAAAATTTAAAGTTTCAACTATTTTTCCATCATTTTTAACGCAGTTTCTTGATAGCTTAAGTTTTCGTTAAAATTACTTGTACCCCTCCACCTTAAAATCCTGCTGACATTGAGTCCTTGCGTAGTTTGTGCATTTAGTTTGGTAGGTATGTCAACTTCCTGTTGTAACTGCAAACCTTATGCTTTTCTTCACTACAAGCGCACATTCCTTCGTACAATACACTTGCATTTTATTCGTGGAAAATGGCGTAAACTGGTCTGGTATATAAAGTTTTCATAGTTTTTCCGTCTTTTAGTAGTTTCTCCGCACGACAAGTTTTTGAAGGCGTTTTTAATTTCTGTCATTTTCTTTGCGGAATGGAGTTAAAATGAAAAGTTTATCTTGAAACAAAATACAGATGTCATCCGGAAGAGGAAAATGGTTTAACTTTATGTTTTGACTTTTTTCCTAGTAGAATATAAGAATAGTTTCACTGTAAAAGACATTCGGTATCTTATCAGTTAAGAAGTTGGGTGCTTTTAGTTCTTTTAGAGAATAGCTGAAATTTGTCTAGTATTTGTTTTCTTGAAATTACTTATATACTTAAAATTTTTCTGAGATCAGCAGTAGAAACATTTTCTTGGCTTAAAGTATTTAATATTAGAATAACTTAATCAAGACTAATCCTGGAAGCACAATACTCAACTTCGATTCAAATCTTTAATGTTTTCTCATGTACTGTATAGATCAAATGAATGCATGAATGTACGTAAACGTAAGCTTCGCATCTCACCAGAATACACCCCCCCTGGAGTTCGGGGGGGTCCTTGGAGCTAGTGCGATTGATCACTTTTACTCCATTCCTGTCTGCGAGTGCTTATGCACTCACTATTACCTATGATTGAGAGTTGGTTTCTGTATTGTCTAATATAGATCGGAGGCTCCGGTATGTCACACGTGCCCTATCAGAGATCTTTAGAAATCCCAAGGTTTTATTAGAGTGTTCATCTATTTTGTCAAAAAGTTTTAAAAGCACGGTCGCGTATATATTTGCCAATAGTCTCGATTCGTAGGTCTTTGTAAATGTCTGGGTTTCTAATATACCATGGGATTTGGAAGCTCCATCTTATGGCCCTGTTTTGCAGTGACTGGAGGGTTTTCTTGTTGGTCTTTGATGTCTGGCAGAATGTGATGCATCCATAAAGTAATGTCGGGCGTATTATTTGCTTATATATGAGCAACTTATTTTTAATATTGAGCCGGTTATATTTTAGGATAGGGTATAATGAGGATAGGATACCAATGCAATGGTGTCGTTTTATTCGTATGTGGTCATTCCATGTCAGTTTATGGTCCAGTGTTAGTCCTAGGTATTTTGCGGTTATGTTTCAAGGTATAATGTCTGAATTTATTTGTAAAGTTGGTGGTTGTTGATGTCTACGTCTTGAGATAAAGATTGCCTACGTCTTGTCGTTATTTAGTTTGATCTTCCATTTGCGGAAGTATTCCAGGAAAGTATTGATGGATTGTTGCAGTTTTAAGGTGATAACTTCTGCTTGTCGAGCTGAATAATATATATATGTATAATCAGCATATAGGGAAACTTGAACATTGCTGGGAAGGCTGGGTGAGTCAGAAGTGTATAGGCTGTAAAGGACTGGTGAAATAGGTGATCCTTGGGGAACTCCAGCTAGAATTGGTCGCAGGTTTGAGAAGAAGTGGTCGATTTTGACACGGAAAGATCTGTCTCGTAGGAATGAATGAATAATATGTATTAACGTGGTATTTTGAGTTCATGCATTTTAAAGATAAGTCCTGCATGCCAGACTTTGTCAAAGGCTTTCGCTATGTCGAACATAACTAAGCTCGTTGACTTCCTGCGGTTCATCCCGTTTCTTATATATTGGATCACTCTTGTAAGCTGGAGTTCTGTAGAATGAGCTATTCTGAATCCGAATTGTTCGTCAGGGAAAGTTTGATTTCTGTTTATTTTATTTTTAAGTCTATTTCAGATAGAGATGAGAGGAGACTGATTGACCTACAATTCTATGGAAAAGTAAGATCCTTTCCTGGTTTGGGGATAACTATTACAACTGCCGACTTCCATATTTTGGGGTATCTCCGCACAAGGAAAATTGCGTTAATGACGTCGGTGATTGTCAGTAGCAGGTTGTCAGGTAGCCATTTAAGCGTCGAGTTTGTCAGTGTATCGAAACCAGGTGCTTTACGTTTGTTGAGTCTTAGTATAAGGTCTTTCATCTCTTCTAAGTTGATTGGTTCTAGTGTACTATCTGTCTGAATTTGCGTGTGTGTTATCTCGTGAACTTTATTTAAAATTTGGCCTTCTTCGTCAATGTCCTCCGCTTGGAAGATATTTTCGCGGAACTGAAGTTCTAGTGTGTCTGCAAAGGCTTTCGCCTTACCTGAATTGTCAAATTTGAAGCCATTTGGTCCATGGATTGGTGGCACAACTACCTTGTTTTTCGTTCGAAAATATTTAGTAGTCCTCCAAAAGGCATTCTTGCCAAGCTCTAGGCTCTGTAAGAAGCTCTTCCATTGCTCGTTATGAAATTCGTGGATTTTATTTTGGATCTTGTTTGTTAATTGGTTGGCTTTCGTTCTAAGTCTAGGATCACCAGTGCTCCTAGCTCTTCTCCGGGCTTAGTTCTTCCTCCTTATCAAGTTTTTTATATCCTGAGGGAGTTCATAGGGGTTGTGTTTCCTCGCCAAAGTTGTGACTGTGTGGTCCTCTTTTGCCTGTTTAATCTTCTCTGTTATTTCTTGAATAGCTTTTTCGACGTCGCTAGCTGTGTTTAATTCTTGGGTGAAACTTTCGTTTGCCAGCAAGTCTTGGAAAGCCTTCCAATTTATGAGCTCTTAACTTTTAAAGGCTCGTCCTCTATTAAGAAGTGAACTAGTCGGTGGTCTGAGGAGAGTTCATTGAGGACCCTGATTTTTATATTTTGATGGAATTCTCGAGAGATTCCAATATCCAGAATGTTGTTAGATGTTCGGCCAAAGTGGGTTGGTTCATCGGGGATATGCAGGCTACCTTCAATGTTTGTGATGAATCTACTTAGCACAGTCCCAGCTTGATTTCTTCTCACAGCTCCCTATTGTTGATGATATGCATTGAAGTCACCTATTGCCAGGACTGGGCCTTCGAGGCTGAAGAGAGAAGCAAGGTCTTTCGCCAGGTGTTTGTTGTTGGGGGAGTCGTACAAAGAAATCACGATACGTTCGAAGGCGGGTGCTTGCACTTTAATGGCGGTGGCTTCTGCTCGTTGCATTTGTGATGTTGTGATTATGAAGTGATTCACATTTCTTCTCACGAAAATGGATGTTCCACCTCCCCTACCAGTCATTCTGTCGTTTCTGTACAGCATGTAGTTGGGGATGTGGAGTCGAAGGTTTCTTGGAGCAGTATAATATCAAATATATAATCTAGTATAAATTGTTTAAACTCTCCAACCTTCGGAAGTAAGGAATTCGCATTCCACGTGAGCATGGAAATGTGATTCACTGGATCCATTATCGTTTATTTGTGTTTGGTGACATGTTTTGGGCAGAGAACATTCCCTGTAACATCTTCGCCATCATATCTCGCATCATCAGCTGAAACTGAGATTGAATTGAGGCGAAGAATTGTCCCATGTCTGGTGGAGTGAAAGTGTTGTGTGTTGTTTGTGGTTGTTTTTTGGTGCATTGTATTTTGTCTGTTGGCGTTGAGATGTTGTTCGTTTTTGCGGTTGTAGGAAGGCTTGTGTTTGTGTTGGGGGTTTTCTGTGCAGCCATCTATGCAAACGTCTTCCTCATATTATTGCGATTTTTTGGACAACACCCATAGTTGGCCGGATGCTCTCCTTTACGGTTGACACATTTCGGTGTGTCATCTTTCGCCTTGACACATTCTTAGTGGTGATGCATGCCATCACGTTTAACGTGCCGGGCCTGTGCATGACAATTGCCCGAGGAATGACAAAATTCTTGGCGGTTGTGATACATCGCTAGGCCTTATCTAGGCTTCAAAGTTTTCACCTTGCAGATCAGATGGCAAACCGCGGTTATATTATAAATAGAAGTTTCCTCCTTTGGGAGGAGGACTTTGACAAGTCTTGATGGACCATTTTGTAATTTTATGAAGTAAACTTCAAATGGGTGAAAGCCTTGTAGTTCGAGGTCTTCCTTAATTTCCTTACAGGCGAGGCCATGTAGTCCACGAAGGACCACGTTTAGTTTTTTGTCTTTCGGCAGATAGTACGTATGGTATTGAAGTTTTAGTTCGGTCAATAGTTTCGTCATCTGCCGGTGGTCAGTTGTAGTCTGTGGTATTATCTGTATAACGAGGTATACACGTTTTGCCGAAACAAACTTTATGTTTTTGTCACGTAGCGTCTTCGAAAAGTTCGTCCATTTTTCAGGTTCACGTAGTACAATCGGTACAGTTCGTTTCGGTTCGTTGTCCTGTTCTGGTTTTGTGGGAGAGGGATTGGTGGGAATTGAAGATGTCGGAGGTTTAACTTTGGGGATTATCCTCATTTCTGGGAAACTGACAGCGGGTTTCGTGGAAGGAAGGGTTGGAAATGCCCCTTCTTCCGGTTCCTCCTCTTCACAGAGTTCCTTCTCCATTTCTTCATCGCAAACTGATTCTTGTTTTTCCTCTTCTCAAGAGGAAGCCGATTTGGTCGAGGGAGTTGAGGAGTTCAGCAACCTTCGTTTTTTCGTACCCTTTTTGGGCGACGTTTTCTCTACGAGCTTCAGTAAGAGCTCGTCATTTTTTGTGCGTTGTTCCGCAAGTTCGGCCTGAGCGTTCAGCAGTTGTTGTTGAGAGGTCTGAAGTTGCTCTCTTGTGAACTGAAGCTCCTTGAGAACCTGATCTAGTTGGTTCTGCAATTTTCTAAATTGCTCGAGGAATAATACATTTTGCTGGTCCGTTGGGTCATGTCCAGGTCCCATCGTCCCCTCCATTCTGCCTAACACTGTCTAAAAATGGTCTGCACAAAGCAGATTTGATTACTTGAGCCGGAAAATCAAGTATTTTTCCGTTCGTCTAGCTAACTAAATCTAAGTAAAGCGAGTACACACACACTCACCCAAGAATCTTGAATTGAATCTGGCTCTTTTCCGCTTCGCTTGGCTTGCTGTTTGTATAGTGCAATGAACACTCATACATATATACACACTAATTCACTGTTTTACTACACTATACGTTTTCTATTCGCACTGAACAACCGTCTACGATGAAGGTCTAAATCAGACTATGCAGAATACACCATGCTGATTCGGGTAATATCAATTGCATCTTATGTTTTCGTTTAAAAAAAGTTATTGTATACCCCCACACTATCTCGCAAATTTCAATGTTCGACGAGCCAGGGGAATGAACTTTTTTGTACCTTCCTCTCTATAAATGTGTAATTGTTCTATGGCAAAGTAATTAGATCAAACGCATACATACGATAGTACTTACTTACAAACTTCAAAGGTTGAGAAGACTTGAAACGCTTACCTGGACAGAAAAGACGTCATATTAAATTTTTGCCTTCTATTTTAAATGTCAACAGGTAGTTTTTCAGGCAAGTAAACTAGACTGAATTCAAATAACAAACATAAATAAAAAAAAAAAAAAAAATTAGCTGGAAAGTCAAACTGAATATCAAAACTTATCTTATACATACGAGTATATTCATTCCACGAACCTAGCTCGGAAAACTAATATATTGCCAATATTTTCCGTGTGCTGACCTCAATGTTTGATTATTTATGATAACATATCAACTCAAAAAATATTTCTAAGAATTTCATGAAAACCCTTACACATAGGGGAAGGGGGTTGGCAAGACGGGGTCCTTAACGTTTGAAGAGTAATAAAACGGATATTTTTATGCAATTTAAATCTTTATTAATTTTAAATTACTCTTACATAGTTCATCGTTAGAAATAAGGAACTTAAGGAACTTTTCACTCATTGAAAAGTTAGATAGTGGCCAATTATGTCAAACATGTCCAACACCGTATCTTACCCTTTACGGGTACCCTTTGGGGCAACATGGGGTATGGGGGACACATTCACATTCTCGTCATCCTCGTCATCTATGCCAGCACAGCTACAGCGTGCCCAATTCCCGCAGAGAGAACAAACGGCCCATCCATCATTTGAATCTAAGTATTTTCCATGACAGTAAAAACAAGGGATATTATTTTCATCATTGCCACTTTCTGATGGAGAATTGAACTTTTTGTTGGTTTCCTTTCTGTTATTTTTGTAAGTCAATTTGGTTTTCTTATTTTTTTTTTGTTCTTTTGCGTGCCTTTTTTTTCTTCTTGTTATCTTCTGACAGTTCCTTTTTTTTCATTGTTTCTTCCAATTCATTTTTCCTACGCACGCGCGAAATTTTGCGAGTCGCAGGATAAGGCATCACTTGCTGAGGGCTAACAACAAAAAACACTAATTGCTCTGGCGGAGTAGTTGGCCTGTGGTCTATTTCTATATTTCTCGTTCAAGTCGAGCATGCGGGCTGAAGATTCATGAAACTTACAAACACTGAGCTAGCTGTTGTGATAGAGGGTGTCAAAGGGACAACAGGCGCGTGAGATGGCTCTGCTTCAATATCAGATGGTGCTATAGCAACAAGCATGGTATCTATCAGCGGTTTATCAATAGTTTCTTTATCAAAATCTCCAACTGCCAAAATTGAATTTACTGTTGCAGCCGTTACCATCTCAGGAACAACGATTGGTCTGTTTAGCGTAGTAGCACAGTTGTTCGTTGTCGTTGTTTCAGACAATCCTTCATTGATGAATAACCCTATCTGTCTGTGGGATATCAGTCGTCAATGATGGAGCAAAGTCACTGTCGGATAAAAACTGTTGGATCATATGGCCAAATGCAACATTTCTTGAAGCCATTCACTGCCATTGCCATTGTAGAATCCTGAATAAAGGCTTACTAAAAATTTCTGCTTTTTACCGGATTATCACAATCATCCCTGGGTTGCTGCAAAGCCAAGCTGTGATTTATTGCTCGTGGTGTGTGCTCAAGGGCCTCATGTATGCTACATCCAGAACTTGAAGTGGAAAAGTTGTATGAGGGTTGAAACATAAAATAATAACTCCTATGGTGGTTCATTAATGAGTTCCAAGTTTTGTGTGTGGGTGCTGTGACCATCTAACAACAACAGTGCAGGTCGATTAACCGTTGCCCTACTAAATACAACAAACTTCTTATATCAGCCAAGGAATAATTCAGCTGTTATCCAGCCGGAATCGCTGCAAACACCCCAAGCTCGAGGAGCAGTATTGAGCATTAACTGTAGGTCCGTTCTCTTTCGTGGGAACACCAGCATTGGAGACATGTATCAAACACTCGCACCAAAACACAGTTCCTGAGTTATTTTCGTACCTCTCTCCGCAGAAGTTATAGATCCCACTTGTTTTCCACCTTTTCGTGCAATTATTTTTGACTTGGTTTTGGTACCACTGAAACTCCTATTTCATCACAATTTTAAATTCCTTCTGGCAAAAGCTTATGCTCAACATAAACGTTGCCGAGGAAGTTGAAAAACTGTTTAACAGCTTGTTTACTAAACCCAGCGGCACGTGCAGCTGAAGTGCTTTCTTGTTTTTGTATCGACGATTCTGGATGCCTGCTTAAAAACCGCTGCACGCAATGTTTGCAAGCTTCTTTTTTTCAGAGTTAAAGAAATTTTGCTTCCCACTTTTTTGCTGCCAGAGTGTATGCCACAGCCCTCAATTCTTTCGTTGTGAACCCGTTATATAGTTGCAAAGCTCTTTCTCTTCATCATCAGTAAATGTTTGCTTTTTCCGGCCTAAAGAAACTTTAATCGAAGTTGCAATAGGATCTTCGAGGGCTGCACGAACTACTTTAACTTTACGTTCAAGGGCCGTTTGTGGCACAAAATATGTTTTCGCCGTTAATTTGTACCCCATTTTCCCTTCGATTACAACATCTACCGCATTTTGCATAATTTGTTCACTCCAGTTTCCCCTCTCCGACTTTTTTAATAATTTTTCACCATCCTGAAACTAGATTAAAAACAAAGAATTTATGTAGAAGCATAAACTGTCATAAGGAAATAATTGAATTTTTTCGAGGGGCAAGATGGAGTACTCTATACCCCATCTTGCCCTCCAATGCTTATTTGAATAAAATAACATGCCTTTAATGACCAATTCAGAAGATGGACACAAACATGTTCTTACCAGCTGGTGTAATCGTTGATGAACAAGAATAACCTTTAGTTACTTCTAGAAAACTAATATTGAGGTACAAAACACAATCGATGTATAGCGCGGAAATCACAACTAACTTGACAAAAACCGAGTTTTTGTCGCCAAAGCGAAAACGCGTGCACTTATAAGCTGGTCACTGCGCTGGCTGATGAGCAACATGACAGCGCTTCATTGCAAGCCAGAGCGGCTGGGATTGATCGTTTGTGCGGCCGTTAAAACGCGTTGCCCCGTCTTGCCCGCTACCCCGTCTGGCCCCCTCCTTCCCCTACGTAAAGTTGGGGTCCTTTGTGACGGTATAACGTGTAATTATCGTTGGAATTGATAAATATTTAATTGTCTATAAATCAGGCGTTTACCGCTCGATTTTTATGAAACTTTCAGAAAACATACATTTCTTATCAACAAATTTAGATAGAAATTTGCACCAAATTGAAGACGAAAATCTAAATTTCTTAGTGTCTACTGTTATTAACAAATTCGGTAGAGTTTTAAATTTTGAAGTATTTGCTGGCCTTGTATTCATAAACACCTTTTTTCAGATTTTCTGCTCAAAGATGTCCCATCGCGAGTGGGAAGGACACACATTTTCGTACATTCCACATTCCCCTTGCGCTGTACTCTTCCATGCAAACGCTGCTAGTGAAAAGATCTCATCAAGACCTTTCATTTGATACCCAAATTGGCTACCCTTGGTCTACAATTTTTTTAAGGGTCACTTCCCTATACCCCTTTTCCCCTTTAAACATTTTGAAATATTTTTTTTTGTACTGTAATTTTTAGAAGGCACCACGTTTGACCATCGTACAAAAGTTCATCACTCTACCTTATGTAACTTGGGAGAAAACTTGCTGTAACGTACGGACGGACGGACAGACACCTGGATTTTAGTAGGGCGTTGTTAAACAAATTTTTAACAATACCATCAAAATCAGTGAAAAAAGAACAAGTGACTCCGGTCTTGAAGAAAGGAAAGGAATCTTCAAGCCTTCAAAGCTATTGCCCAATCAGTTTGCTGCATAACATTAACAGGGTGTTTGAAGTGATTCTGAACCAAGCATTAATCGCCCATATTCAGAAATATGAGTTAATGCAGAATTGCCAATTTAATTTTGATGCCAGGTATTTGACAATATAGACATTTTTTAAGAATCTATACACTAGAGAATATGGTGTGTCATTGAAATGGAGAAAACCTTCGATACGGTTTGGTTACGGGGGATATGTTTTGAAATTCTCTTCATAACTGATTCCCCAGGCACCTTGTCGTTATAATGTGCAATATTTGAGGTGATAAATTGCTTCTTGTAACTGTCGGAAATGTGACGATAACACCGATGCAATCTACAAAAAATATTTAATGGCTACTTTACCCTCCACATTCAGGATCCTTTGGCTTGGGACTTCGGACCCGGTATGCCCGTTAGAGACGGTCAAAAGAGGCGTCGCTCGCTTGTCTTTTGATCCCAAGTAGCCGCTAAGCGAGAAAAGCGGCCGCCAAACACTCACATAGCTGGAATCAAGATTGTTTATTCTAACTTCCACGATAGGAATTACGTTGAAAAAACAGTTATTCAAGGACCGGACGACCACTTCGCACTATTTACACGGTATGTGTTCACCCGACGTAAGACGAACTGAAACCCCCTGGAAATTTATTTTAGACACTGTTACACACCCGAGTCAAGTGCACAATCCACACAAGAATAACTTACTATTCGGCTGCTGTGAATAAACTACACCCATCGACGTCTGTGGCACTAAATGAAAATCTGAAACTAGTGGTTGTTGAATAATATTGCTGGTAGGTTGTTGTTTCTGCATTAGTTTTTGATTGGCTGAGGGTGGTGATGTTGTTAATTGCGTTGATGTAGGAGGCATTTAATTATGCACTTGCTGTTGTTGTAGGAGATGTCCATGTTGATTCTGTACTGGTATCATTTGTGGATTTGAAAACGACCCTTGATTGACTGAATTGCCCATCATTGGTATTTTTTTACATTTTTTGATTCATTTATGGCTGTTGCGATGCGGAAACTTGTGGTTGCTGACCAGGACCCAGCATCATATGCACCATAGGCGGTATGGATGGCATTGAATTCGTTAGTGCTGTTGTCGGCATGATCCCTGGATGGTACATGTTGGGTGGCACTGCATACATTGAATGATGAGCATATGCACTGAGTTGCGGGTTGAAATTACTAGGTAAAAAGCCCACCGGCCCTGGGATAGCTCTGTTGGTAGGTGGCATCGCTGTTCGATCTGGCTCTCACATTAATGTGAGGTATAAACTTATAGCATCCACTAAATCGGTAGAAAGCTGTGTAAGTTGTTCATGCTTCTTATCAACCCTTTCTAATTCAGCGTCTATCAATGGACCAATTTTGTTCACCTCGATATCTAGACGTAGTATTCCTTCACTGTCGTGGGGAAAATTCTCTGGATTAGCTTCATGTAAACGATCTATTTTTTTCTTCATTGATTTCAGGGACATAGTCCTTGTTCTCCTCTTATTTACTATCAGTCTTTTCTCCTTGTTTTGCTTCGCCATCATTTTTAATTAACTTTGAATTCAAATCTAACCGTTCAGGTTCTACAATTAAGCTATTTCCCCACTCGATTTTATTTAAATATTTTTTTGTTAAATGAATTCATTTAATTTTTTTGTTTTCTACTTTAGCATTTACAGCATTGGCTCGGGCGGCATCTTAACGACCGCATGGGAGAGTGCAAGGGGCTTCCGTGACACTCTACGTCGACAGTTGACAAATGAAAGTGAATGTGCAGATGTATGAACCAATTTCGCCGTGGACAACGCTGTGGTTGGCCAGCCAAGACTTGAAACGATATTGGAAAGAGTTTCACATTACTGCTAGGGAGTTTCACATTACTGCTAGTGAGGGTAGAACGAGTTCCACATAAATTTTGTTTTCGATACCTCGGTGTTCATCTCGATCAGTATCTGTACTATACTGAACAGGTCAAAACGATGCTCAGTATAGTATAAAAGGTGATCATGTCCATTCTACGACTCCTTCTTTTCAGGTATATTGATATAAAGGTCAAATTAAGCTGCTAGTTAACTCTGTTTAGACCAGCCTTGACTTATAGATGTATGCTTTGGCTTATAGATGCCTGCCTTGACTTATAGATGTCAGGACTTAAAGATGTCAGTGTAACCAGAGTGTTAGTACAATGGAACCATCCCGAGTTTCCATAACGAATTTTCTTTTGGTATATGCACTGTTCTGTAAAAAAAGCCTGAGACAAATTAAAAACACTATATATCGAATCAAAGAATTTTTTAAACTGCCAAAGCAACAAGTGTTAGTGCCTTTGTTTGGAAACTGCTTCGAAATTATGTTAGAAAGTCTATTAATATGAGCGAAAATCTATGGAGTATACAGTCATTCTATCTTACAGACAGATACATTCAGACTTGTCTCCCCACTGGCCTCATACCTCCAGAAACATTCATGCATTTGAACATGAATCGGTACACGAGTATTTTTGATTCTGATGGTGCTTCAATTATATTGGGTGGCACGATAATTAACATAACATGTTTTTCATGTTTACCAAAGTATATTTATTTATTGTAGCCAGTAATTTTGTTTATTTGATATCCGCAGGCCAATTATCTTTTTTCTTTAAAAGCCGTCGGGCCTTGTTTTGTTGTGTGAGCAGACGCGTTTTGACGCATTTGGACGATATTTATTTATATTAACAACAACCTTAATCAATGATATTTTGACCATTTTGGTGAAAGATCTTTTAACTATCTTTCGGTTAGTTGGAAAATACTACATTGGAACAAGCCTTGATTTTAAGAAGCGAAGAGCTGGTGTAACTCATTTTTAACAGCTTGATTGGAATCAAACGTTTTACCATTCAAATCGTTTTGAAGGGAACGAAGGAAACGATGGTCTGATGGTCCTAAGTCAGGGCTATAGGTTGGATGTAGCATCAGTTCTCAATTAAGCTCCATTAATTTTTGACGAGTTATCAAAGAGGTGTGGGGCCTGGCGTTATCATGAAAGAATATCACGCCTTTGCGATTGGCCAGTTCAGGGTGTTTTTTGCTTGCTGCAGCTCAGACGTGTCGGGCTTCTTTCGGAATGACGTCTATCCATGCTGGGCCACCTTACATTTAAACACTAAATACAAAGGAGTGAGAAATTGATCAAAATTGAAATTCATGGAACATATTAGCAACACATGGCCACAGTGTGCATCTTGCTCGTCATAGCGTACATTTGAAGAAACTCCAAAAAAAAGTTTTTCAAGGGTTAAATAATCCTTTCAAAATGAAAAGGAGACTCCACTTGATACAGATCACTATTCGTACAAAAGACAGCACTTGTGACTTATTGCAACTGTATCTCGCAATCAATTGTCTAGTATTCACGTAACAACATTCAAATTGCTTATCTGTCACATTCGAAATTGTTTTCCGTTAATCTTTTTCACCACTTGCTTCAAAATTTCTGAATAAATACCCGATCGTATTTCCAATATTCCAAGTACATGATGCGTGTAAAATTTTTAAAATGAACTAAATTTACATTTACCGGCAATTATAACATACAGTCACATGATACCAGTACGTAACACGATATCTGCATTTTTTTTTCCGACACTTTTTAATCTCCCAGAATATCGTCAAGACTTTTTTTGTTTCGCCAAAATCAAAAACTCTACTTCGGCGAAATATTACACTTACAAATTTTTTTCTTTTTCACAATGGGATAGCGATCCAATAATCAAAAGCGGGTTTCCTTTTGTTCACTTTGTTTATTTATATGCGGTCCAAAAAATCAAAATTTTCCTGATCCCAAAATGGCGAATTTCATTCAACTCACAACCCTTTTCCTGTCGATCAACATTCCTAGTCCCCGACCCTGCCCACACATTCGTTCCACCAGACTCTCTGTAGTCTCAAAAATAACTCCCTCTTGTTGCGAACCACTCTTTGCGCTCAAAAATTCGCTGCCACCACGTTCCATTGCTGCTGAGCCTGTCCGAGTCCAACACACTCAGAACGCATTTGTTCCATTCAATGTTTTTATCTTCAGCAAATACAATATTTCCAATTGCATGTCTACTGATTTGCACATAGTTATGATGAAACAAAGTTCCATCACATTTTTGTACAAATCATCATCCGTTCCGAAATGCTACCGTAAAACGAAGATTAAAAATATTTTACCCGTAAGTGAACTCAACCCTACGGTCTCAGCGAATTCTCGATTGAGAGTCAAGTATTTTACCGGCCATAATATGCAACCGATGAATTTAGGAAGGCTAATAATTGCACCATTTGCTGTCATTCTCTTCACCCACTAGATATCAAATGATCAAGCTCCAGGTGATGCCGTGCGAAAAAATGCTTACACCAATAGCATTATAATGGGCAAGATGTTAAATGACTGAGCTGGTACAAGCATCATAAAGGGACTAGATGGTATTGATGAGTTGACGATTGTTGTACCATTGCAATGAATGAAAAGGAACATCAAATACTGTGATTAAAAAATTTAACTTACTATTTGAGAGAGAAAAGTTTAGTTATTTTTTGTGAAGAACTAAAATTCAGTGAAAAAACATTGAAATTTCTTTAACAGACATAGGAAGTTATGGTTTTTTGTTAATAAAAATAATTGAGGTAATTTACAAGGAGCGATAAATATGGGAAAATAATTAAATATTTTAAACGAAATATGTGTCCAAGAAACTCAAAACTTGATATTAACGACGTTTGATTTAATGATTTAGAGCCGGAAATCACAATAATCGTGCAGGCAATCCAGACACTGACTATCTTATCTTGCTTGGCATGGAAGGAACAATAGTAGAGATAATTATGGGTCGGATCAAACATCCCTGGCATGTAAGGTCCGAAGCAGTTTACTGGTTTCAACATTAAGCTCATACAACACCTGGCCAAAGCAGGGACGAACTATTGCAGGAATAAACCATGGAGCGGATTTGGCTGAAAACAGATCGTTTGTGTTGCTCACAGTCAAACTCCACACGAAGAATTTCTGTGTCTAGAGTAGCTCATAGGCCGGGCATAACCTTGTAACGTTGAGCTCCGTTCTGGTAGGTACTGGCTATGATCGAACCCTATGTACATGTACGCCCTGATGTCATTCAATGTCGTCTGGTTTGGCTTCTGGGAGGCATTTGCTTGCGGTGAATGGTATGGTGCGAGGCAGTGCTGCACCCCATAGTCATTCACTTGTATAATAATGCAAAGAAACCAAAATGGCCGATAAACTCAATTTAATATATGGACAGAATTCGCTGCGTTGACGATAAAAAATTTAAGAAAATTTGTTAGAATAATAATTGAAATCAAAACTTACTCACCCTGTGTCCCTCTCATCATCGAAAAGGGGTGGGACCATTGAGAGATTGATTAAAATCAAAATTTATGGAACATACTAACAATACATGGCCCCAGTATGTCTCTTGCTCGTGACGACACACACTTGAAGGAACTCAGAAAAACATTTTTTTTGCGGATGGAATAATCCTTTCGAATCGAAAGAAAGTAATCCTCTAAGAACCGATCGCTCTTCATACATACACCAGCACTTGGGACTTATTGCAAATGTATCGCACTACCAATTGTTTAGTTTTCATGTTACTACATTCATATCGCTTGTCTGTCACATTCAAAATTGTTTTCTGCTAATCTTTTTCACCGCTTGCCTCAGAACGTGTAAACACTTATTCGGTCGTAGTTCTAATATTCCAAATAATCAATTTGTGGAAGATTCTGCAGATGAAATGAACTCACACATTTAAGCTCACCAAGAATTATATATACACATGATATCACTACTTAACACAATATCTTCATCTTTTCTACAGACACATCTTAATCTCCTACAATATCGCCAAGATATTTTGTTATGTCAAAGTTAAAAAATTCTGATTTGATAAATATTGCACTTACAAGTTCATTTTTTTTTCGTCGCAGCTTCACGAAGTAACAATCAGAAGCAGTTATGCTTTATTAACTTTGTTTATTTACTCGCGATGAAAAAAAAAATGAAATTTTCCTCCTTCCAAAGTAACGTAATAAAGTTCCCTTCAATTCACAACCTTTTTCTCGTCAGTTAATTATCTTAGTACACGACCCTGCCAACACATTTGCTCCACCAGACCCTCTGCGCTCTCAAAAATGACTTCCTTTTGATCCGACTAACTCTTTGTTCTCAAAAATCTGCTACTGCGCTTGTCCAAGTTTGACATACACAGAATCCGTTCCTTTTTTTAATCTTTTCAGTTTTGTCAAATACAACATTTATTATTGCATGCCAGCTACTTTGCACAAAGTCATGATAACATAAAGCGCCATCACATACATGTTAAAATCATCATCTGCTCAGAAATATTGCAACTTAACGAAAACTCATGATCTCAGCGAACCTCAGATTTTTTTTGTATTTGGGAGGTGAATGCCCATTTACGGAAAGGTGTGTGACTTCCATGCCCGCAAGTGACTGGACTACTCACCAAAACACCTCCCCCATCAGCTCAAAGACCAGCCTGAAACCGTTTGACACATTACTTCGGTCCAGGTCTAGTTTCGTTACACGGGGAGGTACCTTCAAGCTAGGGATCCGTCTTCTAGCGGGAGGCGAGAGAGGAAGAGGAGTTGCCAGACCCCCAGTCATAACGTCCCAGGGTGCTGTGAGTCCCTTTGATCTATTAGGACTGCCCGAACATAATGTAATGCCTAGTTCCAGTTGTCAACCAATTCAAGCATTACCGCGACTATACTATCCGGCGTGAGTTGTACCGTCTCCCTATAGGGGTCCCGTTGTAGCCTATTTCATTTTTTGCACGAAAAAAATGTGTGGCAGTCATCATTTTCCTCTCCTGGACAAAATCGGCGATTAGAGGACCGTACATATCAATCTTGTGCAGGACAGACTGAAAACACACATGCCCACTCAAAAGCTGGATCAAATTGAAGTAAGTCTCACAATTTTTCTCGATTTAGCCACTGTCTTACATCCAGGATGAGGCGTGCAGTCCACCTTCTCTTCATGCAATTCACCTAAGGTTACTGCCAACCGTTAAGTGAGTGCTGCCTCTCCTTGCGGACAACCGTCTTCCTTGCTTCTTGACTTCGACGTTGGTAAATAGCGCGGAACTCTCTAGCAAGGAGAGGACGAACGTAATAACTCTCACACCCGAATCAGAGACTGTCTCCAGAAAACCATCACTCACCAGTTTGCACACACTCACACGATATTTTCATATGGCTTGATTACATTTTTCAGCCCCACTCCACAAAGCTTTCCAATCTATTCTATGTAATTAAAAAGTCTTAATGTATGGTAAATGATTGTAGCAACCACGGGAGTCACCGCAGTTGCAGACATTAAGTAATTAGCAGAGAGGTGTGTAGCCCGGGGTGGCATACTGAGGCCGGCTAGCGCTCAGTCGTGTCGTGGGTCTTCCGGGACACCCTCTGCTCGTGCTGAGCTACCTTGCATAAAAACTAGCACAAAGGGAAAAGGATGGGAAAGGGAGAGGTCATTTTGAGAAAAAAAAATTTAAAAAAAAACTTAGTAACGCATTGCCTTTTATTGAATTCAAAAAAAAAAGAAATTTACAAATTCAACAAAAGAAATATATCAATCCAAACAAAACAAACAGGACCCTTAATAATTTTATGTACGGAGGAAAAACAATCCAATTAGATAGTTCATATAAAGGAAAAATAAGAATTGGTTGATGTGATTTTACAGCAATAGATAAATACTCACTCCTTTTCCTCGTTGATCTCCGAGTGCTCGGCGAAGACAAAACAAGTTGGGTAAACAGACCTACGCTCATGTCAGAAGGGTTTTGTATTCAATTTACAAAATGCAGTCACCAGATCGAATCAAATCAAGAAACATGTCAAAGACGATTTTATTGGAGAAAATATGAAATACGAAGATCATATTATTATTAACAAAGTTGAACGGATTTCGACTTCTGACGTTTTTGTTATTGTTATACTCATAAATATCTCCCTTGATAATTATTTCAGATGCCCATTTGCGAGGGAGGAAACACATTTTACATGTATTTCCACCCTGTGCCCGCACTGACGAAAAACTGATAGTTTAAGAACTTTTTTGAAAAGCTCCCATGAAAACTTTCATTTCATACTCATATCGGCTACGTTTGATGAATTTTTTTCAGAGGCCACTCTCCTGTACTGTTATCATTGATTAATGGCCAATTTTTTCGAATCCTAGAATGGTTACAAAGCCCTTTTGCTAGGAGCTCTCTCCCGCCTCCTTGACTTGTTTCGCTTATGAGCTTTAGTTGTAGGTACTCATCTTCAGTCATTCATTAAATTGAATCAAGTGTTCAAAGCACACCTTAAACGCTTAAGTTGGGAAAAAATAACTCAAAATTATTCAATCTTCGCATTTCAAACAGCCACTATTTTGTTTTACGATTACTGATACCACTATTCTCAAAGATGTACATCACACCTATCATTCCTGAAATGTTCATGCAAATCCTAGCAAAACTGTAGTGTCTGAGCGGGAAAAAGCGCATGTTGTTCCATAGCCATATGTTGCCATAGTAATAAATGCAGCGCATATTGTTCCACAGTAATACAGGAAAATTCAAACCGCTATAACTTCGCTAAATATTAATGAAACTTTCAGGATAGATTAATCTTATAAATAGTCACCTGTGTGCTGAATTTCATTGAATTTAAGGGTACAGTTAAGATTTTATTCAAGAAGTGAGTGAATTGCGACTTCTCAGGTATTTTTTATTATTGTACTCACCAAGGCCTACATTATTAATTTTTTTCAAATTTTTCGGATCACAGGTGTCCAATCGCGAGGGCGGGGGGACACAAATTTTTCGTGTATTTCCCCTCCCTGCGCGCCCCTCGAAGCAAACTTTGCCAAACTTAGACCTGTTTTGAAAAGTTCTCATCAAGACCTTTCATTTGATACCCATATCGGCTACCTTCAATGAAATTTTTTTTTCGGGGGATCACTCCCCTATATGGGGAGACCCCCTTAAATACCTTATAAAAATTTTTTGTAGTTGAACTTTGAAGAGAGCACCACTTTACACCTAATTAAATAATTTGATGTTTCTAGCTTAAGTAGTTTCCGAGAAAAACTGCTGTGACACACGGACGGACGGACGGACGGACAGACAGACGGACAGACAGGACGCGATTTTAGTAGGGTTTTGTAAAACTATTTTACAAAACCCTAAAAAAGGGGTGTGGGGCCACTGGAAACCAAATTTTAAATTAATTTTAAACTAATTTTAAAATTCAATCAATAATAGAACGGCCATTTATCGCTCTCCATGATCCATCAATATGGTATATTCGCAAACACGAAAACGTTAATTCCGGCACTTGGCCCTCTTCGGAACCCAACCAAACGAGTCCTTTTTTCTTGCTTTTTCTGTTTTTTAAAACGGAGAATTACTCTCGCACTTCGTTCTATTTCAACTACGTCAATTTCACTAATTCAGTCTTCTCCATATAGTTAGTATTGAGACAGTCCCGCACTTCAATTAGCAATATAATTCTCAAACTTCAACTTGAATTCACTTTTCCACTTTTCCTACTCTGATCCTCCGTCACTGAAGTCAATTTCCAAAACAAAAATTCCATCCACCAAATTAAAAAATTCCTTCACTTTTACAATCCTTTCACTCTCCTTCTCCATCACTAAAAACAGCCAAAATACCAACTCCACGAAAAAAAACCGAAAAAAACTCCCTCTTCTTTTCCAAATCAAAATCTGACTGCCTCAATACTCACCACTAAATTCCACATTTCACCTTCATCCAATTCGATCCCGCAGTCCTTTTTCATTTTCAAATTACCACTGCCGCATCTGGGTAACGTAATCGAAGTTCATTACACTTCGATTCCGCTACCCACACTTCTTTTGTTCCATATCGACAAACTCAATAGTATCCATTGTTTTACATATGGCAATTTGCACTATCCAAGAAACGCTTGGTTGAATTCAAAGTGTCACATATACATTACGGAAGCTATTGGTTTTGCCGATACCCCAAAAAAAGAGTGCTACCATGCGCCCGGGGGAACTTGAACTCAGGGTTCCAGCAGACCCTCGATCGAGAACTCACGGCGCAGCTAATGGTGTCATGGATTGTCGCTCTCCCATTCATCTCATAAGCAACTTCAACGATGCATTTGGTCTTGAGATTGAATTTTGTTAGTAGGGGAACGTGAATTAATTTTTGTTAGCATAAAAAATAAAATTTGTTAGTGGGAATAGAATTAGTTAGTATGAAAGAAGGAATTAGGTTTTGTTTGGGAAAAGGTATTAAATAAAATTTGTTAGTGGGACTTAAACAATGGAATGTTGTTAGTACGAAAATTGAAATTATTAGTATGTATTATTTTTCGTATTTGGAAATAAGGGAAAAGGGTAGGATTGTGATGATGGGGAAGTAAAAATTAAAGGAAAAATGGAAAAATGTTGCTAAAATACATAAATTTACAGAGGAAAAGGTAGGAGTGCCAAAGGAAGGTTGAAATGTTACTGCGGCAATTGAAAGTTGCGAATGGGAGAAAGTCGGTACGCCGGAATTCGCAACATGATCTTATTTATTTCAAATTCTCTATCTGTTATCATCCAACGGATAGGGGGGTTTCTTTCAGTTCATTCGACAAACGACGCTGCAAAAGACAGCATGTATAAAATGTGCAACGCACCAAGTCGAATGTATGCTCAAAGGGGGTTTGAAAATTATTCCTATGACTTTAAGGATTGAGCTTGGTTTGCATTTCAGGAAAAATGGTAAGTATTAGGCATTAAGTCTATTGCGAGTCAATTGAATTGATTGGTAATAAGTCATTCCAAAACATTAACGAAAATGCACACACAATGCACACGTCTCGTCATTCAGATAAAAGGGGGCGGGACAAGCTGTCTGAAAAGTTTTCGATAGGGAAAATGCACCCGTGTTCCCACTGACGAGCAGTCTTCTTCTTCGTAGCACTACAGCCCCTCTCAGGCCTTCACTTCCTACAAATACGCCTCCAACTGTCTCAGCCCATTGACCGCGTCCTCCAATTTTGAAATCCAAGCAGCGATGAACTATCTTCGTCGACCGAGTCAGCGCAGTATTTCCCCGGTTTCCCCACTGGTCTCCACCCTTCAATTCTCCCAACGAATACCTTCTTGGGTATCCCTGGTTCGTCCATACGACTCATGTATTAAGACCATTGCAGCTTCTGCAGTCTTACAATAGTTGAGACCTCCAGTTCGACAAAAATTTCATACAGCTCATGGTTGTATCGACTTCGCCATTGATCCCCATCTAGCTTTGCTCCAATTATTCGCCTCAGGACTCGTCACTCCTAGGCGTTCAAAATATTTGCGGATGCTTGGTTTAGGGTCCATGTTCCATATCCATAGCATAGCACAGGTCTTACCACGGATTTGTATACTTGGAGCTTTGTTCTCCTATGTATGCAGCTGGTCTTCAAGATCGTCAGAACTGCATAAAATATTTTATTTGCGAGCTGTCTTCGTTATTTTGGCACCTAAATACACAAATTTACTCACGTTTTTGATACTGTATTCGCCAAGTATATTCGTGTATTTGAGGTATTTTCCCTCGACTGTGTCATGAGCTTTGTTTCATTTTCATTGATTTGTAGCCCTAGCAGTGTTGCTTCGCTGTCGAGTTTCAGGATGAGTTATTTAGCAGTTGTTAATGACCGTGACAAAATGTTGTTATCGTCTGCATAGGCTACTTGTATAGTAATTTACCTCGTATATCGACAAGTAGTTTCCTTATCACTACTCCAGAGCCAAATTGAATAGCAATGGGGCCAGCCCATCTCCCTGCTTTAGTCCGATATTTGTGTCAAAAGCATTGGTGAGTTGAATATTGATGCAGACTTGGGTGGTTGTCGACATCATTGGCATTTTGCTAAGATGGACTGATTTGGCTGGGATGCCAAAGCAAAACATTATTTTGTTCAGTGCGTTAGGATCAATACTGTCGTATGCTTGCTTAAAGTCAACGAAAATTCGGTGGGTGTCTATGTAGAACTCCCAGTATTTTTCAAGTACCTGTTTGACTGTGAACAATTGGTCTTTTGTCGATCTACTTGCTTTAAAATCACTTTAATACTCCCCAATAATGCTGTTGGCGTATGATCCGATTCTTTTTCCTGAATAATTTTCATTAACATTATAATACGTTAATCCTCCTTAAGATATAATCAGTCTTATATGCTACTTCCATTAATTCCTTCCTTTCATGTAACATTTTACCAACAGTTTATCATACACGATTAGATAGGATATTATTTCTTTTATTCTATGCTATTTCCATTAAAGCTACTATGTTGGTGTAGAACGAAAAGAATCCACCCATGTTTGCTATGAAATATATTTTCAACACAATAAATCCATATTCATATGATAGATACGCGTGGGATATGTAAGAAGAAAATCTTCTTTCAGACAATGATTAAAGTCTTCATTTTTTCTTACATGTGCTTTGTTCTAGATACGCAAAGAATAGCGAAAAGGAATACTGTTTGTACAGGACTTGCATATATAGCAACTAGACGTTGAATGAAAAAAAAGAGGATAAAGTTGAAAGAAATTTCAATGATTAGATGAAAATATATTACCCTATGTGTAGAATAACGAAAGAAAAATGTATTTCGTTGCATTAAATTACTGTTCTATTTTCAAGGATGTTGTAAAGTAGATCAATCATGTGATGTTTTAAATTGATTCCAAGAAACATGATTTAGATGAAAATTTTGGGGAAAGTTCATGTATCATCCGTTGAGAATTTTGTTGAGGAAAGGGACCTTTCTAAAAGTGCTCAAGTGTATGTCTTATATATACATACATATATACTACTGTAGGCTTCAAAAAAATTAGCAATCTAGATTTCAAGGATCTGTAGCAGTATTATTAAAATTATTGGCTAAATAGGATTTCAAACTTATGCATGTTTTGTCCAACATGTAAAACAATATGCAATCATTTCTAACAGCAATCGCAGGTAAATTATATTGTACTTAATTCAGAATACTGCCAAAACCACAAGATTTCTTGTTGTTTATCCTTTCAAATATAAGACACAAATCGTTATTGCTGACAGAATAATCAAATAGATTTCCACTCGTTATGAGGTCGGAAGTCAGAGTTTTACTGTAATGAAGAAGTGACTTGCCGTTCAAAATTGCTTTTGAGCAGGGAACTTTTGCTTAAACGCCATTTGAAAGTATTTGTTTCTCTCTGTCTGGTTGGTGGACCAATTCAGACTAAGTTCCGATAAAGGTGGGTTTCTGTAATTCATTTCATATAACCCTACTCGTATTCTCATCTGCATGTGGATTTGGATTGTTAAATTTATGGTCCACAAATTCGATACTCGGTGGTCAAGACGCTAAAAAACTATTTATTATCTAATTTCCGCTGTTTACAATGGCACCATGACTTATTATAAATCTCGATAAAAACTTATATTCCTGAACGCTCGTCAATTGCTAACTCTCGTGAGGTTTGGAATGAAGTGTTCTTATCTTCTCGTCGACGCAATATCAACTTCCAACAGAACGTTTTATCTGCGTTAGAACTGCTGACCATGCACGCGTGCGACCACCAGACGTGTAAATTGATATGGCATGTTTACTTGAGGCAAATGCTACGTTGGTTGAAGTATCGGACAATTTTGCAATGCAAGTATTGCACTGCGGACAAAGTTGCACGATAACGTGAAGCATCGGACAGTGTTGCAATGCTGACGCTGCCGCCATATTACTTCCCCGCAGTAGCTTGGCCACGATACTTTTATTCGAGGGGTACGGCTGGCCGGATCTTACGCCTACTGCACGTGGTTGTTGGTTCGCTAGTGAAGTGCCTCACCTTTGAAGTAGATTCTGCGGAAGAGTGGGGGTATTATGGGCTTCTAAGTATATTTTAGTGTCTTGACTATAAGTTTACATAGTTTGTTTACCTTTCGAAGACGTAAGTTATTGTTGAGAAACCTTTGAAATCAGCCTGGGATCAACTTGTGTACTCAACGTCAATTTTGAGGTAAAAATTGAATTTTTTTTACTTTATAAATGGATAGATTAATTCAAAAAGACAAAAAAAAATTTGAAAGTATTTTTATTTTTTTTAAAGCAATATGGAATATAATCTGCGATCTATTGCGCGTAATCGTTCGTTGGCTGAAGACAGCGGTGATGATTTTGGTGGCAGTGGTTCCTCCGAAGACGACCACTTCTCTGAGCAATCAGTATCTGATTATGAACTTTCTGAATGTTCATAAAATGATGATGTGGGGAATGCAATTCTCAGTGAACGCCTTTTGAAACAGCGTGAAAATTCAGCCGCATGAGGGAGACCAACATCAACATTGATCAGTAAAAATAAAACAAAGTGGTTAAATGGGAGCTTGTGAAAGATTATCAGGTTGGAATAAATAAATATGCAAAATAAATACTTTCTTTTTAAGGGACACTATGGGGCTCATTTTTCCTTTATTTTGTTATATCTTGAAAGATTCCACGTAAATTTTTAGCCAAAAATATTATAAATTGAAAAAGTTACGATTTTTTATGTAAAAATGCCAATTTTCGTTTTTTCAGGTTGCTCGCGAATTTTTTTAAGGTAGGCTAAGGACATTTCAGGCCTCTCTAATGTAAGAGAATTACTAAAAGAGCTTTCAAACTATTTCTGAAATTTTTTTCAAACTAATATTTGTAGTGGGGGCGATACTGTATACGTTCAAAGAAGGTTGGGGTCAAATTGACCCCACATATATTAGATGATCGAAAAAATAGGTGTGTACTCGGAGGGTTAATGTTGATGCGGAAATAATTGTCCTTCCTGCTCAGAACTGGGTATGGGCCTTCGTTTGGTGGTATGGGCGATGATTTGACTTTGTCGTTCCGTATAAAGACGCGTGGACTGCTGCCTAATGGTCGGTGTACGAACGTTGGGGTGATGGTGTGGTGTGCGGTGTCTCGAGGTAGCGGTTTTGTCATGCGTGAAGTCCGTTTCGTTGATGTTTGGCTGGAATGCAGTGAAACATTCCCCTAAAAGCCGTAGGCTGGTGTCGTAGTCCATGTCTGTGGGCAATATCTTCCTTCAATGCGGCGCGCAGTCCTAGAAGCCCAAGAGGAAGCACCTTTGTCCATTCGGCTGTGTCGTAGCAGCGGATGGCGGCTTTGACTGCGCGATGCCATCTCTCAATGATCCCGTTGGCAGCAAGATGGTATGGGGTCGTCCGCAGGTGGTTGATTGCCAGGATACGGGTCAGCTCGGCAAAGATTTGGCTCTCGAACTGGCGTCCCAGGTCAGGAGTTATTCTTGCCGGCACTCCAAAGCGGCTTATCCATGCATTGATAAGCACTTTGGCGACTGTTGTTGCGGTGATATTCTGGAACGGAACGGCTTCGGGCCAACGCGTAACCTGTCAATGATGGTTTGGCAATGACGGTAACCATGGTTCAGGGATAGTGGTCCGATGAGGTCGTTGCTGATATGCTCGAACCTGGTGTCCGGTGGGGCGTACCGTTGGAGTGGTGACTTGACGTGATGTCTGACCTTGTTGCGCTGGCAGGCCATGTAGCCTCGTACGAAGCTATTGATCTCCTTGTTCATGGCCGGCCAAAAGAAGCGGTCGGTGATGAATCGTCGAGTTGCTCATATACCCTGGTGGGCTAGGCAGTGCATCATCTGCATGATTGTTGGCCTAAGCTGTTGCGGTGCATAGGGTCGAACCTTGTTGTCAGTGACTATGCAATGCAGTGGCGTGGCGGAATCAGCAAGATCCTGCTTCTTCCACTCGAGTCTATTCGTTTGGCCCTATAACAAAGCCTTGAGCTCTGTATCGGTTTGTTGAGCTGAATCGAGAGAAAGGAGGTCGGTCTTGGAAATCGTACTAACTCGTGACAAGAAATTCGCGATGGAGTTATTCAGCCCCGGAATGTGGCGAATATCAGCTGTTGGTTGGGAAATAAAATCCAGCTGACGTTGTTGCCTCGGTTGTACCTTCTCCGGTCGTTGCTGGAATGCAAATTGTAATGGCTTGTGGTCGGAGAAGACCGTAAAGACTCTGCCTTCCAACATGTACCTGAAGTGCTTGATGGCTTCATGAATGGCTAGCAACTCCCGGTCGTAGGTGCCGTGGCGTCACTTGGTGTCGTTTAGCTTGCGTGAGAAAAATCCCAGAGGCACTGTTCCAATGCTCGTTGTCTAGTGCAGGACCGCTCCGAGTCCATCATCCAATGCGTCTACAGTTAGGGACCATGTAGCTGCTGGATCAGGATGCGCTAGTGACGGAACCTTGGTTAGTTCTGCCTTGCACCTCTCGAACGCTGACAATGCCTCGCCGGTCCACTAAAGCTCCGTGTTATCACGCTTTTTGTTTCCCTCTATCAGTTATTGGAGCAATCGTTGGTTTTGAGCAGCATGCGACAGGAACCGTCTGTAGAAGTTAATCATTCCTAGGAATCACTTTAACTGCAGTGCTGTTCTGGGCTTCGAAACCACGGATATGCCCTGCATCTTCTCAGGCAAAGGTTTCAATTCACCAGATGAAATCATATACCACAAAAATCGAACCTCGTCTAGTCCAAATTGGCACTTGTCTTTGTTGATCGAAGCTCCGTATTGGCGTAGACAACTCAACACCGCCGACACATGCTGTTGTTGGTCAGCGAGTCCAGTGAAAACGCCAATATGTCATCTATGTAGACGAATACATTATTGAGTCCCCTTAGCACCTCGTGCACGAAGCGGTGGAAGGTGCGGCCCGCGTTGCAAAGGCCAAAGGTCATGCAGACGAACTCAAATAATCCAAATGGCGTAATAATCACCATCTCTAGGACATCACTCGGCTCGCTATTTGTAGATCGATTACAGTAAAGACCTTCATCCCATGTAAAGCAGCAATGCAGTCTTGTAGGAATCCGATTGGATATCGACCCGGGACGGTGCATGCGTTGAGGGGTTGGTAGTCTCCGCAGAACTGCCAGTCTCTATTGGCCTTACGTACCATATGCAGAGGACTACTCCATGCACTCTTGGATGGTCCACAGATTCCCAGTTGCATCATGTTGTCGAATTTGGCTTTCGCAGCGGCGAGTTTGTCAGGAGGAAGTCAGCGTGCCTTTGCTTTGACAGGAGGGCCTTTTGTCACAATGTGATCTGTCGGCGTGCACTTAACGTTGCGGCGAGGTGCTGTCGATGTGATTTCAGGAAACTCTGCCAGAATTACAGCGTATTCACTTGCGATTGTTACGGATGTCGATGATTGTACCAGTAGTTGGTTCTTGGTTGTGGCCTTCACCTCAGCTGCAGTCACAATTTGTCGCTCGATGAGCTTTCGTCCTCTGATATCCACAAGTAGTCCATGATGCTCAAGCAGACGTCTGCTATGATGAAAGTCCAAGTATGATGAGAGTCCATGTAACACGTCCGCTATGATGAAAGTCCAAGTAACAGGCCTCGGAAGCCCGCGATTAAAAGTCAACTTCCTCTTCCCGTAGGTGCGAATAACAAAACCGTTAGCAGCTAACAAGCGGGTGCCGGATTCTGCGTTACTTCGATCTCGGATGATAGGTGGGATCACGGATACGTCTGCGCTGGGGTCGATCAAAAGCGTGCCAGTTTTTGCGGAGAGGATGACTTTACTTTTTTGCTGCCTGCTGAACTTCGGTTTTTCGTGGCATCTGGTCCATAATGGGTGTGGTACCAGCAAGCCTCAGTTGGAGGTTTAGGCGACTATGGGCGTGATTGTGATGGTATTCGTGGTTTCCCTGGCATACCGGCACATGAGCACGTGTCCTTGGTCCTTTGTGCTATGCTCCTATGGTCTTCGTCGGTTCGGGGTGCCAGCCTCACAACCTCTGCCATCAGCTTGGAGAGCTCTGACAAGATTCACGTTGTTGGCAGAGTGGCTTCCGCAGAGTCGTGATGCGAGATTGATCCGATGGTGTATGGTTTGGATCCTTTCGTTACTTCGTGGACCCTATCGGCAATCATCGTCAGATTCTGAAGTGAGGCGTCGTTTGCTGACAGAATGCTGCGCAACGTGATGTCCAGTCTGTTTAGCCACATCTGTTTCACTGTCTCCTCCGAGATGATGTCAGTGGCGAGTGTTCGCATTTAGTTCAGCAGCTGTGAAAGTCACTGATCATCCAATTCAACGTCCGACAACAGTTTCTGCGGACTCCGCAAAGGCTTTAATAATTTTGCACTTGAGGTTGTCATACTTTTCCTCCACTGGTGGCTTGGACACTGCACTACACACCTGCATCACAACTCTTATGTCCAGGCTGGCGATGAGCAGTTGGAAACGCGTTGTGTCTCCTGTTATGCGGCTTGCCTCAAAGTAAGCCTCGATCTGCTCGAACCACATCTCAACGTCCTCCTCTCAGAATGGGGGAATCCGGAAGGTGGCGTTATTCACACCGCTTATCTCTCCGGCCTCGGGGTCCGCCCTATCGTCTGCGGCGGCCGGGATGCTGTTTTTGTTTTCGTCTGACATTTTAATTAGTACGGTTGAGCTCGGGGGGGGGGGAGGGGGTGTCCGCTTGCGCGCGCCGCTTTACGCTGCGGACGTGGTCCCTGTACAATATATATACTAGGCACGCGATATTTACCAAAAGCACGCACAATAGTCTTGGCTCGAGACGGTCATTTTGCACTGCGAGCGTGGTTTTTACCACAAAGGTGGTCGATACTTCACCCTTCACCTCCTTCACCAGCTGGTTTCCATTCACGTTGACGTGAGAAAAGGAGCACTACACAGATGGGAATGTTCGTTATGTAACGCGAGGCAGGATCGCCAGTTATGGTCCTCAAATTTGGTGGTCAAGACGCTAAAAGCTATTTATTCTCTAATTTCCGCTGTTTACAATAATGACTTATGATAAATCTTAGTAAAAGCTTATATTACTGAATGCTCGTCAATCGCTAACTCTCGCTTTTTTTTTGGGGTAGGGAGGTGAAGGCATTTACGCCCGCCGAGTCTGGCAGTGTGGGACTCCCATGGAGGATACCCGTGGACTACCCACTAAACTCCTCCCCTGTCAATCTGAGAACCTAGCCTGGAACCGTTTGACACATTACTTCGGGCCAGTTCTCGTTTTGTTACGCCGTGGGGTGCCTTCAAGCTGGGGAGTCCCTTTCCTAGCGAGAGGGGAGAGGGGAAGAGGAAATGCCAGAAGAGCGATCCCCCAGCCCCAGCGCCTCCGGCTGCTGTGAGTCCCTTTTATATTTTAGGACTGCCCGAGCATAATGTGCCACCTGATTCCATTTGTCAATCGATTCGAGCATCACCGCAAGTCTATTATCCGGGCTCTCCCGTCTCCCTGTAGAGTTCCCTTCGCAGCCTGACCCTCTCGGGAGGTTTGGAATGAAGTGTTCTTATCTTCTCGTCGACGCGATATCAACTTCCAACAGAACGTTGCACTTGCGTTAGAACTGCTGACCATACCCACGTGATACCACCAGACATACTGAGTGGAGCTCTGGTCTTGTAAATTGATATAGCATGTTTGCTTGAGGCAGTTGCTGCGTTGGTTGAAGTATCGGACAATGTTGCAATATAAGTGTTGCACTGCAGGCAAAGTTGCACGCTAACGTGAAGGATCGGACAGTGTTGCAATGCTAACGCTGCCGCCATAAATTTGATATCAGCCCTATCTCAACGATTAATATTATCACTAGCGCCTTTAGGATCCGAAATATTAATTTTAAACTTCTTACGAAATATGCTTTTTGCTTTCATGAATAGGCCGTTTGGATCATGTGAGCTGATATCCCTCAGTTTCTCCACCGACTGGTCACTGTTATCACTTCTTAAGTACGAATAGATTAGGTTTCGGACATTCTGAAGGTACAATTTCAACAAGGCTAACGAGCGAAGAATCTTGCCCAAAAATCATCGATAAAGATTATTGACGCATATCAGAAAAAGACATTCCAATCTTTTGAAGCTTCCGATGGTTGTTGTTATATGTAATTTCATATCATTTCGGTGTTCAATCTTGGGAACTTCTTTTTCGATGATATTCAATGCCAACGTCTCTACTTTTGACAAATAGAGATATATTTTATCGTTGGTTAGTGGTTGTTTTTAAGGAAAAGACCTACCGCCGTCAGACTTCATATAAAACTATTGGTATCATAGGTAAGCAACTGCAGTTTCCGAAAAGGATGAAGAAACGTAGGAAATGTTCTGCAGTCACCTGCAAAGTTTAGTCGACTCATTGCATACAAACAACACAAGAATAATTCTGGGTGATTTCAATGCTAATGTTTGCAATGAGGTATCTCACCGGAATACCATTGCTGCTTCTAACAACTGGATATGTGTTGAGATTTTACCTTTGACCGATGTATCCGCAGCAAAAAACAATTAAAGAAAAATGAAACAAGCAAGCGACTATATTTTATACGTGCTAATTTAATGAATGCTGTATGTAAAAGGGGAAGCGACTGTACAAAAATTACAATGCTATGAAGGTCAAATGTTTTAGTGTTTTGCAGAATGACCGTGCGATGTGGTGTCGCCACGAATCCTATATTTGAATATTTAAACGTTAACAAAAACTATAAAATCGATACATTTTAATACTCCCACCTTTTGTTAACTACCAGATAAACCAAAAACTATGTTCCAATAAAACTATGGCCATAAGGGCCAATGCAAAATAATTGAATGAATCATTAACAAAAATCTTGATTGAATTCGAAAATGTAATCAAAATGAAAAAAGTAAAATTCAATTTGTCATGCCCAATGATTGCCATATAAATTCAAATCGACTTTTTGGTAATGCTTTTGTCAAACCGTCTGCCAATTGATCATGACTTGAGATTGATTCAACTGCCAATTTCTTTCGTTCGTGCTGTTCCCGAATAAAATGATAAGCCACATCAATGTGCTTTGTTCGACGATAGAACACCGGATTTTTAATCAATTTCACCGCACTTTCGTTGTCGATGTACAAAGTTGGTTCGTTCACTTGATCCGGTACGATTTCATTCAATAATCTTTTAACCCAAATCAATTCGAATGTCGCTTCAGAAGCAGCAATATATTCAGCTTCAGCCGTTGATTTCGATACACTTGATTGCCGCCTTGAACACCAAGTTATGGCGCTATTATTCACAGTAAAAATGAAACCAGTTGTCGATCTGCGTGTATCAAGATCGCCAGCATAATCCGAATCGCTGTATCCATTGAATGTAATTTCACCCGTTGTAGAGCCGTACAAAATACCACGATTCAATGTACCATTTATGTATTTCAAAATACGCTTCGCCGCATTCACATGAGTGATCGATGGTTTTTCCAAATAACGACTGGCCACGCCGATTGCATACGAAATGTCAGGTCGTGTTCCATTTGCCAAATACATAATGCTGCCCACAAGTTGTCGATACGGAAAATTCGATGGATCGCTGTCACCGTATTGCGATAATTTTTGATTTGTATCGCTTGGTACTCCCACTGAAACACAATTTTCCATGTCGAACTTTCGAATAACCTTGCGTGCATATGCCGTTTGATATATAAAAATCGATCCGTCGTTCAAACGATCAATTTCAATACCAAGAAAACACCTGGCGTCGATTACTTTTATCTCGAACTTTTGCTTCAAATGATTGATGATCTCATCGATCACATCATCACTGTCACCAAAAATCATGCCATCGTCAACATAAATACATAAAATAACTGTGGTTTTCCCATTTGACTTTGCAAAAACACATGGATCAGCCAATGATGATTTAAAGCCGAATTCTTCGATGAAATCCTTAAACTTTTGATTCCAGCATCTTGAACTTTGTTTTAAGCCATACAAACTTTCACGTAACTTGCATACCTTGTTTGTATCATCGCTGAATCCAATCGGTTGTTTCATGTACACATTTTCACGTAGATCTCCGTATAAAAATGCTGTTTTCACGTCAAATTGTCGCATTTTCAATTTCTTTGCCGCTGCAATTGAAAATAAAGTCCGAATTGAATCAAAACGCACCACCGGACTGAACGTTTCTTCATAATCAATTCCATGCTGTTGATTAAAGCCACGTGCCACTAACCGCGCTTTGTATCGTTCAATTGAATCATCCGGATTACTTTTCACCTTGAAGACCCACTTATTATCGATGACCTTTTGATCGTGTGGTTTTTCGACCAATTTCCATGTGTTATTTCGCACCAGTTAATCGTATTCCTCTTGCATTGCTTGTAACCACCTATCGCTGTTCGGTGATTCAACTGCTTCCCGATACGTTTGAGGCTTATCATCAATTGCAATAAGTGCCATTGCAACCAATGTCGTTTGATTTCGATTACGTGTACGCGATTCAAGTATATTGTCCTCATCAATATCAGTCAAACCCGTTGTTCCACGCTTGACAATTCTTGCCGCCTGTTGTTGTTGTTGCTGTTGTTGTTCGGCCATTGCTGCCGTTGCGGTTGACGTTGATGCATCACTTGACTCCGTTTTATTTTGTTCAACATTCGATTGCTCAGGCTTGAGCTCATCCTCATTCTCATCCGTTTGTACCGCTTTTTCCTGACCACCGTGTACTTGTGCCAAGATTTTTATTGTATTAAATTCATCCGATTAAAAATTTCACATCGCGAACCACCTCGATTTTCCTTGTATCCGGATCATAAACACGATAACCTTTGATATTATCGTCAAATCCAACGAAAATACATTTCTTTGATTTTGGTTCCATTTTACGACGTTTTTGTTTCGGTACATGAACGTATACACCAGTGCCAAACGAACGAAGATTTTCAACTTGTGCCGGTTTACCACACCACAATTCATATGGTGTTTTATTCTTGACCGTGCTCGTTCCTGTGCGATTTAAGACATATACGGCCAAATTTACAGCCTCCGCCCACAAATTTTCATTCAAACCCTTTGCATGTATCATTGAACGTGCTGATTCAACGATCGTACGCATCTCACGTTCTGCACATCCATTCTGTTCCAGTGTGTATTTGACAGATCGACGATGTTGAATTCCATTTTCCTCAAGAAAATGATTCACTTCAGCATTATCACATTCCGTTCCTTGGTCCGATTGAAATGCCTTGATTTGATGGCCCCACTGTTTTTCGCTAAACTTGATGAACGTCTTGAGCCTGTCAACGACTTCAGCCTTGTTTTTCAAACAATAAATGAAAAGCATGTGTGAAAAATCATCCTTGAATACAACAAAATATATCGATCCACCAATTGATTTATCGTATGGTCCCCATAAATCACCATGGATTATTTCACCGCATGCCTTTGACTTTTCTACACGTGATTCAAAACTCAATCTGTGCTGCTTGCCATATGCGCATCCATCACAATCAAAATCCTCATCGATGAATTCAATGTTCCGATTTCGTAAAATTTTTCGTACATATGCAACATGCTGATGTGCCAAACGTTCATGCCACATTTGCAATGTGAGTGTTTTCATTGCCACATGTGCCGCTGATTTTTCACATTCCGATGCTTCAATAGGTTGTATAATCATTTGTCATAGACCACCTCTACGCAATGCAATCGCTACCACTTTGTCTTCATCATAGAATTTGAATGAATCCGCATCAGCTTTCAACTTGTGACCATTGTCCAACGCTTTACTTGATGAAAAAAGATGCACGCACCCGTCCGGTACGAAAAGAACATTAACTAATGTTTTTGAAATCCATTTCTCACCTGTGAATGTTAATGCTTTCACATTGCCGCGTCCAATGCCTGTCATTTTCGATCCATCACCGATGGTAACTGGAATGGGTGTTTGCAATTTCTCGTAATTTTCAAGCCAATCGATTCGATTACACATATGAGCTGTTGCACTAGAGTCGGCAAACCAAGAATCCCGTTGTTGTTGCTTTAAAATTGATTCATTCGCTTCACACAAAAATGCCTTCGATTCAGTTTCATCTTTGTTGCTTTTGTCACCTTTGGAATGCTTCAAATCAGGGCAATCCCGCTTGTAATGTTGATCGCTACCACATTTAAAACAACGACCCTTTTGTTTGCTTTGTGATTTTTTACCTTGACTCTTCTTATTCTTCTTTTTATCGCCATCCCGTTTTGCGAAAAATGCTTCACTTTTCTCAGCCGATTCACCACGTTCAGCTTTTCGTGTGTTGATGCGATGCTCTTCCAACATTAATCTTTGTGTGAGATTATCCAATGTTTTCTCAGCTATTGCCGTTGAATCCCAAGCGCTACTCAAATGACTATATTCATCCGGCAAACTTGATATTAATTTCGAAATCAATATCTCATCCGAAATTACATTGCCAGCATCACGTATTTGCTGCACCAAATATTCCAATTTTGCAATATTTATAGCCATATCGTCCGATGAATTGCACTTGTATGAATAAAATCGTTCCATTAACAATTATTTACCAGCATCGTGCCTTTGCTCGTATACAGCATGCAATTTTGTCCACATTTCAGCCGATGTATTGCAACAAACTATGAGCTGTGTTGGTTTTCGTCCAATCGATGTAACAATGATCCGCTGAGCCTTAGCATCTTTTTGTTTCCATTCAGCAATTTCCTTCACCTTCGGATCCTCTGTTGTTGCCACGGGCGATTTACTTGTTCCATCAACAATTTCGAAATAACCAGCCGCATTCAAACATACCTTCACTTGAAATCGCCACGTCATCCATTGACTAATATCTTGTAACTTGTCAATTTTAATTACTTCGGTTTCCATTGCAACGCTATTATTTTATTCCTTTTGACCAAATAAAATAAATTTCAACGATTTGTCCGCAAAATTTCATCCAAACGTAACACCAATTGCTCAGCTACTCTGTTCAATACAATACAATTGTTCCAGAACGTTCGTACCGCTGCACGCGTTTGCCTGTGCTGTGTCAGTGAATTTCACAATCGTATCAACTATTGCGTCACCCTCAATTTTTGCTCACCAAAAATTCTTTTCCCTAATTATTTTGCGTTGTCTGGGCCCATAACCTGTTGAGATTTTACCTTTGACCGATGTATCCGCAGCAAAAAACAATTAAAGAAAAATGAAACAAGCAAGCGACTATATTTTATACGTGCTAATTTAATGAATGCTGTATGTAAAAGGGGAAGCGACTGTACAAAAATTACAATGCTATGAATGTCAAATGTTTTAGTGTTTTGCAGAATGACCGTGCAATGTGGTGTCGCCACGAATCCTATATTTGAATATTTAAACGTTAACAAAAACTATAAAATCGATACATTTTAATAATATGTCTTCCGAAAGAGCGAGCAACATTTGATGACATATGCCAAAAAAGCCTTCAATCTCTACAGCTGAATGGTACTGGGCTCCTAAAATTAAACCCGATTTGTGAACTCAACCATCCAGTAATTACATATTATTACTGGCCACTCACAATCCTTTAATAGCATGAATTTTTCGTTTCACTCGATGAGAATCTGTCCAACTGCACCTGCCAAAACATGATAAACTTTGCTAACAAAATAAATTTCGATGATATAACCATCATCAAAAGACTACGGAGGCATGTAAACGGGGTACCGACAAAATAAAACAAGCTAAAATACCAGAAACCGTTTTTTCGCACACACGCATACTTACATTATCAACTATCTTTGCTTGACCTCAATTGTAACAGCGCTTAAATGGCTAACCTGGAAAAAACTATGCATTCGCCGATACAATGATCGCAAAGCATTCCATATCGGTAACCAATTCCCCCCCCTCCCCGCCCTTGATCATCAATCCACCAACAGAAACAACAAATCATCGGAGGCTATTCAACTCATGAAACAGCTCAATGAGTGTTTCAAGTGGGGGAGGATGTTAGAATTTCCCAACATTTCTCATTTAAATTTGGGGAAATGCACAAAGCATCATTTCATATCTCATCATTTCCCATAGTCCACCTAGAAACCTAATATGCATAACATGCATGCGCATAAGGTGTCTTTCGTATAATTTGTGATTTCCTATGGTCCAACGCAATAAGCTAATACCGTCAAACAAAACAAATGTTCTTTGCGGTGCGATTCCATGATCCAGCACGGGACATGAAATCGCGAAAACTAAAATATGCTGGGAAGTAAATTCCATGATCACATTGGACCATGGGAAAATTAAACTCACTTGTAAGTATTAAATTGTATATCAAGAAAAGTGTTTGAATAAAATTTGTCTAGTTATCTCGCAACATTTGGGGTCTCACAAATGAGTTTATTGACTCCCAACATTATTGTGAGTTCATTCAGTAGAACTTACATGTCATGTGTTGTCACTGAATTTTCTAACTGCTATATTTTCCTCAATCCGCAAACATTCTAAAGAGCCATATTTTATTCAGAATACAAACAAATGAAAATCCTTAAAAGAAATCATAAAATCCATTCTGCAATCCTTAAAATTACACTGTTTGAATTTATAACATTGCCTCCTCATTCATGTGCCAGTCAGTCAGTCAGTTAGTCAGCCAGTGAACCAGCCAGCCAGTCGTCCTGAAAATCGTATTATTACTTCCTCATAATATTTGCACAACAATATTCTGGCACTTGATGCTTGGCTTGCAATGATTCATCGAAGCAAATGGTTGTAATAAAAGAAGAAAGAAAGAAAGGCAGGAAAAGTCTAGGGAAAAAATAAGTATACCTAAACATACTAACAACCCAGAGAAAGGAGCAAAAGCGGTCCAAAACATTATTATTATTAAGATGTCAACCCACCAAGTTGCAGAACAAATAACAGTGAAGCGTATCAAAGTAGATTTTAGACGCTTCAACAAATGCCGAGGGATTTTCATATCTTCAGGAATGAGAGTGAAGAATCGTCAAAATCCTCTTAAAGGATTACCAACTTGTGAAAAGTACAATCCGATTGCAAAAGAACAGAAATGGAAAGAAATGGTATCAGAGCAGAAGAAGTTGGCGTTGATAGTGAAATGGTTATGTGGTGAACAAACAAAATATAGAGTTGCAGCAGATGATGGATTGCATAAGGCCAAGTCATTGCTGCGCTATTTCCTTTAAAATTGAATGTAAATCAAAGTAAAAAAAATAACCACGGATTCAGTGCAATTCATCTTTGGTTTGAAAGGACGCTGGGATGCTGCTGGCAATGCAAGTGAAAAAAAATGCTGTTTTACTTTACATTGGATTTCTAATTGATGGCGGAAATAATAGCAATAAGATGAATGAATGAAATGAATATAGTAAGTAGGAGAAACATTTAAAGGACACTGCCAAGTATCTTGGCCCTCAATATTTTTGCTAATATTTATGTTTATTTGTGCAAACCAAACAAGTAGAGCAAAGCAGTAGAGTCTTCAGATGGATTTTTTTCATAGAATTATCAATTCATTTATAATATTGGATAGGCTTTTTTGTCACAAGATGGTGTTCGTTGGCATATATCGGGCAATACTAATCAGATTGAGTCAAACTGACATGCGTTTGAAAGGTCACATTTCAGTCTACAATTTTCATATTTGTATTTCGTCATTCGTGTCAAAAGTTGTACTCATGTAAAAATGAGTGAAATTTCTGAAAAAACTCGTTATCTTCTTCTTCTTCTTCTTAGCACTACAGCCGCGTCTTCCAAATTCCAAAATCCAAGCAGCAATAAACTGTCTTCGTCGACCGAGTCAGACCAGCGTTTCCTCGATTTCCCCACTGGCCGCCGCCCTTCAGTTCTCCCAAGGAATACCTTCTTGGGTATCCGTTGTTCGTCCATACGATTTATGTGTCCAGCCCATTGCAGTTTCCACAGTCTTACTATCCTTGAGACCTCTGGTTCGTCAAAAATTTCATACAGCTCATGGTTGTATCGAATTTACCATTGGTCCCTGTCTAGCTTCGCTCCGATTAGGTCGTCAATACTGAATGAAATATTTTATTTGCAAGCTGTATTCTTCGGCGTATTTCGTTCTTTGACAGTTGTTAGTGACCGTGACAGAATGTTGATGTCGTCCGCATAGGCCACTACTTGGCTCGACTTGTATAGTAATGTACCTCGCGTATCAACAGGTAGCCTCCGTATGACGTACTCCAAAGCCAAATTGAATAACAATGGGGCCAGCCCATCTCCCTGCTTTAGTCCGATATTTGTGTCAAAGGCATCGGTGAGTTGATTATTGATGCGGACTTGGAAGGTTGTTGACGTCATTGTCATTTTGGTAAGACAGACTAATTTGGCTGGGATGCCAAAACCATGCATTATTTGGTACCCGAAAATTCGTTATATTTTACTATATGACTACGATCAAGGTAAGAATGCATCGCGGGCTCGTAAAAAAATGTTGTGATGTCTTTGGTCAAGAAACCTTATCAAAAGCCACAGCCAAGAGATAGTTCGCTCGGTTTCATTCTGGAAATTTTGATGTCAAAGATGCAACTTGCTCAGGTCGACAAATCACTGAAAAATTCCATGAAATCCTACAAAAGACTGAAGAAGACCAATACATAAGCAGCTATAACATTGCTAAGGAACTGAATATCTATCGCCAAACAATTTTGAACCATTTGCGTAAGGCTGGATACATACAGAAGCTCGACGTTTGGGTGCCGCATGAATTAACACAAAAAATTTGCTCGACCGAATTTCAATTTGTGAAATGCTAATACAACGGAACGAAATCGAGCCATTTTTGAAGCAAATTATTACGGGCGATAAAAAATGGGTAAGAGACGAGAAAGACGTTCGAAAAAGGTCATGGTGAAAAAAAGGTGAATCATCACAAACAACTTCGAAACCAGGATTGACACCAAATAAGGTTATGCTGTGTGTACGGTGGGATTGGAAGGGAACTGTTTATCATGAGGTGCTAGAACCTGGCCAAACACTCTATTTGGCTCTGTACTGTCAACAATCTACCAGATTGCAACAACGATTCAAAAAAACTGGCCAGAATTGATCAATACAAAGGGCGTTATCTTCCATCATGACAATGCCAGACTACACACAACTTTGATGATCCGGCAAAAATTGACAGAGCTTAGCTGGGAAGTTTTGATGCATCTACTGTATGTGTCCATTAGACGCAAAGTCCGGCTATTCCATTATGTGTTTTTCACCATTATGAGACGGCAACACATTCAAAATAGGTTGTGTAGGTAAATACATTCATCTGAAACTTTATCGATCAATGGTTTGTTAGTAAATTCGATTTATTTTTTGGAATAAGCGACTTCTGCAGCAAACATATAGAATACCCAAGTTTTCATTTTTAATAATATGGAAAAGCGCAGTTTTGATAGTAACTAAAGCAACATTTTCAATAGGGTAATGTCGAGCCAATTAGTAGCCCATGTGGACGACATAAACACGATCATTAACAACTGCCAAAGAACTCTTCCTAAAACTCGACAGCGAAGCAAAACTAGTAGGGCTACAAATCAATGAAAATAAAACAAAGCTCATGGCGCAGTCGAGGAAAAATACCTCAAATACACAAAATATTACACTTGGCAAATACAGTACAGTAGTGTGTATTTAGGTGCCAAAAGAACAAAAACGGGCGATGAAAGAGACGAAATACGCCGAAGAATACAGTTTGCAAACAAAATATTTTATTCAGTGTTGACGATCTTGAAGACGAGCTGCGTACACAGGAAAACAAAGCTCCAAGTATACAAACCTGTGATAAGACCTGTGGTATGCTTTGGGTGTGAAACATGGTCCCTAACCCAACCATCCGCAAATATTTAATGCCTTTGAGCGACGGGTCCTGAGGCGAATAATCGGAGCGAAGCTAGACGGAGACCAATGGCGTATTCGATACAACCATGAACAGTATGAAATTTTTGACGAGCCAGAGGTCTCAACAATTGTAAGACTTCGGAAGCTGCAACGGGCTTGCCACGTGAATCCTATGGACGAACAACTGATACCCAAAAAGGTATTTATCGGGAGAACTGAAGGCCGGAGACTAGTGAGGAAACCAAGGAAATGCTGGTCTGACTCGGTCAACGAAGACAGTTCATCGCTGCTCGGGTTTCAAAATCGGAGGACGCGGTCAATGAACTGAGATAGTTGGAGGCACTATTTGCAAGAAGCGAAGGCCAGAGAGGACCATGTTTTACTCAACAAAAACAAACAAAACATCTAAAACAAAGATAAGCAAATTGCTAATATCGGATAGAAAATAAAATATTGTAATTTTTTAAAAATTAAATTCTTGATGCATCTTCAACATCCTGAATCGCGCAATACAGTGAATTTTTGAAACTTGTTTGATAACTTGCATTGCTTTCTAATATATTTTTGTAAAACTGCAGTTCGGTGATATCTGTCCACTCTTGATCAAAATACTTGATAAGCAGTTTTTCCACATCGTTCAATTTTTAGGGTTTGGTAAAATTATTTTACAAAACCCTATTTAAATCGCGTCCTATTTGTCCGTCTGTCCGTCCATCCGTCTGTCCGTCCGTGTGTCACAGCACTTTTTCTCGCAGACTACTTAAGCTAAAAACATCAAATGTTGTATGCAAGTGTAGAGTAGTGCTTTTTTCAAAGGTCAACCACAAACAAGTTGGGTAGACAGACCTATGCTCGTGTCAGAAGGGTTTTGTACTCAACTTACAAAATACAGTAACCAGTAACGAATAAAATCAAGAAACATGTCATGTTTGAGGATCATACTATTATTAGCAAAGTTGAAAGAATGTTGACTTCTGAGGTGTTTGTTATAGTTATACCCACAAATATCTCTCTTGATAATTATTTCAGATTTTTTAAGATCACGGGTGTCCATTCGCGAGGGAGGAAATATATTTTTGATGTATTTCCCCCCCCCCCCTACGCCCCCCAGAAGCAAAAACTGTCAGTTTAAGAACTGTTTTGAAAAGCTCTCATAGAGAACTTTCAGTTGATGCTCATATCGGCTACTTTTCATGAATTTTTTTTTCAGGGGCCACTCCTCTGTACTGTAACCATCGATTCATGGCCTGTTTGTTAGAATCTTAGAATGGTTACAAAGCCCTTTTGCTAGGATCTCTCTCCTGCCTTTCCGACTTGTTTCAATTGTATATACTCACTTTCATGATACCTATCATTCCTGAAATTTTCATGCAAATCCTAGCAAAGCTGTAGTTTCTAAGTCGGTAAAAAGCGCATATGGCTCCATAGCCATATGTTTCCATAGTAATACAGGGCATATTGTTCCATAGTAATGCAGGAAAATTCAAATCGCTATAACTTCTTTAAATATTATTCGATCTTTATGAAACTTTCAGAAAAGATCAATCTTATAAATAAGCATCTGTTTGCTAAATTTTATTGAATTTAAGGGTACCGTCTAGATTTTATTCAAGAAAACATAAAATCAATAAATCATACTATTACCAACAAAGTTGAGTGAATTTCGACTTCTCATGTATTTGTTGTTGTTGTACTCATTAAGACCTACACCCATGATTTTTTTCAGATTTTTCGGATGGAAGGTGTCCAATCGCGAGGGGGGGGTACGCGAAAAGTTCGTACATTTACCCTTCCCCTGCGCCCCTCAGTACTCATAAGGCAATTTTAAGACTTGTTTTGAAAAGATCTCATTGAGACCTTTCCAATGACACCCTACTCGACTACCAATGATGAAAATTTTTTTTTGGGGGGTCATTTCCCTATATGGGGAGACCCCCCTTAAACCCCTTTGAAAATTTTTTCCACCATTGAACTTTCAAGAGGTTACTACTTCTGACCATTCCACAAAGTTTCATGGCTGTAGCCTCTATAGTTTCGGAGAAAAAGTGCTGTGACATACAGACGGACGGACGGACGGACGGACGGACGGACGGACGGACGGACGGACGGACAGACGGACACAGGTCGTGATTGCAATAGGGTTTTGTATTTTAGTACAAAACCCTAAAAAATCATAAGGTATTTAAGGGGGTCTCCTCATATAGGGGAGTGGCCCCGAAAAAAAAATTTCATCAAAAATGCAGATATGATATTCAAAACAGATCTTAATTTCCCACTTTTTGCTTCGAGGGGTGAACAGGGTGGGGAAATAAATGAAAAATTTCTGTCCGCCCCCCTCGTGATTGGACACCTGTGATCCAAAAAATCTGAAAAAAATTATGGAAGAAGATGTTTGGGAGTACAAAAAAACAAATACCTTAGAAGTCAAAATTCGCTAAATTTTGTTAAAAATAGTATGATATTCAAATTTTACGTTTTCCCCAATAAAATCGTACACGTACCTTAAACTAAACGATATTTAATATTTAAGTATTCCCTCAAAAGGTCCTCAAACTTTGTAAGTTTGATGAAAATCGAATGATATACACGGAAGTTATAGGCATTTGAAATTTCTCCAATTACAACAATAATAACACATAATTTTGGTATTTTATGGACATTCCATCGAATCAGTCACTGCAGTTTTGACTCGATCTTCTTGAAATTTTCCAATAAGGTCACAAATATTAATATTTTTGGGAATTATTGATTTGAGTGTTTTTTTGTATGTTTGCAACAAAATGGCGACCGTTGAAAATAGAACGGTTCTTTTAAACGTGCACATCTTTTTGACATATTGTGACTGCATTTCTGAAAAGTTGGGTACAAAACCCTTCTATCATGAGCAACTTGTTCTTGTTTAATTTTTACACCTTGCCAAAGGTGAATTGGATTCAAATTAATGACATTTTTTCGATTATGAATTACTGAACGAAACACACCTACTCGTACATCACTTCGATAAAATGGTTTTCCACCGAGAATAATTTTTCCCAATTTGTTTTTCGAAAAAGTAAAGCGCTTCATTTGGTTAAATTCAAAGTGAAAATTTCGTGGTGGTTTAAGAAACAGAGCTGATTCCATTTTCAAGTCATTCACACTTCACGGTACTTCTCATAGATATTCAGATATTCTTGGACAAATACTATCGTTTGTCTTTTCTTCACGTCTTTTTTAATTTGAGCAAACACTCTATCAGGAGGCATAAAAGAGTGACCAGGAATTGGAAAAATTAGTTCCACTGATTTAATATTTTTAGGAGCTCGGGATGACCATAACATGATCATACTAAGCATGGTAGAGTTTCGGTTCTGACCTCCTTATCCATCCGCCACCAGCCTAATAGTTTCAATACCTTCCCAGGTCAAACTTTTTAACTTAAAGCATATTGCAGATGCAATCTCGTTCGGTTCTTTCAGTTTTTTCGTTTTCTGTCCAAGTGAATAAAGTCACAGACTCGTTTTTTAATGTCATTGTAGAAGATCCGGTTGTCACACAAAATGCGTGCAAATATAATTGTCTACTTTAATATGCCGCTTGATCTGCAACTCTTGCTAAAAGCATATTTTTTGGCAATCAAACGTTAAGGTGAGAAAGCCCGGACGTTGTTCTTTGAGAAATTGAAAGAATGTCTTTCCTCGCATTTTGTGAACTCTGCTCAATCCCATCAATTTAGGCTTTTTTACTGGGATTTTCTCACATTTGATCCTTTCGGAGAAACTTAAACAGTCATAGCACATATCCGCGTACGGTGCTTTAAACCTAATATTGAAACAGCCTTTAAAAATTGATCTGAAGTAACATTTCTTCACGGTTAAAATTAGACCGTGAAATCGATACATACGAGGTGTGTTCAAAAAATATCGCGAATTTTTTTTTTTTTTTTCAATAATTATTTATTTATTCATGAATATATATTTCGTCCCCTTCAAAGTAATCCCCATGAGATATTATACACTTGTGCCAACGGTTTTTCCAATCTTCGAAGCACTTCAAAAAATCATTTTTTTTAATCTTGTTCAGCTCCTCCTTCGATACCGTCTTTATCTCGTCAAGCGTAGCGTAACGTCGTCCTTTCATGGGCCTCTTCAGTTTAGGAAACAAGAAAAAGTCACAGGGGGCCAGATCTGGGGAATACGGTGGCTGCGGCATCATTAGTGTGTTGTTTTTGGCCAAAAAGTCGCGCACAAGCAACGATGTGTGAGCAGGGGCGTTATCGTGGTGCAAAAGCCAATTTTTGTTCTCCCAGAAATCCGGGCGTTTCTGGCGGATTGCTTCGCCCAAATTGCTCATAACTTGCAGGTAATATTCCTTATTGACCGTTCTTCCCTGTGGCAAGAACTCATGATACGCCACGCCCCTGCAATCGAAGAAAACTGTCAGCAAAACTTTCACATTCGACCGAACTTGGCGCGCTTTTTTCGGTCTTGGTTCATGCGGCAAGCTTCCATTGAGATGATTGAGCTTTGGTTTCCACGTCATAACCATAAACCCACGATTCGTCACCAGTTATGATCCTCTGGAGCAAATTTGGTTCGTCGCGGACAGAGTTTAACATCTCATTAGCAATGTTCATGCGTTGCTGTTTTTGGTCGCAATTGAGCAATTTTGGTACGAATTTCGCGGCGACCCGTCTCATGCCCAAATCGTTGATAAAAATCGAATGGCACGAGCCAATCGATATGTTTAGGTCCTCAGCAACTTCTCTAACGGTGATTCGACGATTGGCCAATACCATTTTCTCCACTTCATTAATTTTTTCGTCTGTTGTTGAAGTGCTCGGGCGTCCGGCACGCTCTTCGTCGTTCACATCTTCTCGGCCTTCTAAAAACATTTTGTTCCACCGATAAACGTTGCTTCGGTCCAAGGTAGCTTCTGCGTATGCCACAGTCAACATTCGGAATGCATCCGCGCACTTAATTTCGTTTTTCACACAAAATTTGATACACGTTCTTTGATCCATTTTTTTGAATAAGTAAAAATCGAAGACGAATGAAAACACGTGCAAGTAAAGCAGTTATCACCAATTAAGTGAACATTCAAAATGGCCGAGCTTGTCGGCATAAGTGACAGACATGAGTACCAACATAACGCCACAAAAAAATCGAAATTCGAATATACGTAACCCGCGAAAATTCAAAATTCGCGATACTTTTTGAGCACTTCTCGTACACCACTATATTTTTAAAACTCAGCTCAGCTGGTAAGTATTGCCTTTTGGAGCACTTATTACGTTAGTAATCAATCTAATTTACTTTGAATGATTTGATGAAGTTTTCAACTGCTGCTTTTTTGTCTTTGTTTACGTCCGGTACTCTCTCTCCTCCACGTCTTTCTACAGTCCTACTTTGCAAATGCCATCCGCACACTCTCAGTACACGATCCCTAGATATGTTCAACGTATTGGTGAATTTGTTTCGGCATGCTATCACAATTTTTCCGTTTGATTTTTGAAATCTGTACGTTATTGAAGTTTCCTTCTGACTGCCTCGTTTTAAGCGACAATCTGTTCTTATCCGTGGTTCAGTAGCACTATATGTTGGAATAAACATATTTTGCTTTTTTTTCAAGGGACAGCATAAAACGAATTTTGAAACGACACCAAAGCCTCCCATTTGCTTCGCCGCATTAAAATGATGTTCCTTTTTGACCACAAGACGTTTTGTTGGGTAATTTCTTACATTTATATCTTTAAGATCGCAGTATGAATAACATGTATCAGTATAAAGTTCTTTACATTGATCCTTACCGTTCAACCTTTGCTCTTTCTCGTGCAGTATTTTTAGATTACCTGGCAGGGTTTCTCGCCTTTTCACCACTTAAAACTTCTGCTACATATTCCACGGATATCCACGGATACTTGCTCCTCCATTTGAGAATATATAACTATGTGCTAATAAATTTTCCTCTTTCTTTAAAAAAACACTTCACTCTACACTTTGCCACTAATGATGAGAAAGTGAAATTTGACTAGTGACAATTTAAAATAAAAACGCTCCAGTTTTCTCGCACTTTTCAAAGTCAGGAATAGACGCGCATTGAAAAGGACTTATTTGTAAGTATTTTGAACTTCTATTGGAATAGACTAGCTTTGCAAGTGAGATGTGGATATGAGGGAATAACAGCACGTTGTTAATTATTTATGTATGGAATAGACGCATTTTGCATTTGATAGTCAAATTGAACGCAAAATAAATTAAAGAAAAAGCGAGTTAAGATTTTCAATTCTTGCACATGGTCATTAGAAAATTCAGTAACTTTTAAGCTGTATACATAAGTCTAATTTCTGAAAAAATGGAATAGGCGCACTTTGCATCTAATGGACATGTATAGTCCAGACCTTGCACCATCAGACTGCCATTTGTTGCGATCTCTGAAAAGTCCCTTAATGAAAAGAAATTCATTTCAAAAAGGGACTGTGAAAATCACTTGGCTAAGTTTTTCGCCGATAAACCACAGAACTTCTACACAGATGGAATAATGGCTCTACCCAAAAAATGGCAAAAAGCCATAGATAATAATGGACAATATGAACTTAAATAAAATCCATTTCAAATAAAAGAAATATTCAATTGAAAAATGACAAAAAATGGCTCAATACTTTTTAGACTTACCAATATATTAAAAATAACCTTCTTCATACTTTCACGGAATTTTTTGAATTTATACCAGAAACGTCCTCATACAGTTGAAGCCACCAAATTTATTTCCTTCCACCTGATAAAAAGTATAATAAAAATCTCAAGAAATAACAATGCGTAAAGAGAACATAAGCTTCCAGCCATTTCAGTTCGCTTTAAAAATAAACCACTTATCAAAGTGCTTTCTTAATGGAATTAGATGAAGCTTTGGTTTTAAGATTGCTTAAGGTAGACATAAAAGCCATGTTAAAAAGTACTCATCTCTAACTAACGCTCCTAACCAAAAAAATTTATGCTCATGTAAACATGAAAAATTCATTCATTTTATTGAACATATACTTTCATCAAGATGCCCCACTTCTTTTCTTCTGGCCTCATAAAACACTCTCTTTTATTCTATCTTTGACTAGCTTTGCAGCTCCCCTACAGTTCAGGGTCCTGATACTGGTCATAATTTCGACGATATAAATTCCTTATATGACCATATTTATCAAATTTGTCGTGATATTGTACAATAACTCTTGAAATTTCAAATCACAATACCCGATGACGGGATGTAAAAAGGAATCCAGTGATTTGTATGTTATGCATGTTATACCTATCACAAAAAAAATTATATTGTATCCGTCCATCAATGTCACACTCCTAAAAAGTAATAAATTCCATGTTTATTGGTAATAGAGGTAGAAATATGTCCAGCAGAATTTTTATGTTGCATCGTATTCTAATAAATCACTTTATTGAATACCTGGCCAGGATCTGTCCACCATCGTCATGACTATCATTATAGATTTTATGAGGCAACTACAGCATGTAATGTGGCTACCCGAGGGGAACGGATGCTGCTCGCGTCCATACATTTATAAGCAAAAATTCGAAAATGTGTTCATATAAGCAGTAAATACATGCTACATATAATGTGACATATTTTACATTAATAGTCGTGGTTCGCCACATGTAACAAAAACATAATGTGCAATTTTATTCACCATGGTTATGTGCTTATAGCGTACAAGTTCAATGGTGGATTTTTGTGGTCTTGTCGTACTCTACTGTTGCATACAGATAATTCAGCGTGATATGTCACCGTGTTCTTTGTAGGAATTGAATGGATGAATGTTTCAGGAAGGAACATGGTATGTGAGTCATAAGGAATAAAATATCCATCAAGATCTTTTGACTTGTTTGGTGACCATAGCTTACAACAACATATCTCTAGCTCATATTCATTCCATTGCACACTAAAGTGTCACACTTGAAAGTATTGAGGCATCAACTGTGATTTTGTTCCATTTTTTGACCAAGCAAAAGCTCCAATACTTAACTTCAATAGTTAAAATATTGAAGTAGCTAAAGAGTGTTACTGGCAGCAAACAAACGTCTTCAATATCACTAAAATGGCCCATACATAAATTCCTTAAATTGATCAACGGAAAATAAAGTTTGGAGGTTTTCGTGCACCAAAATTTGCCATAATTTTGTGTACAGTATACTGACGCCATTATCTTTGTAATCATGATGAAATATCAATCTTACACACCATTTCCTAAAATTCTTTAAAAATCATATCTGTTGTGTCCAGGTCAATTCCAATCGTGTATCTCCCCGGTATCACATATTTATCCATTTATTCTACCCTACTAAGTACTTGACCTGGCAAAGAAAATAAAAGAAATTCGAAAATAATTTCTATTCTTCAACATAGCCTCCTTTCAGCCCATACCACTTTTTCCAACAATGTTCAACAGCGTTGATACTCCCTTTATAATAAAAACCATCAATTTCATCAAAATCGCTACTAAGCGCGTTTCATTAATGACAAATCTGAGCCCTTTTTAAATTTGGAAGGAGCAAATAATCGGAGGGAGCCACACCTGGTAAATAGAGTGCGTGAAGAAACAATTCAAATGACAACTCTCTGATTTTAGCCATCGTAATGACAGACGTGTGGACTGATGCGGTGTCGTGATGAAACAAAAGTTTCTTTCTTTTATTTCATCACTTACACCCTTCAATAAGGCTGCATAATATTCACCATTGATTGTCTTTGCTTTTCCAAGATAATAAATACTATCCCAAGTGCATCCCAAAAATTCGACGCCATGACTTCGCCGAATGATTGAATAGTGTTCGATTTCTTTGGAGCCGGTTTTCCTCTTCAGTCCACCGCGTTGTCTCCTCCTTCATTTCAGATATGAAAGAGTGGCTCTATGTTTCGCCCAAGTTTATGAATCTATGCAAAAACTTTATTGTAGCCGGAAATTGCCAAACACTTGATGCAATATCCTCATGGCGCTGTTTGTGCTCCATTATGATATGGCACACATATTGCGCACAGCTTTTTCATATCCAAATTTTCAGTCAATATGCGATACACACTGCTTTTTAAAATACTAAATATTCCTCCTATCTTGCGCACTTGCAGTCAATGGTTATTAACCATCGACTTGTGGATTTTCACCACATTTTCTATTGTACAGAACTCTATGGCATTCAATTTTGCAGTTTGTACAACCTCGTTTCTTCTCAGCCACTCAATTTTTAAAACAAAGGTGTAGACTCTAAAAGCAGAATAAAACTCGACTTACATATCGATTGGACTGAGACCTTTATTTTTGTGGTTGGGAGGTGAATGCCATATACGCACTGAGTATGAGACTCCTATGCTCACAAGTGACTGGACTACCTACTAAAAATCTCCCTTGTCAACCCGAGAACTCAACCTGGAACCATCTAACACATTACTTTGGGCCAAGTCTCGTTTTGTTAGTCATGAGGAAGAGGAATCTCCAGACAGGTGATCCCTCAGCTCAGCCAGCTGCTGTCAGTGTCACATGGCTAAATTTGTCATTCAATTCAAGCATAACCGTAACTATACTATCCAGGATGAGCTATGTCATCTTCCTGTAGGGGTCTCATCACAGGTTGTCCCATTTTCGGACGCAAAACCTGTGTGACAGGCATCGCCTTCCTTTCCTGGGCAAAATCGTCAATTGGGGGCCATGAATTACCAATCTGTGCAGATAAGACTGAGAATACATGTCCGCTCAAAAGATGGGTCGGATAAATGTCAGTCTTACATACTCTTAATTCAGCCACGGTCTCAAATCCAGACCACCTTTCCTTCATGCAATTCACCTGAAACTACTATCAATCGTTGAGTGAGCACTGCCTCTCCTTGCGGACAACTATCTCCCCTGCATCCTCGTTTCAAAGCAGATAAATAGCGCAGCACTCTCTAGCAAGGAGAGCAACAGGTATCACGCCTGCAATAACTCTCTTGTTTGCTGAATCAGAGACCGTTAGATATGAATATGCAATCGTCAGTGCTCCTCTTTTCCGTACTTGTGCCAAAGATTTTCAATATGCCCCCTTACAGAGAGCATCGCTCCATATTTCTGCTCCGTACAATAGTTATGACCATACAGCACTCATGAAGAAGCGTTTTTTTGATGGGTTGGGCCCACCTACGTTGGTCATAAGTCAACTTCTCAGGCGTTGCACTAATTTGTTCAGAGAAGCTCGTCTTCGAATCGATCAATAGCTCCATGTACTTCACCGCTGGCTTCGATTCGATTAGTATGTCTCCAATACTGGTCATCCCTACTTGGCCCGATACAATTTTTACTTTTTGTCAATGATCTACTTTTTATAATCACATCCCCTTGTCTCCTTTATGCTGAAGACTTCAAGATTTTTAAGTTATTGATTCCTTTTTAGACGTGGATATCCTTCAATCCGATCTTCAGCGTCTTAGTGGCTGGTGTGAATCAAACCATCTCTCCTTAAATGTTTTCAAATGCCATCAGATGACATTCTCCTGTAAAAAATTTCCACTTTTCTCAATGTATAGGCTTCTTGGTATCCCTTTGAGCAATTTAACCACCTTCAAGGGTCTTAGTGTGCGTTTTGATTGTAAACTGAAGTTTGATTTCCACATTGCCTCCCGCTTTACTGGGTTTATTTTACGATCCGCTTGGACATTCCAACATATCACCTCCTTTATATGTCTTTACTTCTCACTAGTATGTAGTGCTGCTCCCAAATTTGGAGTCCGTATCACAAGAAGCACATCGGTGCTCTTGAGTCAGTTCAACGCAGATTCACGCGGTCTCTATTCTTCAAATTTAACCTTCTTTACTCGACTTATGATAACCGACTACATATTTTGAAGGTTCCTACACTCGATTCCAGACGATCTTTCCTTGATGAATATTTTTTGTTCAAGCTTCATCATATGAATTTACCTCAAAATGTAAGCATGCAAATTAATACATTCGACGCTACTCGCCCTAATAGATCCTCACTTCAACTTCATGTTCCGTATGCGCGTACTGATACCTTCTTCGACTCTCCTTTACTACGCTCATCTCGTATGCACAACCAGCGAAGTCTAGGTCGTCTACCACAGACTCTTGGCGTATTTAAACTTTTTATGAAAAATCAAAATTATAAATACTCTTACAAGTCTTAATTTTTGATATAACTGAATTGTGATCTTTTTCCTGTGATTTCTTCCGTATTTTGAATTCGTAGATTTGAATTTACATATTAATTGACTTGTAATTGGACTACTAGTCTGTAGTTGATTTTTGAAATAAATAAATAAATAAATCCCTACTCTAGGGATTCTCTTTTTTGTTAAAATGCCCTTTTTGGTTTTCTCCAGTGCTTGACTGAACCCACATGCATTCAACCTGTTTCATACTCAGTGCATTAGCATATCTCTCCCAAGTTGTGCTTATCTTATGGTATGTCCAGCGACCAGAGGCGCAACATCATCCACATAGCCGATTAAGCGTTAGTCATCTGCATCTCCTGTCTTAGTAGCCTGTTGTAAGCTACGTTCTTTAGATCTGGGCCAACATATATCCCTGGGTAACACCCAATGTAACTTCCGTCCTCCGTCGAGCTTGTGTCGTGTCATAAAGCCGGCTTCGGTCCCTCAGGTAGTCCCTCAGAAGCCGTATACTAGATATTGTCGAACTTGAAAAGGAGTTTTCAGCGTATCCAGAATATCCACCCATCTAGCGGAGTTGATCTGTTGCTAGGTGCGGCTATGTGTCTCTGCCTTTTGGACCGCACTCAAAACTTCTGCGATCGAATCAATAGTGGAACGCCCTGTTCAAAACCATACTGCCGACGAGATAGGTCGCCAGCAGTATGAATTGCATCAGTAAGTCTTCCCTTCCTCTAGTACTTTTCTAGTAGTTTCTAGCATAGTGGTAGACAAGCTGCAACACCTCACCTAGAACACAATTTAGGTCTGGTGCCTTCCTCGCTTTCAATGAGAGAACTACCTCTTCCAGCTCCGGCCACGTGAAATGTGGGTAATCTATTGTCGTTTCATCGTGGACATAGTCAACACGAACGGGATAGGTAGGGAAGACTACCCGCACTATCTCGTCCATCTTTTCCACTGAATGTACGCAAGGCGTCCATAGAGCACCAAGCTAGCTTGTAGCCAAGATACTACGGATCCTTGTTCACGTTGTCCACTAGATCAATTTAAGAAGGCATTTCCTGGCTTATATGCAGCTACCTAGTTTCATGACCTCATCATGGTTCCGTGCTTGTTTCACGCTGAAGCTTGTGTCGTTCCCTTTGCTTTCTATTAATTTCGATCGGTCACCAGTATACTAAGGTTTTATCGTGACGGGGTTTTCAATAAGGCGTAGAAGCATTGCAAGCAGTCGTGATGATGCTCATTGTTGAGCTCACCACGTCTTAAGCTGCCAGTTTTTCTGTCCCCTGCGAACGACCCTGCAGTAGGGCACCTGCCGTGAGGACCTCGACAAACCTCTTGACACCCATCCTTCTGATGTATTCCTCCCAATTGTAGACAGCATCATGGATTTCAAGCAGAACTCACAGATGATCACTGGCTGAGTTATTCTCTAACACTTTACAATTGTGTATCCTCCATACTAAACGCTCCAAGGCAAAATTCACGTCCAGTATGGTATTTAGTAATTAGCTGCCATTTTCGGGACTCGTTTTCGCCACAAATCTGTTTGATGCATGCCCCATTGGATTGCTTTAGCGTTGAAGTCTCTCCTGACAAGTACGTCACCGTCTGCGTTCAAGACAGCGCCTCCTAAGGATTAGGCTAGGCTCCAGTAGGTGATATTGGTATGTTTGGCATGAGCTATATTTTGAAAAAGGCGGTCCCTGAGACCTTTAGCGTAAAAGTATTGCATCACAGAACGATGACCGATTTTTTCCATTTTTAGTAATTTACTAAAAATGTTCACTTTGGACGGCTGTTTAACACATACTGCTTAACTAAGTGCTTTCAAATTTCTAATTTAAGCTGATAAAAGATGATATTATCGATCACAGCAATTATATTTTTAGCTACCTGCACTTATGAGACAAAGCGGTTACTTTTGGGACTGCCTTCATAACTAACAGATAATCAGATCACAAAATAGTGGAAATAATACAATAGCAGGAAAAAAGAGAAGTAAAACAGCTTAAAGTCATTTTCATCATCCGTGACGTGAAAGCCTTCCAGATTAACCTCCTCCAATATCAAAGTGCTTCAACTTCGTCATTAGTTGGTCACTCTTAGCAAGGATAGACTGTCGTATTTTATCGTCTCTTTCCATCGTCTCTTGGGTCGTATTGCTGGATGTCCACTTTGTATTATGTTCTTTGAGTAGCCAGTTTTCTTCAGATCTTTCTATATTGGTTCAAAGACAAGCAAAATTGTCCATATTTTCAAAGTTATAGTCTTCTGGAGTCAGCTTTTATTGGACAACAGTCTTCTTTCTTGTTTGAGCCATGTATTTGGTTTTCATTTCATTAGCCTGTAGACTAGTTTGGTTTAATTAAAATTATACTGCTTTAACAACTAAAATTAAACGCGCAATAATATTGACGCCTTCAGCATCTGCTACCAATTGTACTACTTGAACATTAGTGTAGCCGAGGTTTCAGCTGATGTCTTTTTGATGACGCATTCCAGTGCAATATTAAAGAGCATTGGGATAAGTCCATCCTCTTGTTTTAAGCCTGATTCCACTATGAAGCCGTCCACTAGTTCACCGTTTACCTTGACGTAGAATACTGTGTTCAGCACCGTGACTTTGACCACGCGGACTAGTTTTGATGGTACACCAAATTCAAGCATTATTTTGTACAGCCCATTTCTGTCGACAATACCATAAGCTTGTTTGAAGCCTACAAAGATTTGGTGCAAATCCTGTAATATTCTCATAGTGCGACATTAATTCTTTTTCTTTGATTTTGGAGAGCACTTTATAAGACGTACACACCAGAGTCAAGCCTCTATATTTTCAACGCATGAAATTCTCCCCCTCTTTGTGAATAGGACATATTACTCTTTTTCACCAGTCATTTAGTAAACATATTGAGAATATTAGTTCAGGGAGAAGGTAACGTAGATGAGAACAACCACTGGAGTAGTTCTGCTGATATTCCATCTATTACAGGAGCCTTTTTTTCTGAACCCGTACTGCTGTCTGTACTTTGTCTCTGGTTTTTGGTGAAACTGAGACCTCTTGTTCTACTTGTGGAGGTTTTGTAGCTTCAGTAAATGCAAGAGACTCTGTGAATATTTTCCACCCATATCCAAGTTAGTCTTTTACGATCCCTTCTAGTAATACACAGCACGTTTTCATGGCTCTTTGGGCGATCTGAAATTTCTGGCTATCTCTGTTATTAATGCCCATATTCTGCTCTCGTATGTTAAGACAGATACAAGTCCGCGTGCTCTAGTGGTTAGAGCACTAAGCCCGTAAGCCAAAGGTCTCTGGTTCAAGTTTGGTTGGCGTCAACGGGATTTAGTTCGATTGATTCTTCGGACGGATTTTAAGCCCGTTCAGTTATGATACGTGCTGGTTTAAAATCAGAACGTATCCCAGCTGGGTGGACGGACACATGGCCAAAGCGTGATAATATACATATCACCTTGTGGAGTGCCAATACATTCGATCATGACAATGAAATACTCTTCTTCTTCTTCTTTGTAGCACTACAGCCCCTCTCGGGAATTTGCTAAGAGATAGTTATCCCATTTTTCATGACCGTATTGATCTTTTCGGAAGTTGGTTGTGTCTGCTCAGCTATGATATGATCTGATTATGTACTGACATATCGGCACTGAGTGAACACTCGTAGTCTGTCCGAAAAATCCCCTGAACTAAATCACGTTGCTCCCAACGAGATTTGAGCCTGAGACCTTCGGCTTATGGGTTCATGCTCTAACCACTAGGCCACACAGACTACTCATGCAATACTCTAACTATCTCTAAACCAAGGCCCGAAAGGGGCTGTAGTACTACGAAAAAGAACAGAAAATATGTTAAGGCAGGTAATATACATTGATGGAACGTTTTCCTTTTCAGGTGTAGCTTCATTTTGGTGTTAAATATAACCGAGTTTTTACCCAACGCACTCCATGCCAATTTGATTCGTCGACTGATTTCGGGTAGTAGTGAGCCTGATTCATGCACTCGTAGAACCGGATAGTCTGTGTGGCCTAGTGGTTAGAGCATGAACCCACAAGCCGAAGGTCCCAGGTTTAAATCTCGTTGGGAGCAACGTGATTTAGTTCAGGAGATTTTTCGGACAGACTACGAGTGTTCACTCAGTGGTGATATGTACTAATTTAATCAGATCATATTATAGCTGAGGAAGCTCACGGGAGTATGGTACTGACCAAACTGACTCGCAAAAAAAATCAGTACGGTTATGAAAAATGAGATACTCTAACTATCTCTAAGCGAAGGCCCGAGAGGGGCTGTAGTGCTACAAAGAAGAAGAAGAAGACCCAGATACACGTTTTCTTTGACTGTTTTCAGCTTGTTGTTATTCACTTTTGTGTCCTCTTGAATACTTAAAGGATCGTTGAACATGACCTTAGTTTTGCTAAGGTTCATTTCAAGCCTACATTCCCACTAGCCACGCTGAGTTTATTCAGCTGTACCTGTAAGTCTATTTGGTTTTCAGATATGATGACTGAATTGTTGGTGAATTTTAAATGGTTTAGTTGCTTACCATCAATATTTAACCCTTTATTTTTCCACTGCACATCGTAAAATATGCTCTCCAGTAAGGCATTCAAAAGCCTTGGTGAGATTATATCTCCCTTTCTTACCCCTCTCTGGTGTAAATTCATATAGTTTGACTTTTGTTTTTGCATCTCGATCTTTTGGCAACTATCACATTTCTCTTGATAGTTCGTCAAATGTGACGACCAACTGTCTCACACTCCATTCACACGCGTCTTTTCTATTTCCGGTTCAAGGCCTACTCAACTGGAAGCCAATAGCAGTAGTGTTTACTACATTAGATCGATCGGCTACTCAGGATAGTAAAAAGCAGTATTTGATTGCCTGGAGATGTTAAGGGTGGAGGGGTCCTCTCTTCCCACTAGGAAATAGATCCATGTAGTTTGACTCAAATTATTGATTTACTTACAGATAGCTTGAATTTGTAAGCCTCGTGGAAGGACTACAAAATCTTTCTGGTAAAAGCACTCCTGCGTTTTTATGAGTTTACCCACAATTTCAATTATTCAGGAGTGTTGTGGTGATCCAAGCTAACCTTGAGACATTAGGCTCGGCCAATGTCTCGAACATTACAAGCGCTTCACACATTGGTTCTCGTAGGTATACTGCATCATGCGCAAAAGCTTGAGAAGTAAGTGTATGCGTGAGTATGCCATATACTTCGTGCTCGTCCACTTAGCTTGGCATTGACCAACCCACAAATGTGGGGTAAATGGAAATAATACACACATTAAATCACTTCTCAAAAAGCTTAAGCATTGTTGCCAGTCACCGATAGATGGCCACCTGAAAATTACCCAAGACTTAATTTACCATTAATAATAATCGTTATTTTAAGTTGACTAAGCAAAAAGGTAAATGCACCCAATATGAAATGCAAACGAATGACAACAAAAATAAACTTAAGATAAGCGTTATTTTGTACAAATATCCATGGCCATTAGCAAACCAATCACTCTTGATACTATACTTGTCCTACTCAATGCCTTTGCCCGAGTAGAATCGTCTCAAGGCATTTAGCCCGGGACTGACAATTTTCAAAAGGGTTCCAGCCTGGATCCAAGTAGTCAAACGGAAAGCAGTCCTACGCGCATCAGCCAGCTATTTAGCCAGCCCGTACATACATCAGCCAAACTGCATTACTTGTCCTGCTCAAGGCTCTTGCCCAAGCAGTAGTTTTCCTAAAACGAGGTACGAGCAAGTCAACATGATTTCGATTCAGCAATCATGCAGACAACACAACCGTCGCTCGAGGAAGCAATTGTTGCGACGTCCAGAGCGGGTCCGAGGCCAATCACAATCGAGGAGTACCGGGCACGCTTGATCAAGCCGCTTGATAGGTCGGTGGTCAAGCCAGAAGAGAAGCGGCCAAAAGGTGGGTGCATTGTCAAGTTCCGCCGCAAGAGAGTGACCTGCGCCAATCGGCACGTCTTGCGGTAACCAAAGCGGAGCGGGAGGCGTTCAGAACCCAAATCAACACGTTAGAATTAGAGTTCAAGGCAGAGCAGCGCCGTAAACGGAAGGCACCTGCAACAAACAAACAAAATAGCAATTGTACTGTAATTTAAAGAAAAAATAAATGTATTTGATGGAGGAAACGTGTGTGCTGTAAAGTAGAGTTGAGTGGAGTTTTCATTTATTCCAGACCAAGCTAGTGGGTACGCGTAAGCACTGAATATATACAAGTAGGTATATTGGTGTTACGTCCAACGGAACTCGCCCCAGGTGGTTAGGCCTTCGAAATAGTCCTAACGAAATTGGCGCAGGCGCTAGGATATCAGATCTGCTGAGACTACGGTCAGAGACTGTATATCATACTAACTGATGGGAACATCAGCCGATATCTGAACCTAAGTTTTGGTACCTGGGAACGGGGTAGGAAACATCCATTATCTGGAATATCTTTTGTTTTTGTTTTGCCAAATACGCTTCACTCCTAAGTTGAGCCAGTGTAAAGCCACGCTATCTCCAATTCACGTATATTACTAGTAAAAATTTAATTTACAGTCTCATGCAGATATACACCTCAAACTAAGCGAGACAAGTAAACAAGCAGAAAGTGAACTTCACAAGTAGGAAATTTTGAGTGAATAGTGAACATGTTAAACACAAAAAAAAAAACATTCAGTGAAAACAATAAATACCCACGAGTCGCACAATAAGAAACTGATAACACATTAACTTATGACCGACAAACTCTTCAGCACGGAGGACACTTTTCACCATTCTACGCCTGCAAGTAAACCCAGCGGAGTCATTTTACGGAGTAAAAGAATACTGAAAACGCAAAGAAGTAAGTCTGAATCGTCAAAGACGACTAACCAAGTAACCACAGCCCAGGTTCTGCGAGATACGCAAAAACTGACGTCATATCAGACCCCGACAGACACCGTAGAGGAAATCTACACTCGACGATTGGAGCTCATCAGTAAATTTCAACAGCACACAGAAGACTTTAAGAGAGAAATCGAACAGTTCAGAGGAACCTCGCATAGCCAGGCACTAAGCTCAGACAGCCTATTGCAATCAGTTGACCAATTAATAACTTCCAGATACTGGAAAACGTCTATTGAACAAGGTGATGCATCATTTGTCACTAACGACTTCATAGTAGGAGAGGCATCCAGCGAAATGGCAGGCTACATGAAAGTAGCCAAACTTATGAGGCAAATGATCCCCTTGTTCTCAGGAGCCCCAAGCTCTACAATAGTTTATGAGTTACAAACCTTTTCAGGATGCAGCGTACAAGTCTGGCAATGTTTGAACAAATTGGAGCAATCAGCGTTTATGCAAATCTTCCCAACTAGGCTGGGAGGTGAAGCCTACCAGTTGATTTCCTCTAGCTGCCCCACAACACTTGACGCTGCTGAAGAGCTCCTAAGCCGATTGTATCTACCTTGGGAAACTTATCAGGAGTTAGATATCGGACAAGCCACATCCAAGCAGTTCCCTACTGAAACGCTTACTGCCTGCACCTCATGAAAGCGACAACTGTTGAAGCGTAGCCAGAAAGCAGCCAATATTAAGTATGGAAAGGAGGCAATAAAGGTTTTAAGTCAGAAATTGGAGGATTTCGCTATGACATGCCTAAAATGTGGAGTCACGAATCCTCACCTACGCCGGTATTTACTGCCATTGGAGAAGCTCACATTTAAGGAACTCATATTTAAGGCTTTGGAAATGGATAAAATGCAGCAAGGGGCTCACTATGTTTAGTGGACTCCCCAGGAACGTAGTTTCAGCTATCCAATGAGTCATACCGTCTTTCCACTCAACCCTCTTGCAAGAAGCAACACAAGATAACTTGCAACTTCTGTCGGTAACGTGGGCATACTTACTCCAAGTGTTTTATGCGCAAAAACACCCCTTTTTGTCCTACTTGCAAGCAGTACGGTCGTGATCTCAGAGACTGCAGGGTCCAGTAAGCTACAATTAAACAAGAGTAGATTATCCAGGGGTATCGCACGTCTGTGATTTGTGGCTTCTGTGGTCACCAAGGCCATCAAGTGGAGGACTGCCGTCAAAAAACGAAATGGGAAGGTGCTCACTCGAGAAATGCCTAAAAGTCGAGTCAAAAATCCCCGACTCGACTCTAATTCGACTTAAATTGGGCACTTATCGCAGCGCAATTAAACTCGTTTCTGCCACTCTACCCCTAGATATAGGAATACAACCTCCAACTACATTGACTATAGACACTGGCGTAGAAGTAAGTCTGATAAAAAAATCAGCTATCAAACCAAGCAACATAGATCCACGTCAAAAGGTAGCACTTCACTGTCTGTTTAGACGGGGGAGAACTCTAGGAGTTATAGTAGGAAAATTTTGCCTCCCCACGCCTTTTTTCTGTAACTTTCAAGATGTGGATAAAATACCCGGAGTCATTGATTATGGATTGTTAGGCAAAGATTTTCTAGCTAAGAACTGCAACGTGGAGGGCCCCGCTTAAACTCTCAGGTTTTCTCGCAGAGAAATCAACCTCAGAGAGTTTTCCCTCCCATTATTCCTCATTATCCCTCGCTTTGATTGGGAACCATCTAGAGCAGAGATACAAGGAGCGTCATATAACGCAGACTTAGACTTTGGTAAGGAGCAAGCACTTGTGACGCTCGAGCCATTCACGGTCAACAAAGCCAAAAGTTAGGCACGACCAGTAAAGATCAGGGAGGTGGGAGGTACATGGTTACTTTGGAAAAAGCTGTCACCTTCTACCCCCGTACCCAACCCCTAAATTGCCCCTAAAATCGCCGCAGGAAATGATGTGTCGTTCGCATTTTCTTTATCTGTATTTTCAATTTACTATCAGCCTTTACTTCACGTTTTGATAAAAAAAAGGATGTATTCAAGTGGCTTATGCGATTAAAACCTTCATGAATATTTTACTTGAGAAGGCTTAAAACTGAAATTGTTACCACCTATCATATTTCTAAAGCCTTAAAAACTACCTAATCGAGATAATAAAGGGTTTTCCAATAAGGAAATAACAACTTTATATATTAATAAAATACAGAAATATTTGAGATATTGAGTTCAAATTTATTGTGGGTGTGTTGCAAGTATTACGTTTTGTGAATATGATTTCGGTCATATGACCACCACAAGCGCGTTTATAGCAGTCGATTCTTTGGACCCAATTTTCCCACACTCTGACACACATTTTAACCGAAACGTTAGCGTTAGATCGCATAAACGAGGCTGGACCATTTCTTGAGATACCACGTTCACCAAATTTTTCTTTCAACAAATCGATTGTGTGGCATGCTGGGTAACTATTGGCACCGTCTTAGTGCAACCACATATAGTTGATGTCAAGTTCATCTGATTTTGATCACAAATAATCTTCCAACATAACACGATAGCGGTCTCCATTGACGGTAACATGACGGTCGTTTTCATCCATGAAAACATACGGCCCAATCACACCTCCGGTATGAAAACCGCAACAAACAGTAATTTTTTTTGCACATTAGGTTTGTTGCTGATCAATAATGCATATTTTGCTTATTAACAAAGCCATCAAGCCAAAAATGAGCTTCATCGCTGAACTTGATTTTTCGATGTAATTCTTAATTTTCTTCAAGCTTTGCAACAGCTCCATTGAACAACTTTCGGCATTTTGAATGATCTAGTGATCTAGTTAGTCAATTTGATCTTGTAACGATGTAGGCCAAGATCTTTTCGCAAAATACTCCACAGTGTCGTTTGAGCGAGCCCAATTCTTGAAAACGACGTGGAATCGACTGATTTAGCTCATTTTGAATCGATGCACTTACGGCTGCGATATTTCCTTCATCTCGACTGGTACGACGTCTTTCCGGTACCAAAATGTCCAATAGTAAAAATATGGATTCGGCCTTATCTAGAATAGTAAGCACAACCTGTCGGGTGGGAAGATTATGACGGCCGAAAATCGGAGTAAGCGCTCTTCAAGGTGCGACCACTGACTCAGAGTTTCGATAGTAATTGTTAATAATTTCCAAACGTTGCTAGTTCGTAAACTTTACCATGATGAAAATGTTGACCTTAACCAACGTTTTGACATCGAGAGCTCATTAAAAATGTTTAAGGGTGCGTTCATATAAAGATACAAAATTGTTATGCCCCTAATGGAAACTCCCCCACCTTTTTATATGTACTTTAGCCTGAATATATGATTCAAATATGCTGCTCCAATTCATAAGCAATAAAGAAAATTTCTTATAACATACACAACATAAATAAATACAAACCTGATTGTTTAACCTTTTCTTAAATGTATTTAAACTTAAACCATATTTATACTTAACTCAAAGAAATCTATTAAACCAGCCAGACATCTTCCCACTTATCACAATTAAAGTCATCCCTTATTTATTGAACGACCCAAATCAGAGAGAAAGTTTTATCTGTTCAAAAACACCAACTCATCAATTTAACTTTAATTTAAATCCCATACACTTAACTGCATTTAAAATTTAAATCTACACGATGATACTTTTCCCATATACATCTCCGTAGACACAAGACAAAAAGGATCCTTGCAAAATTAATACTTGGATATTTACCAAGCTTAATTCTTTCTACATCTTTTGTCTGGAACTCCAGTTCCAGCGAAGAAATCTCGAAAGTAATCCCCTCGGGGGAGTATTACGGGAAATTAAAGTCGGCCGAGATTAAAATATTTACAACTAACGCTCATACTTTGATGACATGGTTGGGTCTTTTGAGTTAAAGGAGTTAACAACAGTCAAATCTGTCGGCATCTAAGAAAATGACTAAAAGGATGCAAAGCTTTTTATCTTTCTTGCTCGCATACTTTCCCAGTCTTGTCAATGAAGTAAATGACGAGGCAAGGCGACATCATCGTCGTTGTTCCTTTCATTATCAGCATCATATTTTTCTTTTCGTTCAGGAGAGACCTAAGGAGTAGCATGCAAATTGAAAAAAACAGGAGAAATTTTATGATGCAAGTTACTGTGGTCTTTTGATAGATTACATCCTTCGCATTTTAGACTTAGTGCAGTGAATGTGCATTAAAACTCGGTGCAGCGAAGACCCAGTGAATGTTATCTTATGGCATTGTCTGCTGAGTCATTTTTTTATGAACGAGTAGATTTTGCTGTATGTGTTAATATGTTGGCTAGGACTTGGGGCTATGAATTCATATCTCATGTCCTGGTAGACGACAAATGATGACAGAAAAATGCAGTTGCTGATAAAGATGCTTTTAGATTTATAAGTAGTTAATCTTTGGTGCGTACAATTAATGCCAGTAATTCACGTTGGTGAATGTTGAATTAAAATTTTCCTGAAAGATTTCTGGGTATTAATTCAAACTTGTAAGATGTTAGTTTAGTTCTTTTCTGCTTAAAATCTTTTGTTTTTCGCGCGTGATCACTTAAAACGTTTAAACAAGCAAATTCACCGTCAATTCCTTGAAATTAATAACCATCATGAGCTACCCCTGTAGAACTACGCCTTAGAACTATGCTTACAACCAACTTTAAATACAAATTATCATGCTACCACTACTTCTTCCAGCTTAAGACCACCAAATAGAAATTCCATCTTTTCTCCCGAACTCACTTTAATTTTCGTTCCTTCCCTCCCCCTCGCATTCTGCTGAAAAATTTGAAGAATTTATTAATCGACTGGCTCATTTGTATTTTATACGCGCGGAAATTCTTTAGAGGATTTTCCATTCCCGGTGATGCCATTGATTTTCACATTTTCAACTCACCCTACGGCATCCCGAAGGAATGTATTATCCGGAGTATCATCATCTTTTGATGTTAGTCTTATACTCATCCCTTGCTTTCATTTTCATTTATTTATCTCCTCATTACATCCTTTTGCTTGTTAGTTAACAGGAGAGGAGAAAATGAATATAATAGCGGTATGGATATTTGGCTATTAATTGCTAAACATTAAGTGAAAAATTTAATTATTATTTACGTTTAAAAGGATATTTTGATCCTGTACTAGGCTTACCGGAAAGGACTGTTTATTCTTCTTTGTTCGTCCCGTGACTTGTCAGATTTTAAATGATTCAGTGAAATTGTTCAAATACTTTTTGTCTTATTTCAATTTACATTATGACAAGCATCCCTTTTTAATTTCCTTGACTACAAAGACACCAGGAAAGGTTTTCAGCGCGGACATGGAAATTTTCTTAATTTGGGATTATTTAAGGGTGATGGAACATGGCCGCATGGACCATATCAAGAAAAAATCTAGCACAGGCTAAAAAGAAATTTGATGCTTACAACAAAATGTTTTGATTTGCAAGAAAAATTTGTTTTCTGGACGTTTTTGAATTATTTTAAATAAATATGATCAACTATAAATCCTATTTCAAACTTTATACAAGTATGACTATTCAAAATCACTTTTGAAATCTGAACAGTTTTTGAAAAGGAATTATTTCAACTGCGGATATTTAGCCCTTTAACACATAGATTTAAAAAAAAAACTGGCAAAGAAATCAATTTGTTTTATGCAAAAAAAACACATTTTAGAAAATTTTTGTTGTAAAAAAATTAAGCGAATACAAAATTAATCAAAATTTTCATTTGTACTTTGATTCTTTTAGAAGGGAAAATTCAAATATTGTAATGCTACACATACGAAAACTTTTATATCAGTCTCTTCAAATTGTTTTTTGAAGAAAACATTAATCAGTAAAAATATTTATTTAAGTTTTACAGCAGAAATAATAATAATACTAGTATTTATTTTTGAAAATTATTCAAACTTTGTTTTGTTTGATATATTACGAAGAACGGTTCAGCACATAGCCCAACATTTCTTCTCGTTTTGCCCCAGCCCCAATAGCCCCGGCTGCTGTAAATGCCTTTTAACTTTCAGGACTGCCCGAATATAATGTATCACCTGGCTCCATTTGTCAACCGATTTGCGCATCACCACGACTATATTATCCAGGGTAAGCAATCTCGTGCCCTTATAGAGGCACCTTAGCAGCCTATCTCATTTGGGCACGCACACAATGTGTGGCAGGCATTGTCCTCCTTACCTGGGTAAAACTGACAATTGGGGGATCGTTACTTACCAATCTTGTGCAGGTAAGACTGAAAACACCTATGTCTGCTCAAAAACTGCGTCAGAATGAAGTTAGTCTCACTACGCCTTCGATTTATCCATGGTCTCACATCCGGGATTAGGCACGCAGTCCACCTTCTCTTCGTGCAATTCATCAAAGGCTGCTGCCAGTCGTTGAGTGAGCGCTGTCTCTCCTCGCGAACAACGTTGGTCATAAGTTGACTCAGAGCCAACACTCCCGAAACATCCTTCTCAGCCATTGCCCTCATTTGCTCAAAGAAACTGATCTGCGAATCGATCAGTAGCTCCAGGTACTTCACCACCTGATTCGAGTAGTACGTCTCCAATACTGATCATCCTTACTCTTGGGATTCTCTTGTTTGTCAAAATGACCTCTTCAGTTTTCTACAGTGCTAAATTGAACCCACAAGTAGTCACCCAGTCTTCCAATCGGTGCATTAGCATACCTAGCCTAGTTGCACTGGTTTAACGTTGCGTCCAGTGACTAGAGCCACAACATCATCCTCATAGCTAATCAAGCGCGACTCGTCTGGTGTCTCCAGTCTCAGTAGCCCGTCGTAAGATACATTCAACAGGTCTGGACAAAGGATAAATCCCTGGGCAAAACCCGATGTAACTTCTATTCTTTGTTGGCCCTGTGTCGTGTCGTATCGCAGGCTTCGGTCCTTCATGTAGTGCCTCAAAAGCCGTATTAGATATTCTGGAACTTATAAAAGGGTTTCTAATATATCCAGAACACCCATTTGGCGGAGTTGAGGGCGCTTCTAACGTCGAGGGTCATTAACAGGACAATCCGTCACTTGGTGTGGCTATATGCCTCGGCCTTTTGGACCGCGCTCACCACCTCTGCAATTGCATCAATGGTGGAATATCCAGTTCTAAAGTTAATGCCGAAGAGACAGGTCTCCAGCAGCACAAATCGCGTCAGTGAAGTCTTCCCTTGATGAGTTTCTCTAGCACTTTTCCAGCAGTATCTAGCATGCATAACGGGCGGTATGCAGACGGTTGTCTGAGATTTCCCTTCCCTTTGCTGGTCAGCACGAGCCTGGACACTTTCCATCGTACCGGGAATATCCCGTCATTTAGGCTAACGTTGAATGTGCTGAGCAGCAACTCCGGACAATAGTGATAGACAAGCAGCAAAACCTCAGCCAGAACACCACCTGGACCTGGAGCCTTCCTCGCTTTCAGTGAAAGAACTGCCTCTTTCGAGTTCCGGCTGTATGAAATGTGGACACTCGACTGCTATTTCACCATGGACAACGTTAACACTGACGGGATGTGTGAAGAAGTGTGCCCGCTCCATCTCGTCCATCTTTTCTGCATCATGTAGGCAAGGTTTCTGTAGGGCACCAAGCTACCGCATATCTAACTTGTAACCAAGGCCGCACGCATCCTTGTTCACATTGTTCACTAGATTGCGCCAGCAGTGAGCCTAGTATTTGTTAATCGATTAGGGAAGGCATTTCCTGGCCAACTTATATGCTGCTACTCGGTCACATGCCTTGTCACGGTTCCGTGCTTGTGACACTCCCTTCGCTTTTCAGCGAGATCAGGTGACCACCAGTACACTGGAAGCTTGCCGTGCCGGGGTTTTCGACAGGGAATAGAAGCATTGAAAGCAGTCGTAATGATCTTCATAGTTGAACTATTCACCAAGCCTTGTGCTGCCAGTTTTCCCGTCCCCAGCGAGTTTCCCTTAAGTGGAGCACCTGTGGTGAGCCCCTTAATGAACCTTTCGACGTTCATCCTTCCAATGTTCTTTCCAATAATAAAAAGCTAAGAGCATGGATGTCAGGAGATATCATCATTGATCTCAAGCAGAATGCCGTGACGATTACTGGCTGAATAGTCATCTAATATTCTCCAGTTGTGTATCCTCCATACTAAGGACTCCGAGGTGAATGTCACGTCAGGTATGGTTCCTCCACAGCCAATATGGTGGGAAGTTGGCATACTTCTGGTATTTAGTATGATGAACACCATCCTGGCCACCATTTCTAGGATTCATTTTCCCGGTGAATCTGTTTGAGGCATGCTCCAAACGATTGTATTAGCGCTGAAGTCTCCTCCAACGAGCAGATTCCCGTCAGCGTTCGAGACAGTGCCCTCCAAAGCACTATGCTTGGCTTGGAAAGATGATATCAACTCCTTCGGCGTAAGGCACGTACGAAAGAAGGTGTTACCTGAGCAGTAAACCCACACAAAACCATCCCTTCGTCCACAGTTCTCCACGTGGATATCACTTTTTTGAACCCAGATGGTGACAGTACCAGTTTCATCAGGATTCCATGGTGCTGAACCTTTATCATGGTGTTGCTCGCCCAGCAGCAAAAAGTTGGCCTTCATATCGCTCGCAATCTGCTCAAGCGGGGTAGTTGAACTGCGATGTAGGTTAGCTGCAAGTTACGGGTCATTGATGTCCTGATTTTGCCTTGGCTGGGGCTTCCTGGAAAATCCGGCATTTTTCTGATTCCAAGACGAGTCCAAGATCAGGTCTTTGACCAGCATACTTGCGAAGAATACAGTGTACCTTGTTGCAAATTCCGGCGTACCGGCATTCTGCTATTCGCAATTTCAAATTGCCGCTGTAACTTTTCCACCTTACTTTGGATACTGATACCTTTTCTTCTGTATATTTATTTTTTTTACTAACATTTTACCAATTTCCCTATAATTTTTACTTCCCCATCATCATGATTCTACCCTCTAACCCTATTTTTAATTAGAAAAAAAATTGTAATATTATAATAATTTTAATTTTCCCCACTAACAATACTCCATTCACTACTTCCCAGAAGCAAAATTTCATTCGATTCATTTTCCCTAACAAAACTTAATTCCTTCCTTGATACTAACTAATTTTATTCATTAGCTCCCACTAACAAATTTTATTTTTCATACTAACTAAAAATTCATTCACGTTTCCCTACTAACAAATTTCACCTGAATGCCTATTAAGAAAGGTGCATAGTTGAAGTTGCTTATTCAATGAATGGGAAGTCAACAGAAGGTGGCTTCGTTGGTAGCGTCGTGGATTCTCAACCGGGGGCCCGTTAGAACCCTGAGTTTAAGTTCCCCGAGCGCAGGAAAACACTTTTTTTGGAATCTCGGCAAAAGAAATTGTTTCCTTAAATGTATGACGATTTGCATCTAACCAAACGCTACCATGGCTATACAAATCGCCACATATGCAAAATGGAAATTGTTGCGTTTGTCGATATGGAAAAGATGTGTGGGTAGCGGAATCGAAGTGCAATGAACTTCAATTACGTTACCCAGATCTGGCAGCGGTAATTGAGAAAGAAAGGATTGCGGAATTGGATTCAGTGGTTAGCTGGCAGAGAGATTGGAATTCTTTTGCGGTTTCGGTGAACATTTTCGGTGTGAAATTCGGGGAATGAAAGTTGTTTGGAAGTCAAATTTGGAAGTTTAGATAATTAATTAAATAAAATGAAAAACTAAGAGAGTAGTGAATAAAATACTTTTGTAGCAGAACACTTTTGTCATAGTGTTTGTTGTATGGAAGAGAAATTAATTAGTGGGTATGAGAAGCGGAGAAAAAACAAAACGGATAATTAAATCGTGGGAACTACGCAAAGTTATTGAGTTGATCACCTTCTGATCATACAATGAAGATAGGATTTGGGAGTCAAAAGTTTGCATAAAAAAGGGGTTATTTGGAATAAATGATATGATAAGCCTGTTGTAATTTAAAGTGAATGTAAAGTCTTGGCAATACTGTTTGGAAAACAAGCTTAGCCAGTTAGTCGCATTTCGCCACGCACTCCGTCAACATCGCTTGTAAATTGTTCTGGACAATACATTTATTTTACTTCAAAGAAAAGTCAAGTGTTTTCTTTTCGAAACCTCAACATAGTAGCAGAGCGTAGTTATTCAATCCTTTGGTGAATAAAACGCGAAATAATTGAGGAAAAGTTTTGTGCGAAACACGTGAAAAGTGTTCATATCGAGAAATCAAATAAAAAGTTATCGCGAAGACAAAGATGGCGACGCAACAAGCAAAAATTGACGAAGTGACAATTCCAGTATTCGATGGAGAAGATTTTAAAAGCTGGAAATTCAGATTGTTGATGCTGCTGGAGTACAAAGATTGTAAAGAACCAGCAATTAGAGAAGCATCAGAAAAAGATGACATAGGAGCTTGGAAGAAAAGCGATTTAAAAGCAAGAACAATTCTTGTAAGTACAGTGTCAAACAAACAGTTAGAGTATATAAGTGAGTGCGAAACGGCGTATCAGATGATACAGAAATTTGGAAAAATATACGATACAAAATCCACTGCATTACAAATACTTAAGAGAAGTAAAATAGAAGAAATAAAGCTAAAAAATTACGACACAGTGGAAGAATTTTTCATACATTTCGAAAAAGCGGTAAATGATTATAAATCAGCAGGCGGAACGCTAGAAGAAGCTGAAAAAATGAGATACATACTCAAAGCACTACCATCAAGTTACAGTTATATTGGGGATTTTATCGATGTGATTCCTGAAGAACATAGGACTGTAGATTATGTTAAATCAAAAATAAAGGAAAAGAATCTATCGAAATCAGAAAGTGAGAAGAAAAATAGTTCTAGTACTTTCTCTGCAAGAATCAAAGGCCAATGTTATACCTGTGGAAAAAACTGGGCATATGGCAAAAGATTGTTGGCATGGTCAGTCGAGCAAACACGAGCAAGAAGGGCAGCACACTCAGGCTAGGAATATGCAACGAGGCAGAGGAAGAGGACAAGCTAGCGGCAACAGCAAAGGCAGTGGACGAGGCAGAGTTCAAAACAAATCAAGCGAAGATAAACATTTAACGGCAACTTGGACTACGCAAGTATTGCATGCAGAAGATAAGGTAAACGAAATAATTAATTGCGACACCGAAAATACGTTGAATTGGTTGTTAGATAGCGGTAGTACTGATCATATTATAAATACAGATAGATATTTTGAAGAATTTATTATTTTGAAGAACCCAGTAAGAGTAAGTCTACCAAATGGTGAAAAGGTCAAAGCATCTAAATTAGGAAAAATGAATTTATATTTCCTCACAAATCAAAATAAATCTAAAGTAGAACTCAATAACGTTTATTATGTCGAAAATATTGAGAGAAATTTACTGAGTCTTTCAAGAATAGCCAAAACATGTAAAATAGTAGCAGTTAATGATTCTGCGAAAATATACAATAAAGCTACTTACGAATTGGTAGCAACAGCTAAAGTAGTAGGAAGTTTATATCACGTGAAAAGTTACCTCAAGGGAAACGATAAGAACGGAAAGTTTGCAAATAGTGTTAACAATCAAGATATTCAGCATTTCTCGCGAGATATGTCGAATAACGTAAATAAAATGAATGCTAAGAATAAAAGTGAAAAAATAACAGAAAAAGAAAAATGGCATAGAGCGTTAGGTCATGTAAATTTCCAATATCTAAATAAATTAGTTACAAATAAAATGCTAGATGGTATCCCAGACAAACTTGAAAATATCGAAATGAAATGCGCCAATTGTATTCAGAGCAAAATGTCAAATGTTCCATTTGAAAATAATAGAAGCAAGGCAAAAGAAATATTAGATGTTATTCACACGGACTTAAATGGACCACATAGTACAACGGGTTATGGCGGCGAAAAATATTTTTTAACTTTTATAGATGAGTATAGCAAATGTGCAAAAATTTATTGCATAAAAAATAAATCAGAAACGGCAGAATGTTTTATTGATTACATAAGCTTAGTAGAAAATAAATTTGGAAAAACCGTAAAAAAGGTCCAATGCGATAATGGAAAAGAATACCTGAACAAAGAGATTTATAAATTTATAAAATACAAAGGTATAGAATTAGTACCGTGTCCACCCTATGCACATGAACTTAACGGCGTAGCGGAAAGATATAATCGATCGGCAATGGATATGGGTAGATGCTTATTAAGAGAAGCGAACATAAATAAAAGGTATTGGCCCGAAATAATGAAAACCGTAGCATATTTAAAAAACAGAACTATTGCTAATACTAGTGAAAATAAAACTCCGTATGAAATATTGATGGGAATCAAGCCAAATGTAAAATATTTAAAAATTTATGGAAGTCGAGTTTTTGTAAGAACACCAGAAGTTAAGAGAAATAATAAATGGGCCGATAAAGCAAATTTAGGGGTATTAGTAGGCTATAATGAGAATAGCTACAGAGTTTTGGTGAATAATAAAATTATAAATGCTAGACATGTACAAGTGGTCGAAGATAATATTAAATTAATTTGCTTAAAAGATAATGATAATTCTGAGGAAACTGAAAGTATAAAAGATGTTAAGAGCGAATATGAAGATGATGAAAAAATTGACATTGAAAGTGAATGTAGTGAAAATGTTCAAGAAGAAAATGAATTTAGTCTAAATGACAACAATAGAACTGAATACTTAAAAGAAGAAAGAAAGTCCGAAAGAAAGAGAAGCCCTGTAAATAGATATGGTAATCCTGTAACGCATTTTATTTATGTTAATTATGTAAATGCAAATGTACCGGATACATATGAAGAGGCATTAAACTCAACCGAATCAAAAGAATGGCAGAAAGCTATGGATAGAGAATTGGAATGTTTAAGGAAAAATAAAACTTGGATAGCTGTTGATAAACCAAAAAGTAAGAAAATAATTGATGTGAAATGGATTTATAGAAGAAAAAGCAATAATTCATATAAAGCTAGATTAGTTGTACGAGGTTTTCAACAAAAGGAGTATTTGGAAAATGTCTACTCGCCAGTCGGTAAAATGCAAACATTAAAAATCTTATTAAATTACAGCTGCGTGAATAATTTATTTATTGAACAAATGGATGTTGAAGCAGCATTCCTCAATGGTAGAATAAAATCTGAAGTCTATATTAATGAGCCACAAGGTTATGAAACTGGCGATAACATAGTTTACAAATTGCAAAAGGCTTTATATGGTTTAAGGGAAAGCCCAAGAGCTTGGTATGAAACATTTGATAATTATATCAAAAAACAAGGTTTTGTAAGAAGTAATTATGATTATTGTTTATACGCAAATAATGAAAGCAGAGATCCTGTATTTATTTTGATATTTGTAGATGATTTATTAATATGCAGCAAAAGCGTAGAAAAAATAAGCAAAGTCAAAACTAAATTAATGAAACAATTTGTAATGAAAGATTTAGGTAATGTTAAAAATTATATTGGCATTGATATAGAATACAATAAAAGTGAAAATATTATAACATTAAGTCAGCAAAATTATATTGAATCACTGGCTCAAAAATATAATCTAGAACAAGCAAAACTATACGAAACTCCTATGGAGTCTAATTTAAAATTAGAAAGAGCGGAAAACTGTAATGAAAATATTAAATATCGAAATTTAATAGGAGAACTCTTATATATCAGTACAGGCACAAGGCCAGATGTAACATATTGTGTAAATTATCTAAGTAGATTTCAAAACTGTTACGATGAATCACATTATAAATATGCAATGCGAATATTAAAATACTTCTATAAAACAAAAGATTTGAAACTTATATATAATAGAGATAAAACAAATGAGATATTAGATTGTATGGTAGACTCTGATTATGCTGGTGACAATATTGATAGAAAGTCCACAACAGGATTTGTTATAAGAATGTATAACAATTTAATTTTTTGGAAGACACGCAAGCAAAATAATGTAACTAAATGTTCTACATTTGCAGAGTACACAGCATTATCAGAAGCTACAACAGAAATATTATTTATAAAGAATCTATTGAATGAAACATTTAAAATAAACTTTGATAAGCCCATAGGTGTGTATGAAGACAACTCAGGGGCAGTAGCTATAGCAAAGTTTGGAAATTTTACAAAAAATTCAAAACATATTGAAGTACAATACCACTATGTAAATGAAAATTATGAAAAAGGAAATATTGATATAGTTAAAATTGACTCAAAAAATAATTTGGCTGATATACTTACTAAAAGTCTATGTAAAGAAAAATTTCTAAAAAATAGAAGCATGTTAGGATTGAGAAACTGAAAGGAGTAAGAAATTGAAATGTAAGTCATGAATTCGAATAAAGCAATGAAACGATAATAAAATTGTAAACAGCCAAGACTGTAAATTCAAGGAGGCGTGTTGTAATTTAAAGTGAATGTAAAGTCTTGGCAATACTGTTTGGAAAACAAGCTTAGCCAGTTAGTCGCATTTCGCCACGCACTCCGTCAACATCGCTTGTAAATTGTTCTGGACAATACATTTATTTAACTTCAAAGAAAAGTCAAGTGTTTTCTTTTCGAAACCTCAACAAAGCCATCTTCGTACGATAGAAGAGTGGATTCCGTTTTCTCCGACTTTGTTCCTTTAATACAAGTGTCAGCTAGAATTCCTTTAAATTTAACAATAAACTGAATCATTGGGTAACTTATCCGGCAGAAATAATAAAATTATCTAAATAAACCAATGCTGAAATTATCGAAATACATGGATGGATTCAATATTAGGATGAAGTGGCCGTTTATCTATAATTAATGAGTTTGATCTTAAAACTAATCAAATTTTCAGTGACCTCACCTCTTCGCTGAGCACTTGGATATCCACAGAAAAAGAAAGAGTAAGTAAATAATAAATATTTGTCCTTTTTTTGACATTCTTTTATCTGTTGCATATAACTCTAGTTTATTGTGATTTGCTTTTTGATTAAAATCTTATTTGATTCAATGCTTTCTCATTACAATCGTTGATTTAATTGAATTGATTTAATTGAATTGATTTAATTGCACAAGAATTACTGAGGGGTCTGGTTTTTGATTGGTATCTCAAAATTGTTGAACTTGCTGTGAAAATTACTTTCTGATAAAATATAAAATATTTCTCAAAATAACCTCCCCCTTTCCCGTTCTTTTCCTTTAGTGTTAGTTTTTATGTGTTGGGTGGCTCATCAGGAACAGAGGGTGACTGAACGCTAGCCAGCCTCATTATGCCACCCCGGGTAACGGACCCCTCTGCTGAAACTTAATGTCTGAAACTGCGGCGACTTCCGCGCTTGTAACAGCCTCCATTGTACACTCTTTTCTTCTTTTTTCCAGTACTATCTGAAACCCCTGATCTGGCATTCCACGACAATCAAGTGCATTTTTCTTCCTTCTTTTATTCTGATCTCCTTTGATTGGACTAGTTGCCATTCTTTCATTGATTTTTGATGGTGGAGCTATCTGCGCGTCCCCTTAGAATCAACCCTCAGCACTTTTTTAGCCGTCTGCCCTTCATCGACCTTCTGGTCCTCTTTGACCCTTAACCGGCTCCTCAGATAATACCCTATGCAGTCTAGGAGCTCCTCTAGTTCTTTACTTCTTTGTTGATTTTTGGTGAGTCACATGCAGATTGTATTCTTTTTAGAACATCTCTCGCTTTTCGGATTAGCCTTTCTTTTCACGTCGCTGGGTGGCAATTGTAATTTGCAAACATCTTTCTTGGGAGAGGTTATCGGCTTCCATTTCCGAATACAGTACTTCCAACACGTTTTTGACGTTGGCGATGAAAGCACACAACGTTACTTTATTTATCTGGTCACTCCTGTCTTTTCCTTCGATAATCTGCTCTTGGACTTAAGGATGGACCATTTTTATTTCGGGATTTACGACTCTTGCTTCAATTACTTCGGTAGCAATAGCAGCAGTGATTATCGAATGCTCGAAACTCTTTCTATTTTCCTCCACCGCTCAAACATCTGACGAGTCCTGCAGAATTTCCCGCTTTTCCTTTTTAAGACGCCATAGTGTTTTCATCTCTTTTTTTGTGGCCGCCCGAACACTGCAGGCATCTCAGTCTGGATAAGACTGTCTATTAATCTCCATTTTTTCCGTCTTTACTGCCATTGTATTAATCGTCGTTTTTGTCATCGCTAGTACCGCTCTCGATGTGCTGTAAGTATCGTGGCTAAAGCCGCTGGTTGCATCATCGTTGTTGTTATTTTTGCATTCTTTTTTTGAGATTTTAAATCTTTTTTTAGGGTTTTTATTCGCTCAAGTTTTATTGCCCCCCCCTGGAGCCGTTATCTCGGTTCATGTGTGTAGGCGCCTTTTTGATCCCATGGTTATCTTTGCAGAGTAGGGAGGCCACGCGAGGGTTGGCACAAGCCCTTATGGGGACAAGTGCTCAGAGCTAGGCCAGCGCTAATCGGGAGTCCATCTCAACCACACCTACATCACCAACTAAATTTTGCAAACTTCCAACGTATTCCAAGACCTGCCAAGGTTTTAGCGGGACGGAGACGGTATGATAGTTGAATTGAAGCCATTCACGGACGAGTGTTACCTTGGCGCTACTTTGCAAAGCAACTAGGTCCAAACCAGCATATCCACCAGCCCAAAGTATCAATTCCAGTTCGTTGTCCAAAGCATAGTCCCAGGAGAGAATCTCACGGTGTCCTCCATATCCTCAGGCCCACTGGGGTGGCGCTCCGTAAAGAATGCTAGCCTCAAAGAGTGCTCTTATCGACCGGCATTCTCCCTGGAAGAATTTCCTCAGATAACTGGGGTGGAACTTCCCAAAGAATGCTATCCTCCAAGAGTGTTTCCATAGGCCAGCATTCCCGGTAAGTTGGCCATGAGTTGATTTAGAGCCAATACTCCCGAAGCAGCCTTCTCAGCCATTCCCCTGATTTGCGCAGAGAAACTCATCTTTGAGTCGCTCAGTAGCCCCAGGTACTTAACCGCTGGCTTCTATTCGATTAGTATGCCTCCAATACTGACTATCCTTACTCTAGGAGTTCTCTTTTTTATCTGAATGACCACTAAGGTTTTCTCTAGTGCTAAACTGAGCCCACGAGCAGTCATTAAACCTCTCGCTCAGCGCATTAGCCTACCTAGGCTAAGTTGCGCTTTTTCAACGGTGTGTACAGTGACCAGAGCCTCAACATCATCCGCGTATCCAATGAAATGCGACTCATCTAGCATCTCCAGTCTCCCTGGGCAACAGCCGATGCAACTTCCATATTTTGTTGGTTCTGTGTTGTATCGTAAAGCAAGCTTCGGTCCTTCAGGTAGTCCCCTAAAAGCCCCATTAGATATTCTGGAACTTTAAAAGGGTTTTCCAATGCATCCAGATATCCACCCATCTAGCGGAGCTGAAGGCGTTCCAAGCGTCGAGTGTCATCAACAGGACGATCCGTCACTTGATGCGGCTATATGCCTCGACCTTTTGGACCGTGCTCACCACCTCTGCAATTGCATTAATGGTGGGAAGTCCTGCACTAAGGCTGTACTGTCGAGGATATATGTCCCCAGCAGTATGAATCGCGTCAGTGTGTCTTCCCTTGATGAGTTTCTCTGGCACCTTCCCAGCAGTGTCTGGCAAGCATAACGGGCGGTATGCAGACGGTGATCTGGGATTTCTCTTTCCCTTCCTGATCAAGGGTATGGGAAATCCCGGATCAAAGCGAAGATTTGACACAGTATTTAAAAAATTGCAACGCACTGGACTTTGAAACATAATCCCAAGGCGTAGTAAAAACTATCATGAAAAGTTATTACGTCAATGATTTTGTTCACTATTTTTGCAATAAAGAAGAAGCAGTGAGATTTTTTCGGAAGATGACAACTAATTAGATTTATTTCTAACTCAGTACTGGTAAATCAACAGTTAAACGAATATGATGTAGAGGGTACAAAACTGAGCAAGGAGAGAGATTATATAAATTGTTTTCAAAAAGTGTTTCCGATACAGTGGAGTACTAAAAAAGACCCTCTAAGGTTCGAAATCTCGTTTGGCAAGGTTGAGTAAGTGCTATTAAATAGTGAAAAAGGCTCACAAAACGTGAAGACTCGAGTACAACAATGTCAGCGTTCGACCTCTTCGACATTGTTTCAGAATATGCATTTGAGAGCTGTGATACAGTTGATCTGTTGCGTGTGAATCAGATAGGGCAGATCATGGATGAAGCCAATGAAATATGGACAAGATCGCTTTGCATGCTGAAGAAGATGCCATGGAAGCGGCTCTTTCGACACTAGTGAAGATACACATTTTTGTTGATACCAGTAAACTATCGTATGCTGCTGTGGCTTATTAGAGGATTGGTGTTGAAGACTACCTGATCTTCGTGGTTAGAAAGACAAAGTGTGTGCCTGTTATACTGACACCAATATTTACTTTGGAGTTTCAGTCATCAATGATGGCTAACCATTTACACCAAATGATTTCCCAGGGCTATCATATGAATCTAAGTAAGCGTATTTTGTATAGGGATTCAAAAACAGTGATATTTTGATTGAAAACTGACTACAGAGGATATAAACCAAATGTGACTCGAAGGATAATGATGGTAGTTCAATTAAGGATTAGAGGGGTGAGCCAGGTACTTAGAATCCATTAGATATCATAACGCCTATCGTCAATGGAAACACGACTTTGTAAGAAAAGCAGACTGAAATTTCTTATTCCAGAATAAAAGTGGATAGCTTGACTACGAATCCTGCTCACCCACTAAAAAATAGCTGTAAAAAAGCTGGTTTTACTTCATATCAGCGCTAGTTGCGACATTTTTAGTGCATTTTTAAGCTTTGGATGACTTGCAGGAAGTCGTAGCATGGATGGTTTATTTTGGAAACAATTCGTTGAAATCAGCAAAGTGAGCAGTAGCATCTTTGAGCATATCAAAGCTTCAGAAAGTGGAACTTATCATTTGCGGAACTGTTCAGTTAGAAACGTATGCAGGCAAACATAGCCACTTAAGTCTTAACAAGCAATTGGACCGTAGTTATACCCCATTGAAATTGAAGCCTTTCATGTATGAAGCAGGTATTATTCGTTTGAACAGTCGAATAAATGATGCCAAAGTAGTTTTTCCATCCTCTCAAAGAGCTATCAAGTCACCGAATTGTGTATTGAGCACTATCACAGGCCCCGGCAACAATAGATTGAGCAACCAGTAAAAAGGAAAATTTGAAGAAAGTTCTAGATACAAAAAGTGAGGGTAGTAGTGCATCAAATAGCCCAAAAGTGCCAAATTTGTAAGATTCAAAAACCAAAACCAGCGATTCCACTCATGAAACAACTGCCAGAAGATAAGTTGATGCCTTTTGTTAGGCCATTTGCCTACTTGGGCCATTTTCTAATAATATCGGGGTGGCATACCCAGAAAAGATGAATCGTACTTTTTGCGTGTCTAACGATGCATCTGATTTATTTAGAACTTGTACGTATCTTTCTGATAGATATGTGCCTAATGTGTAAATGAAATTTCATGAACAGACTATTCGATCTGACAGCGGAACCAACTTCGTAGAATCTAACCAAGAGCTGAAGAAATAGCACAGCGACTTCAGTAATGGACGCATAGGAAAGTGTCGAATGAGTTTTCAATGTCCCTTCAACCGGCATGCTGAAGAATGCTTAGGACGGCTTTTGAAACGTGAAGACTGTTATGTGGCATGTACTAAAAAGAAGTGGTTTGCAGAAATACTCTATTTGATATGCGCGGGCGAAGATAAATTGATCCATGGCAACTGACCCACTTTTCTCTATACACAACTGATTATGAAACTAAATCGTACTCTTTTAAGTACAGACACCCCATCCGCACAAGGAAAAGCTAGTGGCGACCCACAGGCAAAGGCGCATGGTGCAGTAGATGCAACAATCTTTCTGGCTAGCGGAAAATCTACCAAATCTGTATTCCGGCAAAACCTCTTGAAGTTGATGGTATCGTAACGATATGTGGCATGAGCGTTCAGCATTCTGATTGCCTTATGGGGAGAGCAGTGAAAGTCTTTTCAGGAAATATTGGTAATTGAGTTCAGCTGAAGTTCAAATCAAGACGAAAAGAAAGAAATTGAAAGTTTTTTAACAGCAACATTAATTTTTTGTACGTTTTTATTTGTCAACGCAACCTCGAAAAATGCTAAACTGATTTTAAGCTCATATGTTGCAATTACTATGGCAAAACAATTATAGGATACAGATTTCATCTTCAAGAACTCCAACTGGAATCATTAAAAACAAAACTTAAGTGTTAAAGTTCGATTATTTGCCCACTTGCTGTACCAATACTACTGAATAAGTATATCAACTATAACACGTTCCCTAATATAGATGTAGAAACTTTTCTATACTGTACTAAGAACTTCTATCAAGCGATACATGTGAACTCAATTAAAAATATGATTACTCTAGCAAAAACACATAAATTCTTATATTCTTTGCTTGCAGCTCTCCGTCTTTAGTTATTTTTACTTACCATCAGCACAAAAAATAAATCTCAAGTTTTCTCTATGTAGTACATCCCTTAATAGCTTATGCTTTTACGAGCAGATTCCAATACACACTATTTGTTCATATGATGTCGTATATAGATTGCATATACAAATACCTCTTGCTAGCAATACAATTTTCGTTTGTTATCCTTATAAATGAGAAATTCGATTTTCTATAAGAATCACCTCAAAGCGATACTAGACATCCTAGAAAAGAAGTTGTTGCTAGGTATAGCATGTACGAGTATGTAGTATGGGCAGTCAGAAAAGATCTAAAGGAATCGTCTTATTTGTTTTATTCAGTGTGCAAAAGGATTTTCTTCAATATAGATGTACATTTTCATTCCTTTGGCCACTTGGGGATTTCAATGGTCATTTCTCGTAACGCATTTAAAATCTCAGAACTGTGTTCCTTTTAAGTTCACTTGGATTTTGAGGAAATCTCTTGTGAGAAAGAAAGGATAATGTTTTTCATCAATTCAACGATAGTATTGACTAGTTTAACCATATCATCATTGAATTAGTTTGAATTCCTTTGATCATTACGTCGTTTCGAAATTTCTAATGTTTTATAATCTGCAATCGAAATTTGGTACAATTGACTATGTGGGCATGGTACAAAAAATGTGCATTGTCTGAGAATTGTAGCAGTTGATGAAAGTGGTTTGCGTAATAGCAACATTATTAACCAACTTCCATGGAAAAGAAGGTGCTCAGTTTTTAGGAATAATGATAAGAATTGGATGAAGCTAGTGAATGAGTACGTTTTGTCACCAAAGACTCACCAAATTTTTGCACTGTGTTATTTGAGAATAAAATAAATATTAGCATGGTGAAGAGTATGACTGAGGTCATAAAAGCTGCCAATGAAGACATAAAGAGAAGTAGTGGTAGTTACTTGGTCAAAAAGGAAGAAATGAGCAGCGCTAGAGATTAAGGTGGGTGAAGGTGGTATGCTACTACCAATGCATATGCTAGCTGTTAAAAATGTGGAGAGCTTAATTCTTCTTCTTTTACGTGGCACTACAGCCCTTCTTGGGCCGTTTCTAACTGCAATAAGCCCCCCCAACTAACTCGATCTATTGACTGCAGTCTCCAATTTTGAAATTCGAGATGCAATACACTGTCTAAGTTAATCGAGTCAGACCAACGTTTCCTCGGTTTCGCCACTGGTCTTCGGCCATCATTCCTTTTTGGGCATCCGTTGTTCATCAGTACGATTCACATGGCCAGTCTATTGCAGCTCCCACAGTCTTGCAATCGTTGATACCTCCAGCTCGCCAAAGATTTCATACAGGTCATGGTTGTAGCAAATTCCCCATTGGTCTCCGTCTGGTTTCACTGCAATTACCCACCTCAGAAACCACATTTCGTTCAGTATGCTTGCAGATGCTTGAGTTAGGGTCTATGTTTTATAGCCGGAGCATAACACAGATTTGTATACTTGGAGCTTTGATTTCCTGTACATACAGCTGGTCTTCAAGATCGTCAAAAATGAATAAAATATTTTATTTGCGAGCTGTATTTTTCAGTGCATTTCGTCTCATTCAATTGCGTTTCTAGTTATTTTGGCGCCTAAATACACAAATTCACCCAAATTTTCGATGTTGTATTCGCCAAGTATGATGTTTTGTGTGTTTGAAGTATTTTTTCTCGACTGCATCATGAGCTTTGTTTTTCTTATTGATTTGTAGCCGCACTAGTTTTACTTCGCTGTTGAGTTTCAGAAAAAGTTCTTTGGCGATTTTTAAAACCCATGACAACATATAGCTGACGTCTGTGTACGCTACCACTTGGCTCGACTTCTATAAAAAGCTTGATTCACGGATGGGAAAATGTTTTGAAACTGCTTAGTTTATACTTTGTACGAGCAAGCATTGTACGAATAAGGCTGAACATTTCCCCACTAGAGGGGACAATGCCTCGGATTTTGGCAATTTACAATACCTTATTAAGTCTCACGGGTATTTCCATCAGCTGATGAGAGACAAAAGCTATATGCATACCTAGAGCAGTTAAATTTATTATGATAGACTTGAGTATTGTGGACCAATTTGTCTGAGCTGCTTCTTAGCAAAAGCCATGGAGAGGATCGTGGGGCATTGGATAACTTCATTTACCCATTTTTGACCTCTAAGCCACAATATGCCTACACAAGAGGTAAAATCTGTTAGAATGGCTTTTCATCTACTTGTTGAATATTTTGCGAAATCACATTTCACATTTCTTAATTTGCAAAAAATTCTCGTTCAAAAGGCCGACAAAAACCCTTCTGAATTAGATTCTTTCCATAGAATGAAGAAACCAAAATACAAATCATGGCGCCATCTCCTTTCATAGGTTATGCCTATGAAGCCACCTAAACGCATTTTCTATGGGGAAGTCTTGCGTAAAATAAAAGGAGAAGTCAAGCCAGATGACAGTAAACTGCTATAAAAGCTGTTCAGCTAATACGGTCTGGGGACTTACTGGTGAAACTTGGACTAGAGACCACCAAATAGGATGCATTCTTTGAAGCAGTCAAAAACACTCTCGGAGCCAGAGTAGCCATTGCCTTGCTCGAGCCAATGGCAACCACCGAAATTATGGAACTCGACTCTCTAATGTAGAGGAAGCCATTAATAAAAGATTCTCGAATTCAAACTTAAACGTAATGTAAGATTGTAATGAGAAAGTAGTAGGGAACAATACATGGCCATTGTTGATTTGACCGATAAAAGTGCCAATCAAATACTTGCGAAGGGGAAATCAAAATTAAGTTGGCTTTTCTTCAGGATACAGAGAAGAGCAATTCTCTGCTGCTTCAGGTGCCTAGAATATAAACACATAGCATATGGCTGCAGAGGATCCTATAAGAGCTTTCTGTGCTATAATTGGGTGCAAACAGGGCACAAAAATAAGGAATGCACGGTAGGGTCATAATATATTCTCTTCACGAATGACAAAACAGAACTTGGTGGCCTCAATCACATGCTTTGGTTAGTAAAAGGCCGTGATCATGAAGAGGCCCTAATCAAAGTCTCGTCAGCACTCCGATGTGCCAAATCATACAGTTGAATTAGCACCAAACAATAAATGCCCAAGATCTTCTTGTGGAGTTTGCGAGGGATATGAAAGCCGATCTGTTGTTGCTTTTTGAGCAACATTAGGATAAGAAATCATAAGTCTGGTACCTTGACGAATTCAGCACCTATACCACCTGGGTTTGAAGCAGCTCCCACCAAAAGGTGCATTGTCATGGATGAAGAGATCGTTTTGTGTGAGTGAAGTGTTCAAGAACAATATTTTAATGTGATCTACTTCCAAATAAAATAATGCTATTTAACCTGACTAAACTCAATACCTTTGAAGATGCTTTAATAATACCGAGGGCTGGGTGCTCATCGTGAGAGATCTCACTGCTAGAGCCATTAAATGGGAGATGCCTCAATCTGACCGCAAAGGAAAACAAATCCTAGAAACGGCAGTTAGAACAGCACTTGTTGTACTAAACACTGCGATACCCCTACTTTTCGCCGTGCGGGAACCATACCCGATGTGACATTCACTTTGGAATATCTGGTGCAATGAGTAAATAACTATAGGACTATCTGGCCAGCAAACACCTATGTAGAGCAGTTGAGATCCATTATGGTACCCTTCAGCGTACATACGAGTATGCTCAGACTGCAACCGTCGAATGGAAAACTGGTAAGATCGACATTGGAAGGTTTGCTAACGTACTCATAATGGGCATACTACTGCCAACAGCTAAACAAGGCAGCAGAATACCTGGTACGAGGGATATGGTGAATTAAGTTATGAGTAAAGTCATATCCCTGTGCCCTGTAGAAGAACAGCAAAGGGAGTGTCACAAGCTTCAACAAAAAGTCTAGCGGGAACGTAGGCAGTGAGAGGTAAGCACATTGCTAGCCGCATACACATTGATCAGGTAATTCCTTCACAAGCTGATTATCAAAAGTAAGGCTCGATACTGGAACCACCTTGTGGACGATGTGAAAATGGACTCATGGGGCCTGAGGCACAAGCTAGTCACACGGAGGTTCTATGCCGTATGAAAGTCGAGACGAGACGAGATTGTGAGGTATCGGTTCCCAATGCGGCTCGTCTTTGCCAATGCAGTCTATAACAGAACACGAGTGGGCAACCCACAATTAAACTAGAAGAGACAGTATCATGCAGTTTTGCTGAAGTATTGCAGCTTGTCTACAATTTTCGCCTCAGTACGTTCAACGCTTGCCTGCACAAAGGCATTTTTGAGGAATAATAGAAGGTAGCAAGACTCATGGCGATCAGCAAGAAGAAGAGAAATACCAACACACAGCTTTAGAGCAGAATGCCCTCCTCATTGATGTGAATGCAGATATAGTGCGTGTGGTCCCAAGAGTAGAAATTCACAGCAGGACCAACAAACGGGCTGTACTTCTGGTGACACTTGATACCAGAAACACTTGCAATTTTGCTGGATTAGTAGATGTACTGGAAGCCCTGGAAACCTTTTTTCAAATTGTAGAATATCTTACGCGGATTCTGAGGAATTAGCGGATACGGTAACCTGCTCTATGGCACAAAGAAGGCTCAGCAAAGGATGAAAGTTATATCGAGCATTGCCTAAGCCTTCAGCCTAGGTCCAAGCATGTGGAACATCACGTTCAATGGTTTAGCGACACTTGAGCTGTCGAGTAAGCTGCAATTTAATTGGCTCTGCAGATGATGGCATGCCACTTATCATCAGACGCACAGTTGAATAAGCGCAATTTTGACTTGATAGCCTAATTTGTCGAGTGAGGGACTGAATGATTCCTCACAGACTCATCCTAGCACTGGAGAAAACCGAAGTAGTCATCCTGACAAAGATCAAAATCCCTAGAGTAACGAGTAAGTAAGCTATGCGGTACTTAGACGGTCTACATGATTCGAAGATGAGTTTCTCTGAGCAAATCAGGGTAATGGTGGGTAAGATTGTAGTGGTTGTGTGTACTTAGCACCTACCTAATCAAGAAGGTGGCTTGTGGTGAGTACCGTACATACAACACTACTGTGCGTATTGGAAATAAAAAACGCCTTTCTCAACAAAGAACCGTACTAAAACTGCCTTGCATCGATACAACAGCAAGGAGCACAAAAAGTAGCATCTGCATATCGGACAGTCTCTGATGTGCAGTGCTTTGTGATTACAATACCTTATACCCATCATTTTTCTTGTGAGAGTGCACCGAAAATCTTACTTGCATAGAAACGAAGGTGATAGGAATTCTGTGCTTGAAAGAAGACAAGGATCATTCGAAGTTTGGCAACAATCTTGGATGAATAATTCAAAGAGGAGGCAAACCGCGTGCCTTATTCCTAGCCTGAGGCCATGGCACAATAGTAGTCATGGTGATACTGATTTCTATCTGACCCAGCACTTGAGCATGCATGAGTGCTTTCAGTTTTATATGCACAGCTTTAACAAGTACCTGTCTGCCAATTTTGTGTTCTGGGCTGCCACACATTTTTTGCTTGCAAAGATTGGAGCAAGCTGCTCAGTAGTCTCTGTTAGGAATTTGAAGAGCTCTCTCAAGATAGTGTAATTGGAGCGGTGATCAGATCAGATGACAAATGGGACCAGGTTAGAAACAACGTTTTGGCTCTTCTGATTGCTAAGGAGGAGCATCTGCAGACATTCAGGGCTGAAGGTCCTCTTTTCTAGTGCTTCCACCGGAAGAGGTAGCCTTGCAACCCAGTGGTGACTGGTGGCATAAAAAAACGAGGCCTAGCTTAAAAAAATGTGTCAAATGGCTTCAAGCTTGGTTTACAGGTTGATAAAGGAGGTGTATGGTGTGTAGTCCAGAGGTAGTCTAGAGGCCCCACACTCAAGGTGCATTAAATAATATTTAACTTCATTCGACTGAGAATACTCTATAAAACTTAAGTGTGTAGCGGCAACTTTTTAAACTTATTACCAGCTACTCAGAAGGCGAGTACTACACTCGTGTTGATATAGCTGAGGCATTAAGCAAATGGTTAGTAGAAGAACTTTGAAGATTGGTGTTCTGTCTCCCCTATCTTGGAGTCTAAAACTGAATGAGCTTTTAAGGAAGCTAGACCAAATTGCATGCAATGTGAAAGCATATGCGGATGAGGTTGCCGTTGCCATAGAAAACTTTATTTTTAATTTATCGGAGAAATTAAATTAATCTTCATAAATTCTTTTGTATTGATTTTTGAGAGTGCAGTCTTAGTATAAACTCTAAGAAACTAAGCCACTGCCTTTAACGAGGAAATTTAAAACTCCAAGATTAGAAACCTAAAGTATGTTTGATCGAACGTAGGATACTTTACGGAATGATAATATTACGAAGATCGCATGCTAGGCATTGTGTGCTCTAGGCAGCTGAAAAATGGCCATAGAAGCAAATTGGGGGCTACAACTTCATGTTGTCACCTGGATTTACACTATCATAGTAGAACCAAATCTGATGTACGGAAAATATTCTGTCGACCTTAAGACTTTAAATCAGAAAGTAGTGTTAAAGGTAAGTTAGTTACCAGCCTTGCTCATCACAAGGTTTTTCTGCACTACCCCTTCGAAAGCACATCTAGTGCTACTTCATTGGCTGCCAACCAATTTACTCATTTCCAGCACGCAAAGAGCATAGCAGTAAAACTATATTGTGGTAGTCTCTAGAAAAGAACAGACCTGAGCCATTGTTAAAAATCTTGGTTCAAGTAATATTTGTTCCAGCATATATCAATCATATTATCACCACAACATCTTTAATTAACAAGTTTGAAATACAAATCCCTACTGGAGGTGAATAGACTAATGGAATATACGCAGAAACAGATGAATATACTGGTGGGTGGAAACTGGACAACAGAGTAGGAAGTGGCATAATTTCTGCTAATCACAACTTAAAGCTTTCACTGTGCTTGCCGAGCTACTGCAGTGTCTTCCATACGGAAGTGTTGGTGGTTCTTGAAGCGACTAACTGACTTTTGTGTAATCAGATATTTGGATTGGATCTTTGTATTTTCAGTGATAGGCAAACCACTCTAAAGTCCCTTATAGGAACTTATACCTCCTCAAAGTTTGTCCTCAGATGCCTTAAATCTCTCAAGGAGATATTAGGAAATTCAAAAGTGCACCTTATTTGGACGTCAGGATATATGAGCATTAAGGAAAACTCTTGTAGTGAATTCTAAGATTTTCTTTCTCCGTAAAGGACTGCAGCGATGGTTTACTCCCTTGGCGAGCGAAGATACAAGTGCTAGCCGGAATTGGCCTTATCGGGGGATACGTGAATGTGCCGGAAGGCTAGCATTCCGGTATTATGGGTCGATTTTTTTCCCAGCAGATTGGCCCACTACAGAAAAATATCCCATTCACGAATTAAAAGATAGACTCGTGGTTCAATGGTGTCGAGCCCGAGGTAATCTACCGGAAAGATGAAATACCAAAGTATAACAGACCAAGCCTGATTAATCCGCGTGGGGCTCGAGAGGATCTCACCTTTACTATTCGATATTTTCAACCACAAAATAAAAATGGGGTACCCAGGTGGAAGCGGTGCACTCTCGCACCTCCCCATCTGAATCAAGATCCATTGTAGATGTGGCCGCATATTTTCCATTTAAATGAAAAATTCATGAAACCACAATTGATGTGAATTTTTCCTTTAAATCAAAAATAAGAATGTTTCAGATATATGTTAAAGTTTTATATGATGGAATCACATGAGGCTATGATGGAATCACATGAGGCTTTAAATAGGAAACCCAAGTGGAAGGCCACTCTACTCTGCCAGAGTACCTTTAACAACGAAAAACGGGTGAGCTCATCCGATAGCTTGCTGATGAATGGAGGGGCCAGCCAACGTAGTAGGTCCCATACCTGTTCAGGGTTCCAGACAAATGAAAAAACCATGGGTTGGGTTTTGATCATTCATTATTTCCTCATTCCACCAAGTATTTGAAAAGTAAAATAAATGTTTAAATTAAAAATGTAGCATATAAGCATATAAAGACAAAGATTTTGCCATAAAAGAATAAAATTACTAATTGCAAATACAAATAAACAAATGGGTACTTACCCACACCTCCGACGAGTACTCGTTGTTGGGGGAGTACGGGCCTGCAACTCAATTAACATTTAAATAATAACAATTCTTCGTGTAATTCAAGCGTCGAAGTTAAGTACACTGGTACAGTTTGAGCAGATTTGGCAGGCAAATCTTGTTCGAATGGAATCCGAGAAAAAAGGGTAAAGGTGGTAAGACGTCAAGAAAAAACCCTGTTTCATGCTCTATATACTGGTATATGACGTTTGTAATGATGATATAAATCCAATTCAATTTAAATATCACATATTGCTTGTTCTGTGTTGTTTCAAAAAACTGAACTTGTGACAAATTTGTTAACAATAAAATTGTGAGGATTTACTTAGAGACTTGTTATTTTGTGTGCAAATTGAAATATATTGTAAAATGCGATTGCTAGGGAAGGCTTGGGCAAAAACTCTAGTATCGGTTTTCCATGTTTCACTTTTTCCCCCAATTCATCAATTTTTGTTTATATTCCTTTTGAAATCGTTTTCACTGTATGAAGTTTATGCATGAATACAATTATCACAATAGCACAATATTATTCTCATTACGAAAATAACATACCAATCAAATTACCTTCTTTTACACAAAACTGTAGCATAATGAATAGTATTGACTTTGAAGGTATTTCCTAAGTATATATTTTGGGGTATTTAGTTGGAACATGCACAAAATAACACACACACCAACCCAACAACAACTTCCAATGCAAAATGCAAGATCACGCATGATATCGGCGATGGCATGGATGAGATAACTCAAGCATACAACGACGGGAAAATGTGATTAAAGCATATCACTTCACCGTATGATTTTGCGGTTGGAAAAAGTATTCCATTGATTACATTTTCCTCTCACAGCCACATTTCTCTCGAATTAAACAAGACACATTTGCTTAAGCACTTCTAGTTACACCTAATTATATTTTTTGTTTTGCAATACCCACTATCCGCGAAAAGAATTGCCTTGTGTGATTAATTTTTTCTCAAAATAAATTCGCTTCGGGCGCCTGTTAAACTCCACCACTAACGCGACGACTGTCTCCCTCGTCGTTCAAACTGCGAGTCCCGAATTTACAATCAAGAAATAAAGAAACGTCATCTTTTTGTAAACATCCAAAATCGAATAGACACTGATCGCGGATTTCTTTCAAAATGTCGTCAGTAACAACAGTAACGCAAAAGAAATGTTTAATCGCAAAGCGCCACTCAGAATGTTTGGCTGCCGGTGAATGGGATATCACAAAATGTTTACCGTTTTCTGTATGATATTTGGACGTATTTTTAAAGCGATAGTTACGCAATAGTTTATTATTGCTTTTCGATTTCCAGTGCAGCACAAAATACAAGTGAGCAGAACTGTTTAATGTAATTCAATCCCCCAGATAACTTAAAAACATCGCTACTGTCAAAAATGGGTGGTTAGTGGAGCGACACTCAATGTTATCTCCGTACGCTTTTGCCGCCTCTCTTGACGAGCTTCTGCATGGCGGTAACGGCAGATTCTTGTCGACACAATCTAGCAATTGCTTCGCTAGATTGTGTCGCAATGGTGTCGTCATTATCGATTTTTTCTTCTTTGGAAAAACCTTTTATCGATAATGGTAGCGGTGATAGTAGCGGGACTTATTTGGGATTATTAATAATACTGACAATTAATTGCGTATCAAATTGTTTCATACTTATTGCGTTGTTATTATTATGAAACTACTCTTTTCGTGAAGGTCCCTCGAGCAGTTTACCTAGACTGGCTGCTCGATTACTACACTGTGTGGTAGAAGAGCTAGCAAAAGCAGATACGCTTCAGCTGGAGTCTTGTAATTTTTCAATTGGTATTCTTATAGCTTTAATTAAGCTGCCAATGGAAAAAACACTTTAGGATGCGATAAGGTACTGGGTTAATGAACCTTTCTACACGACCCCTTGACAATTGTGGTAAACTTCTAATGGTGGTCACATTGGAGAACTTCTTAACTTACGAATTCCTTCATACAACTGTATCTGTCTTAAGTAGACATTGGCGATTTGTTAGATATACGGCCCGGATGGGTTTCTTTTACAACGAAATGCAAGAAGAAGGAAACAGTGCTTAATCTCATATGAGTATTCTTACGCGTCATCACTGAAGCAGTTGCGAGCGGGCAAACACTACCTATAGTACTCACGCTTCGCCAATGAAATTAGTTAGGCAAGAACTTACGCCCATTCCTATCGAAGCATGTCGTTCAATGATAAAACGTAAAAGTAAATAAGTGAATGGAAAAGTAAATTAAAATGATTAACCCAAAATGCGCTTCACACGATTATCACATCGTGAACGACAAGCTTGGATGTGCTCCGAAGAGAGTTTAGCTGAAAAGAAAACTGAAAGTTCCGGTGTTAACACTCTCTTGTTCAATGTCCCTATTTTCGCTCATTCACCTCAAAAGATCGTTAGAAAGCCGTAAGCTTTAGCAAAAAGCATTATTTTGCCCAATTTCCCCAGTTTTGTATATTCACCATCCGAGCAAGCGAGATGGAGCTGGGAGGAAAAGCTTTCGTGGAACGAGAGCACACGTGTTCGGCTACTCAGTACCTTTTAAGAGAATTGAGGTTGAAAACTCACGAAAGAACGGTATTTAAAGTTGTTGGCCAAGGTATGCAAAGCAGTTGCAAAACGTATGTGCAAAAACGTACATCGAATCCCGTTCCGCTGGAATCGTCTTTGCAGAAAAATATTAGCTAATGGTGAGTTGTTGGCATTTTGGCCGTATTCCTCCTGGCTTTTAGCGTTAACGCTGTGTAGCCACCATTGCTAATCTTATTTTCTCTTTCAGGCGAGCGAAGAGCGTCCGCGTCCAAGTGGAGCAGCCGCCGCAGCAGTTAGTGGCTCAGAGCGAAAAGAAATTCCCGCAGCATAATCCGAACCCAAGATCGCCAGTTTGTGTGTGTGTGCAACTCTACCCTTGCAAGCAAGTGGAGCCAGGCACTACATGTCAGCAACACGCCCCCATCAGGTACCAGCTCGAAGCTTGGAGCAGGAGCTCAAGTCAGAACCCCGAGCCGGGCCCCGGCTGATTACCAAAGAGGAGTACGAGACGAGGCTGAAGGCGCCCCTGGACACCACCACCCACACGACCAAACTAAAGCGTCCACGTGGAGGCCAACGGGAATGTGCGAGGTAGGAGCTTTACGAGCTGAGGCGACTAGCCCGCTTGTCTGTCAAACCTATGGAGCGGGCTTTCTTCCGACAGCAAGCACAGGAGCTGCGCCGAGGGATCCGGAGGAAGATAGCGACCAGGCATCGCACTGAGGCACGTCCTCAGCCCTCAACAACCAGCAATTCTGAAGAACCCAAGCATAATGCTGTAAACCACAACAATTGCAATAAAGATTAATTAAACATGTCATAATAATGTGCCAGCACAAATGAAACTCGATAACATTGTTTCGAGTGACGTGTAAACTATTTGTACTATGTTTATTGAGTATTTTAACCCTGTTTTCGTTCCTCAGTCAGGTACTGAGATGAACTTCCCTGCAGCTCATGAAGATAATTTTCCCCTAGCATATATTTTATGCATAGTTATCACGCAGGACATAAAGGGTTATTCATAACAAGCGTACACATTTTTGTCGAAAAAAACATAGTATTTATGAAGATTGAGCTGTAATGTTTATTTATTACGAAAATTAAATATGAAACATTACTTCGGGCATATGTGCACCTGGTGCTGCTTAACAGACTGTCAAACGATGATTGTAATTTTCGATGACATTTTCACACATTTCCGGCGATATTACGCATATGATGGCTCGAATATTGTTTTTTAATGCTTCAGTAGTCTGGGCAGCATCAGCGTAAACATGTTCCTTCAGAAAGTCACAAGGAGCCAAATCACACGATCTCGCCGACCAATTTATGGGTCCGTTTCGTGAAATTATTCGATTTCACGTGCAGCGCAAAATGTTTGCACTGGCGATTCATTATTTTTGTAAACAGTTTTAACAATAATAAAACGTTTGGCTGATATGAATGATACCATGGTTAAAATTGTAAAAGACCAAACTGTCATAATCTGTCAATATATGGACCTGAAATTGGTGAGAAATAAGAGTTTAGGCCCATTTACGTGTGTACACTTGTTATAGATCACTTTAGTTGGGAAACAATTTGAGCTATTAGATGTAAAAGAGGGCGCTGGCTGTGATAGTGTGCATCCTTCCCTAAGAAGAAAACTTAGTAAAGAGCTTTCTATCCCCCTCACTATAATATACCAAAAGTCTGTATCTGTAGGGTATTTTACTAGTATTTCGAAAAAAAGCAATCATAACTCCGATTCCAAAAGGGAACGATAAGCAAGATATCAAACAATGCAGACCGATTTTTAAGCTAAACATTTTGGGCAAAATATTACATAGAGAAAGCCGTTGTTGATAGTCTTAATGGGTCATATTATTGTTTCACAACAACATAGATTTTTAAGCGGTCGGAGTGTCAATACTAATTTAGCGCTGTACACCGACTTAATGCTCTAGATTCTGGGTACCGAGTCGACGCCGTCTATATAGAGTTTTTGAAGGCCTTTCACAAAATTAACCATGCTATTGTTATGAAGTTTGTACATAAGTAATCGAGTTCAAGCGGTTGCGTTAAGAGGTTATTGTTCAAATTTTCTGGAGGTATCCTCAGGAATCCCTCGAGGATCACACCTTGGTCCATTTTTGTTCAACTTAGACGTTAATGATATTGGTATCATATACTGTATGCGGGTGACACAAAAATTTACAAAATAATCAAGACATTCGACGATTGTAATATAAGACATTTCAACATGATCTCAGGCAGTTCAAACAATACTGCAATTTATTTATTTATTTCTATTTAACAAAAAAAATTCCAATAACAAAATAGATAAAATGATAGCACAGCAAAATGTATTAAATATTAGAAAACCATGCAAAAAGCAAGATAAAAGTAATAAGAAAAAATGCAAAAACTAGGAGAAAATACATAAGAAAAATTACTGAGAGCTAAGAAGAAGACAGTTGACAAATCTTTTATAAACTAAAAACGAAAGGGGGAAGGGTCCAACCTGAACGTCATCATGGTTACGAGGTAATCTGAGCATGGGTGAGTGAAAATACCCCAAACTACGTGCAAATGGAAATACGTGCATAACGCGCCTCACTGAAACCTGGTTGACAAGGCGAGTATCGAGAAAACCACGGCAAAGCCTGTAAAGGAAACATTCATCAAGGTAGAGTCGACGCATTTCCAGCGAAGCGAAGCGTGATTCATAAAAAATGTAGGGAATCTGAAATTTCAGGAAGACAATCCTGGAAAATCTTTTTTGTACAGCTTCTAGCGTGAGCTTCAAACACTTCAAATGAGGCGACCAAACTGGCGAACAGTATTCAAGGACGGGACGAACCATACTAGAATATAATTTACCACACGACAAAGGATTGGAAAAATATAGGAATTTCTTAAGATCAAGCCAGAAATGTGAGATGCTTTAGAAGTAATTTCAGAAATATGAACAACGAACTTTACTTTAGAGTTGAAAGTGACACCCAACTCCCTGAAGTGTGTCACGATACATAGGTACGAATTATTTAACGTAAATTGAAAGCTAATAGGGCAAGGCTTATTAGAAAATGAAAGATGGATGCACTTAGAAACATTTAGTGCAAGTTGGTTATAAGAGCTCCAAGATAACGTGGCATTCAAATCTTCTTGAAGCAAGGCACAGTTATCTATTGACGACACTACTTTGAAAAATTTGACGTTCTCTGCATAAACAAGGCAGGAGGAGTTGATGACAATTATAAACAGAGTGAACAATAGTGGGCCAGGAATGGATCCTTGAGGAACACCAGACGACGGATGGAAGGGAGTAGAAGGACAACCTTGAAAATATACCTGACTGATACGATCGGATAAGTTAGATGATAACCAGTGGAGCAAATAATCAGGAAAGTTAAGAAATTTAAGTTTGCTAAACAAAATATTGTGATTTACTGAGTCGAAGGCTTTCGATAAATCCAAATACAAGGTTTCGACTTGTAAGCGGTCCTTCATGGCTTTTGAAGTAACGGTCATAAATTCTAAGGTCGATCGCCCTTTGATATTGCCATGTTGTTCAGAAACGAACAACTCATGACTAACTGAAAAAAAGTGCAAGTACATGATTTTCTCTATTTGTTTGGAGAAACAGGGTTATCAGGAGATAGGCCGATAATTGGCAACGTCTGAGGTACTACCTTTTTTAAAAAAAGGAGCAACATAGGGTCTTTTCCAACACGAAGCAAAAGAGCCTGAAGATAAGCTAGAATTGAAGAGAAAGGAAAGGGGGATACAAGTAGAAGAAGCTAAACCTGAACTGATAGTGTCATCAAGTTTTAAAATAGGCTTCAGAACATCTTCTGCATAGCAAGCAGGAATCAACGTGGCGTATGCACGATTGAGAATGAAGAGTTATTGCTGGGAGTAGCATTAAAAGTGGAAGAAAACTGATTTCTAAAAAGTTCACAAATCTCGAGAGGTGAAGTTGCTAAGCAGCCGGTCAAGTAAAGCAAGGATGGGAAACTGGAAGAGGATTTAAGAGAGCGTATATATTTCCAAAATGAAAAAGAAGTTTTAGCGATCTGCATCTTTTTCTTAGCTACCGACCTCAGATGACAAGAAGCTATACGTGACTCAGGGGATCTGTTACGTGAAAAACGTTGACGAGCTCGATCTTTAGCTTGCAAGGCTGGCTTCACATCGAGAGTTAACCAGTGACAGTCAGAAGAGTTTTTTATACGGACAAGTGGAGTCGTGTCAGAAATAGCAGCGTTTAAGAAATCATCGAAATTGTTACAACAAGTATCCGAGTGGAGACAGCAAAAAAAGGAGGACAAGTCGACAGAGCGAATTGTTTCGGAAAGTTGCTCATAATTAGTTTTATAAAAGTTATAGCGCTGACGATCTTTCCGACGATAACGGACAGAAGCAGTAAAGGAAATTTCAAAGCGTAAGGGGGGATGATGGGGATCAAGAGAAAGATAAGGAAAGAAAACTGGTGGTAAGCCATAAAACGATTGCTCCATACTACTCGAATATGATTATTAACGTTAAGAAAATTATTAAATTGAGCCAGGGAACACATGTACATGAAAGAACAAATTAAATACCAAATTTGAGATGAGTCAGAATCAACCTGATTGTCATTCTATGAGAGTTTAGAAAGGTTAAAATCTCCACATAAAATAAGTTGACAATTTGAAAGGTGCGATAAGAAAATACTAGAAATTTCGATGTAGATAGTATTTTAGACCAAAAGAGGAGACCTACAAGGTATATAAGTGCAAAAGACAAGAAGAGAAAGGGAAGGCGAAATGACATTTTTTTGCCCCACACATTCTACAGGAGCAGTGAAAAGTACATTTGTTATGGGGAACCCAGTAAAGGTATTCTTGTAGGCGACTAGGACACCTCCTGCCTCTAACTTGTTGTAGACTGACGTATCACAATCATGCCTAATAATTGTGTGATTAGGAAAATTTTCAGAGTCGAATATATTATCAGTCAACCAGGTTTCAGAAATACAGATTATATCATCGTTAGAGAGAAAATAGGATAAAGCTAGATCCTTCAGCTTGGATCTTAAACCCCGAACATTTTGATAATAAATAGAAAATTTACTGTTAGAAAATAGACTATTAAGAGTGCTATACTGAAAGTTATTGGGAAGAACGGATGTTGCAGCATTGGTAGGGAGCTCGGTTGAGAACGAACATTTTTTTTCTTTGAAGTTATGAAAGATTTAACAAACACTCCAGGTGGCCAGCAATCAGGGTTCAAGATGTAGTCACACGATGCCGGGACAGTCAGTTTGAAAGAAGCTATAACTCTGTTGCTCAAGTTGTCCTTCGTCAGCCAAACCACAACAATAGCAATAAAGATCAATTAAACAAAAATTATAGTCTGTGTGGCCGAAGGTCCCAGGATCAAATCTCTTTGGGAGCAACGTGATTTAGTTCAGGGGATTTTCCGGACAGACTATGAGTGTTCACTCAGTGGTGATATGTAGCTGAGCAGGCACGCGGGAGCATGGTGCTGACCAAACCAACTTCCGAAAAAAAATCAAAACGGTCATGAAAATGAGATACTCTAACTATCTCCAAGCGAAGGCCCGATAGGGGCTGTAGTGCTACAAAGAAGAAGAAGAAGAAGAAACAAAATTTAACTGTCCGTTTTGCTACAAATTGAAGGAGGTCTACTTGGACAGCTTACAGGTGTGTAGGTGAGTGTAACTGAACGTAGTATCGCGAAACTCTCCGGGAGAGGCCAGCAGGACCCCATGTAGGAACTTATAACATTGGCGTAGCCGGTTTTAGTTACGGAACAGCTCTAGTACGGCAATTCACTATGGAGCGATCAATTTGGTACAGACTAAATTAGTGAAACGTTCGAAACTGAAATCTTACACTTATACTCTCAGTATAAGTGCACTCATCCCGGCATCCTGATTGCTGGGGCTTCATCCCCTTGGAATTGTAGCAAGAACCATCCAGTTAGTGCTATAGAAACTACAGCCCTTACCAACCACAGAAGGGGTTGTGTTGTTAGTGACCTGTACGTTAACCCAAAGACACGGTCATTATTGATTGGTAAATCGCGCGAATGAGTGATAGGAATCCGCCGCTCTATACTTTGCCAGCAAGTGGAGCGAAGCACCTCGTGCCAGCAAGCCGCCCCATCAGGTACCAATTCGGAGCTTGGAACTGGTGCTAAATTCATAGCTCCGGCTGATTACCAGGAAGGCGTATGAGAGGAGGCTGAAGGCGCCCCTAGACACCACCACCCACACCACCAAACCGAAGCGTCCACGCGGAGGCCGGCGGGAGCATACGAGATAGGAGCTATACTAGCTGAGGCGACTAGCCCGTTTGTCCGTCACACTTACAGAGCGGGCCTTCTTCCGACGGCAAGCACAGGAGCTGCGCTGAGGGATCTGGAGGGAGATAGTGACCCGCCATCGTGCTTAGGCACATCCTCAGCCCTCAACAACCAGTCATTCTGAAGAACCCAAATATTACACTGTAAGCCACAACAATCGCAATAAAGATTAATTAAACAAATCTAACTGTGCGTTTTGCTACAAATCCAAGGAGGTCTACTTGGACAGCTTACAGGTGCGTAGGTTAGTGTAGCTGAAGAGGCCGGCAGGACCCCAGGTAGGAACTTATAACACAAATGCTTGGCCTTAGCTAGCAGAAGAATCGAGTTTCTCAGCTCCTACTTCTTCACCGAAATAGCCAAAATATCACCGGCAAATTTAAAGAGAGCCACTCACTTTATTAAGAGCTTAGAGTTGTTCTCATAAGACAAGGTCACGTCCATTTAATTCCGGTACCACAATGAGCCCTTGCGTACATCCTGCACCGAAGCGTATCGGCGGAAACTGTCGTTAAACATATTTACTAATTTTTTATAGCTCAGTAATGTCTGGATTCTTGCTATTTTTATAGAAGGTACTTTATCCCAAGAAGCATGATTAAGAACAATCAAAATGTAATCTTAATAGGACTAAGCGCAATTTGTTTATAAAGTATCTTTGACCATAGCATAATCTCAGCAGGTAGGTATGATAGTAGCCAAATTAGTCCATAGCTAGAATCATTATCATCACGTTTCATAAGTGACTTATTTTCAATTTTAGTTTCCAAAGGGTTATTTTAATTTCCATAATTTCATACCCCTTTTCACGCTTCCAAATGAATACATTATATTCTATTATCTTAATGAAAATGTTAAGGAACATGCTTCTATAATCCCAATTAATTTTCACTAAAATTAAATCAGGCACTTCCAAAAACGTTCTTAAATAATCTTATTTTATTTCAAGCCATATACTATATACGTTTCTATCTGCAAAATTAAGCCCAGTAGTATTATTTTTGAATTTTTGCATCATCCAATGAGAAAACCATCAGATGGTATTCTAGCAAATATCATATACTAAGTAACATAATGACAAACAGGCCATTCTATTTCAGACATTGGATAGCATTTGCAAGACCACTTTGTGACATATCCTATAAAACCACTCTCGTCCTTACATTGCCGACCTAGTCAGTCTCTCAAGTCTAACCAATTTAGTGTTGGAGCATATCATTGCCATCTAATAAATGTTCTCGTAATACAATTTCCTTGCATGTTTTATGGTTATGACTATCACCAAACTCTGAACTCTTATAGACAACAACTTGATATGCTCAGTCAATTTTGTTTCAGCTTATGTGTTTCCTGTTACCACACATACGAGTATATATGAATATCACATTGGAAGAAATAAGCGCAACAGTGAAAAGGATTTGCAAGTATGGAACAATGTGTTCTTCGGCGGTTATTGGACTCGTTGCGATACTTGAGGCTAATGTGTCACATATGAACTCTTATTTATAAGCAGTATGGATATGAAGTCAAAGATTGCTTCTTTTTTTAAGTTTCTGGTTTACAGTGAAAACTCAACAAGACGTTAAAGTATCTAATACAGTCAGAGTACTGAATCCAATATTCTCATTGAAAATTAATTAATTACGTTGCAAAAGCAAACAACAAACATCCGCTATCGATATGCCTTGAAAGCAATAACAAACCAACCCTACCATGAAACATTATTCACTTTACATCTCTAATGCTCCAAGGTCCTTGTTTCGAGTAATTTGACTCGAGATCTTAGAGCTTTTCCATACACAATTCGGTACATAGGCAATTTCGATTATCGCAACGAGTTTCTGCACACTCTTTCCGCCGTCTTTAGTATCACTTTCTTGGAACATTGAGTAGCTGAGACAAAACGACAGCAGCTGGAGAGTAACGAAAAAATGTTATTATCCTTTATGCATGTAACGTGACGAAAGTGACGATAAAGTAAATGAAATGATATGTAGGGTAATAAATTTTGAGGGTGTATTCTATCAATAAAATTTAAGGTTTGATGACTTAATAACGAGAACATTTTAAAATCAGCATTAGGTCCTTGAGCCTTGGGCGGTGAGTCTATACAAATATTGTTATGTGAAACATGAGATATGGCAAATTAAGGTGCATGTTTGTTCCACTTTTTATTTTCGAGGTGGTATTGAACGTGAGGTCGTTGATATTATGCGAATTTAAAGACAAATTAAAACTTTAAATTGAACAAATTGTGATGTAAATATTCTTGTAAAATTATTGAAATATATTTTAACTGGCCATAAATATTGTATTGTCGAATTTGATAGAATTTCCTTTCTGAACGATACCACAAAAATACATGAAACTTTAAAGTTCCCACAACTTTTCTACACGTTACTACCATCCATCTTAAACCCTCACATAAAGCACCGGAAAACTCATCAAAAAATGATTCGCTTTGCACAATTTGCACGTTATTCACGTTGATAGAGATATCACAAATGAGCAACACACGCTTAGATAGAAAAATGAAAAATTATGCAAATCAGCAAACAGTTTGTTCCTTTTATCGTTTTATACTCATATCTTGTATATTCATGCGAAATAAAAAAAAAAGTATAATGGATAGCGCTCTTAAATATTTTTGCAAAATACGCTTAATGGACCGTAAAATCTCGATAAGGACCTTGATAAGAATAACTCCATTGGCTTGGCATAGTACAACGTAGCAAGCTTTTGTATGCTGTTGTGTTGGAGGAAATACTGGCAAGAAACAGGAATGTGGAAGGATTTGCATACAGTCGTCAAACGTTCAAAATCTCGGAAGTTATTGTCGACATGTTTGTGTAGTATTGCTTAATGGACTGATAGTTGTTCTTACTTTTTACATTGAACGCAAACAGTGATCGTGTTTTCTAGCTATGAATGTTATGCAGGACTTTTTAAAGCTGAACGATGCTGCTCATCTTATTCAAGAGAATAAATTTCGATTTTAATACCTGGAGACAATATATGAAAACGACTTACCTGCAGCTGGTGATAATTTGGTCACGACACCCCATCGAATTTTCCACTGAAAAAAAGAATGAAATCTAAAATAACTGAATTTAATGCAGTGAATATTTAATTTCTATAAACTTTACGAGTATTTATATTTGGAGATATATTAATATTTAATGTAAAAAAAAAATATTCTTTTGCCGTCATAGAACACATAGACTTGCCAGAAAAAGTATCCGTACAACATCAAAAGAAAGCAACATATTAGGAATAACGTGCTAAAGAAAGCTGCCACATTTAAATATTTAAGTAACAAAATTTATTCATTGATGAAACTATCTTTTCTATAAATTTTTCCTATGATATTCCTTTAAAAACTAGATTTTACAAGATAAAAACAAAAAAGCCTTACTTAAACGAACCAGAAAAAGTATCCGTACATGATAATATTAATTTGAAATATTTTATTACATATCAGGACTTAAAAACTTGTCAGATAACCTCTTTTCTTAAGGACCTACTTAAGTCGATTTGGTATGGAGTGAACCAATTTGGCTGTGTCCTGTCTAGTAATTTTGCCCCATTCATCGGTGATGACGTTTTTCTGCATTTCCTTCGAGGTTATGCTGTGCTGGCGGATCCTGCGCTCCAAAAAGTCCCACAAATCATCACTGGGATTAAGGTCTAGGGATTGGGGTGGCGTACACAGTTGATTTGTTGTGTTGTAAAGCATCGAAAGCTTCATATTGTGTGCTGTGTGCTTGGTATCATTATGTTGCTGGGACCAGAAATCGTCACTAAGCTTCAACTGCTGAATACTCTGCTTCAAATTTGCCTACAAAATATTATTAATTATTGACCCATAGTAGATTCTATAAACATAAGTTGGCCAACTTTTTCTGCCACCATACACCCCCAGACCATCACACTATCTCCACCATATTTCACGGTTGGTACGAGATTTTCTTTTTCGAGGGTAGTACTGCTCTTGCGCCTCACTAATTTTCTTCCTTTAATGACAAATTTACAAAATTTGCTTTTGCCAGAGAAAAGGACCTGTTCCCAAAACTCTGGCCACTTGTTTACATATTTTTTTGCGAAATCCACACGTTTCCTCCTGTTCACTTCCGAAATGTATGGCTTCTTACGTGCTATTTGTGGAAATATCCATCTCTTTTTAGTATTTTTCATATGGTATCTTCATAGAGAACCCTGCCAAAAGAGTCCTTTATTTGTAACAATTTGGGAAGCAGTTACTTGGGAATTCTTTTTAACTGCCTGCAAAACGTTTCTTTTTTTGCGTTCAGTCAGTATGGAGGATTAACCACGACGAGGCATTGACATAATCGAACCAGCTGTATAAAATGTTTTCACCACATACTGGACAGAGGAGTGAGTTCTGCCTACTATTTGACCAATTTCGCGGTCAGTTTTCCCTTCACTCTTAAGTTTCAGCATAATTTTCCTCTCTTCAGTACTGATTTCGCTAATTTTGGGCGTCATCATGTATTCTAGTGCACAAACAATTTAAAAAAGAAACTGCACTCACTTTTAAACCTATCACAACTTAAAGTAGAACAATTATCGGACCTAAGAACATTAATATGCATCTGCATATGTCCTCGCATAATACGGGGAATCCCCTGGTTTGTTCTGTACGGATACTTTTTCTGGTCTATTGTGTTGCCATAAATTGATTTTTTTGAGTTTCAAGTCTTTTTAAATAGTAAGTATTATGACGCATACTGGGAAACATGCAAAAGTGTAGATTTAATGATATTATAAAAGAAAGCATGCAAATTAACTGGATATATGTATGCTTTTTAATACAACGATAACTTTGTTATCTTGCATTTACGGATACTTTTTCTGACAAGTGTATACCTTTCATAGACCTGCGTAGAGGTTATAATTCGAAACGAATTGGAAAGGCAAACTTGCGCTCATGTGAGAAGGGTTTTGTACCCAACTTACGAAATGCAGTCACCAGCAACGATTTAACTCAAGAAAAGATGAATACGTTTAAAAGAAAATAAATTGTTTCTCCATTTTGAACGGTCGCCATTTCGTTGCATACAAACTAAAATGCATGTCATCGATTTTAATCTAAAAATTTTAAGAAGTTCAGATGAAATCTGCAGTGTCCGGTTGAATGGAAACTCCAGAAATACCAAAATCGTGTGTTATTGTTGTTCTAGTTGGAGAGCTTTCAAATGGATATAATTTTGACTATGACTCGATTTTCATCAAACTTTTAGAATGTTAGGAATTACTTATCGTATTTCGTATTTCGTTGGGTTTAAGGGTAACTGTACGATTTTATTGGGAAAAATGTGAAATGTGAATATCATTCTATTATTAACAAAGTTGAGCGAATTTTGACCTCTAATGTTTTTGTTGTTGTTATACTCATAAACACCTGAACCCATAATTTTTTTCAGATTTTTGGATTACAGGTGCGCAAGGGAGGACACAAATTTTCATATGTTGCCCCTCCCTGAGCGCCTCATGAACCAGAAGAAGTCAGTTTAATACCTGTTTTGAAAAGTTCTCATCGGAGTCTTTCATTTTATTTCCATATTGGCTACCTTTAATGAATTTTTGTTCGGGGGCGACTCCCCTATATGGGGAGACCCCACTGAATACCTTATAATTTTTTTGTAAATGGATTTCGAAGAGGGCATGACTGTACACCTACATACAAAATTTGATGTTTATAGCTTGTATGGTTTACGAGGAAAATTGCTGTAACACATGAACGGACGACAGGACGCGATTTTGGTAGGGTTTTAAAAAATTTTTTTAGAAAACCCCTTAAAAATGAAGGTAGTATTTTCAAACGCTCTCATGTCATTAGTCACTAAACGTTCTATGTTTATATAGGGTGATTTATTATGAGGTTCGGTTTTTAATCTCAAATCAAAGGCATAAAGTAGAATTTTATAGAAAAAGTTTTATCGTGAATCGAAAAAACAATCTACGACAATAACTTTTTAAAGATTATTTTGTTCAAACGTTGACTGTGACTTTGTCGTAAATGGTCCGTCCTGAGGATCCAATTTTGAACCACGCATTCCAGCATAGCGACCTGTATTTCACAAATGACACGAGTCATGTTGTCTTCCAAAGCGTCGATTGAAGCTGGTTTATCTCTGAGAATTATCAGAGACTTCACGTAACCCAAAAGAAAATAATCTAAAGGTGTGACATCACACGATAATAACGATAATATTTGCTGGGTTTCGAATTTGCTGATGCTATTGGCTATAGTGTTTTCAGTAGGCTGACGATGCACACCATAAATTGCTCTAAAAACACGAAAAACATTTCTCACAAAAGGCTGATTTGCGTAATAAAGACAAAATCATAGTCCTGATTCTAATTAAATTCAATACACTTTATCTTTTACTAATACAATGCTAACACAATATTCCTAACCAAAGCGTTAAACTTTATTATATACAACTTAATTTGATGCTAGATGCCTTGCTAACAAATATCTTGAAAGCTCGAACTTTATATATATGTCATTTGGAAAGTATATTTGACAGCTATCAAAATCAGTCAACAAAACAATTTTACCTTGTGTGCATCATTATTATTTTTCACGATGAATAACTTCAAAAATTGGAGAATAAACAGCATTTGCGGGAAGTTCTGTTGGATCATTTTTTGCAAAGAAAACTGCTGCGGAAAGTCATCGTTTGCTTGTAGAAGTTTATGGTGACGATGTTTTAGCAAAAACACAGTATTTTGAATGGTTTCATCGCTTCAAAAGTGCCGATTTAGACATCAAAGACGAAAAACGCCCAAGACAGCTAAAAAAGTTTGAAGATGAAGAATTGGAGATGCTACTCGATGAGGATTCATGTCAAATGCAAGATAAATTCGCAAAATCGTTGGGAGTGACTCAACAAGCCATTTCAAAACGTTTTAAAGCCACCGGATACATTCAGAAGCAAGGTAATTGGGTCCCCTATGAGTTGGAGCCGAGAGACGTTGAACAGCGCTTCTGTTTGTCTGAAATGCTGCTTGAGCGCCATAAAAAGAAATCATTCTTGCATCAAGTCACTTCTGAGGATAAAAAATGGATCGATTATGACAATCCCAAGCACAAAAAGCCATACGTGAAGCCCGGCCAACCAGCCAAATCAACGGCGAAGCCAAATATCCATGGCGCTAAGGTTGTGCTGTGTATTTGATGGGATCAGAAGAGGCCGTTATATTATGAGTTGTTGAAATCGGGCCAGACAATTACAAGTGACCTGTACTAAACACAATTAATACGTTTGAAGCGTGCCATCATCGAAAAACGCCCGGAATATGTGACCAGACACGAGGCTATAATTGTTCATCATAACAACCCTCGGCCGCATGTTGCAAGACCCGTAAAAAACTATTTGGGAAATAATGGATGGGAAGTTTTGGCCCACCCGCTTTATAGTCTGCTCCTTGCATTGTCTGGCTTTCATTTATTTCGCTCGATGCAAAACGCCATCACCGGAATATGCTTCACTTCAGAGCAAGGCATCGGAAAGTGGATAGGTTCGTTTTCGGCCGCCAAGCTGGCGCAATTTTTTTGGGATAGAATTCACAAATTGCCTGAAAGATGTAAAAATATTGTAGCTTCCGATGGACAATACTTTAAATAAAATATATTTTAAGATTTTTCCACAATAAAGCATCAGGTTTCGCTAAAAATTCCGGTTATTAAGTTGTACACCCAATATCTCAACATATAATATAAGAAACATAGCGAATACCTATCCTACACATTTCAACGGATCCTTAACTTTCAATACAAATAAACAACAACACTAATTGTAGCAATTATGAGCTGAAACTCAAGAACTAAGTAATTAAAAAACACAAACACAGAAAACAAACTCGAGTAATTTAGCCATTGGCATTCAGCCACCAATACCTAGATTGCTCCTTCTCATCTCGACCAGCCTCAAATGAGTATCTCCATAAGAAACATTGGTCTCGTGAACTCAAATTCGGAGGATATTTTATTTTCTTATCGATAGCCCATCTGAACTTGTGTTACATGATTGGGACGCTGTCAAAATCAAAAACATATGGATTAATGTCTAAATACACAAATGCTTCTGCAGAAGCGAAGCTAGTAGCTAGGCAAGTCTCTCAGTTACAGATTTCGCTATATGATACTCAAGAAAGTTCAATATGAAGATCTCAACTTTTGTCACTTTAGCAGTTTGATAAATTCTTCTATTCGATATATAGTGCTTCCAATCCATCTCAGACTTTTTATACAAACGAGTAAATACACGAAGATATTTCCTTTCGAAAGCTCTTAATCTTTCCCTAGTACTAGCACTCTGGTTGTACCAGACCTGTCATCCATATGTCAAAACTGGTCTTACCAGGGTCTTGAAACACGGGATTGATGTGGAACCCTTCTAAACTATCCTCACTAGTCATAATGTGGAAATCCTTCCAATTACATTTCAGGTCTTGATTGATCCCTGCAGCATTGTCCGGAACAAAATTATTTCGCACTTCTGCGCATTTATTTTCATTCACCAGTTTTCGGTGTAGAGCTGCCCATCACTAAACATTTTTTGAAGGTTGCTCTTGACTGTTGTAGCCTTTTGGTCTGCCGTATAGATGATCAGATTATCAGCAAACGGTACCAATGATTGCGTTGCTGAGACGCTAAAATCAAAGCCGTTCAAGAGCTTGCGAATGAATATTGAGAAGAACAGAGGCACAGTAACTTTTTCCTGCTGTAGACCGTTCAGAACCTTAAAACCGCGCATTATCTTCAGATTTCTATCAATTACAACAAATTGTTTCCTATTTAATATATTGCACACCATGGCGACAAGGTGTCTGGGGAGCCTGTTCTGAAGGAGTTTGAAAATTAGTCCACTTAACCCTACCGTATCGAAGGCTTTTTCCATATCAATGAGACACAATCCAACACATTCTCTATCATTTAGTTTCCAACAGATGTCTGAGGTTACTTTCGTTATTGCATGTGTTGTCAAATGCCTGGCACGAAAACCAAGTAGCAATTCGGCATCAACTCATAATTCTCAATATGGGCGTTTAATGCATTGTTGAGTATCACTTCAAACACTTTGCTGATGTTAGGCAGCAAGCTGATTGGGCGATAGCTTTTGGGGCACGGAAATTCTTTTCCTTTCTTCAAGATCGGAAATACTTTAGCGTTTTTTCTCTTATTAGCGAAATATGAATTGTTCAACATGTTGTTGAACAATATGCAATAATTCCTAATAGCAACCTCAGGCAAATGTCGGAGAGCTACATTTGGAATAACGCCAGTACCACATGATTTCTTGTTTCTTATGAAACATAGTTGACAAAACAGTCAATACGATTCAAGCTCAGTAATGATATCAGATGTTAATGTTTCATTGAAATGAAGAATTGATTCACAGTTCAAGCTTGATTTGAAGTCAGAAACTTTTGCTTCAACGACCTCTGAAAATATATCATTTCCTCTCTCGGCGTTTGGTAGATTAGCCAATTCAAAATGTTTTCCAATCGGCGCAAGTCTACGCAATCTATTACAAATAATACTGTTTCTATTTCTATCCGGAGTCGTACTGTAAATTTCGATACCAATACTATTGAGGAGATTTATCTCATCACTAGTGACTTCAAGATTCGATACCTTTACTCGAGACTTCTTACTGACTTCGAAAAATGCCATCTGGGTCCTTTACACTAATACTCTTGTAGCGACTGACATGCACATTTGTACAACACTTAGTCACTAAAATACTTAGTTACTTCGTTTGACATTTACATATACAAAAATAATTTATAGGAGACATTTATTTTTAGATCAATTAATTAAAGGTAAGAAGCTTAGTTTTCATTTAATATTGATCTTTTAAAGACAACATAAGTATCAATTGTATCCTTGAATTGTATACGTCGTTTATGTTACATTAATTAAATTTGTAAAGTTGATTTAGAGCAAGACCGGCTGCTGACCAAATCGAAATGATTCAATTAGTGATCAGAAAAAAGAAGAATGTATTTAGTTAGAAGAAGTTATTTTAAATCGTCAAACTTCATCCTTCTATTTTTCCAACCATTCATCGCTGACCTCACTCCTGAAGTATGAACGAATTAAGTTCCGGACATTGTTCATGTGTGATTTCAGCAAAGCCAATGTGGGTTGGTTATAGTCCAAAATCACCGATAAATATGGTTGACGCACGTAGGAAGAAGGCTTTTCAATCTTTTTAACTTTCCGATAGTTTGTGTTTCATATCCTTCCATATTGTTTCGATGTTTAATCTTGGGAACTACTTTCTCAATCGTTTCCAATGTTAGCTTCTCTGATTTCGACAAATAGAGGTCTGTTTCATCGGTAGTCAGATTCCTGTCGCTAGGAACCATTGAGCAAGCACTACCATTATAGAATGAGGACGCTGCTTCTGGTACTCTCGCTTTTGAAACTTTCCGGAATCTGTTTTTTTTTTAAATTCAACCGATGATTTTCACGTTGAGCTGAAATGAGGAAGACATCATCTGCTTGATGATTGATTTCCATTACGATTGCGTTCTGGTCGCTATCGTAAGGAAACACCTGAGGTTTCCATTGAGGATTATTAAAGCTGAATTCAAGTCTTGCATCAGCAATGCAGAGGCCCAAATATGAATTTGTCTCAGGATATGTCGGGAACTCCGACCCATATAAAATCCACCTATATTCAATTTCGCTCTCTGTTGTCCACAATTGCAGGAATACACCTCTTGGATTATTGTTGGCATTCAGCCATGACGTATGCTTGTCATTCAGGTTACCGGCAAGAATATAATAACCATACAGTCGGTTCAATTCAAGTACTTCAAACAAGAAATAAGCTCCTTGTTGAACTTGAGAACATTTCTACCTGTTGCATAAGCAACGAAGAAGTTATCCCCACCTGTCAATGAAATTCTGAAAACGGATACTTCAATAGATTCAAAGCTTTGAATACGATTTTTCTTTTTTTTGGGAATAATAGGGTCTTCTAACCAATACCCCATCCCATCACCGTGCACCATACCGTTTCTTACGAATTCAAAATCCTTGAATGTTATGGAGTGGCATGAATTGAGGTGGGTTTCAGTGAGAAACATGATGTCAGGCTTTTGCTTAACAATGAATTCTAGGAGATACTCACGTCGATGTTGAGTAACAAAAGTTTTGACGTTGATCGAGATAATACGAATCCTTTCCATGCGAATGTGACTCTATGGCAAGTTATTTTGAGGCATTTGAAAGACCTAAGTGCTGAAAACAAAGTTAATTTTAAAATCTTTTTTATTGATTTCCTCCGATAAAGAATTAAGTTGCTGGTATATTCTAAGAAGCAGCTCATCATTGCCCCCAACATTATTTACATTATTTGCAGCATTTTTTGCTGGTCTTCTAGCGGTGAGTGCAAAAATAATACTCAATGCTTGACGAAGTTGGAAGGTATGACACTGCGATTTACTTGTGTTTGCTTTGGAACAAATTTTACTTCTGCATCTAGATATCGGGAAGATCCTCGATATGATGCTGAATGTCCAAAAATATCGCATTAAACACAGTATAGTTTTTCTTTAGGCTCCGCCTGAGCTAATTTGCACTCACCGGGAGCACGAGCTTTTTTAGGGTTTTGTACTAAAATACAAAACCCTATTGCAATCACGACCTGTGTCCGTCTGTCCGTCTGTCCGTCCGTCCGTCCGTCCGTCCGTCCGTCCGTCTGTATGTCACAGCACTTTTTCTCCGAAACTATAGAGGCTACAGCTATGAAACTTTGTAGAAAGGTCAGAAGTGGTGACCTCTTGAAAGTTGAAGGGTGGAAAACTTTTTCAAAGGCGTTTAAGGGGGGTCTCCCCATATAAGGGGGTGACCCCTCAAAAAAAAATTTTCACCATTGGTAGTCGAGTGGGGTGTCATTGGAAAGGTCTCAATGAGATCTTTTCAAAACAAATCTTAAAATTGTCTTATAAGTACCGAGGGGGGCCGGGGAAGGGGAAATGTACGAACTTTTCGCGTACCCCCCCCCCTCGCGATTGGACACCTTCCATCCGAAAAATCTGAAAAAAATCATGAATGTAGGCCTTAATGAGTACAACAACAACAAATACATGAGAAGTCGAAATTCACTCAACTTTGTTAGTAATAGTATGATTTATCGATTTTGTGTTTTCTTGAATAAAATCTAAACGGTACCCTTAAACTAATTAAAATTTAGCAAAGAGATGACTATTTATAAGATTAATCTTTTTGGAAAGTTTCATAAAGATCCAATAGTATTTACCGAAGTTATAGCGATTTGTATTTTCGTGTATTACTATGGAGCAATATGCCCTGTATTACTATGGAAACATATTGCTATGGAGCCATATGCGCTTTTTACCGACTTAGACACTACAGCTTTGCTAGAATTTGCATGAAAATTTCAGGAGTGATAGGTATCATGAAGATGAGTACATACAATTGAAACAAGTTGGAGAGGCAGGAGAGAGCTCCTAGCAAAAGGGCTTTGTAACCATTCTAGAATTCGAAAAAATAGGCCATGAATCGATGATTACAGTACAGAGGAGTGGCCCCTGAAAAAAATTTCATGAAAGGTAGCCGATATGAGTATCAACTGAAAGTTCTCTATGAGAGCTTTTCAAAACAGTTCTTAAACTGACAGTTTTTGCTTCAGTGGGAGCACAGGGGGGGGGGGGGGAAATACATGAAAAATGTGTTTCCTCCCTCGCGAATGGACACCAGTGATCTAAAAAATCTGAAAAAAATATCAAAGGAGATATTTATGGGTATAACTATAACAAATGCCTCAGAAGTCAAAATTCGTTCAACTTTGTTAATAATATTATGATCCTCGAATTTCACATTTTCTCCAATTAAATCGGCTTTGACATGTTTCTTGATTTTTTTCGTTGCTGGTTACTGCATTTTGTAAGTTGAGTACAAAACCCTTCTGACATGAGCATAGGTCTGTCTACCCAACTTGTTGATTTTTATAATACAGCTGAACAATTTGGATATCGCCAAACATCAACATCGTCGACCGCAGCTACTCCCGAGTAGACATAAACGATTCTTTTCCGCCACGCCAGTTTTGCATATCATCTGTCGAGGGAACCAAATACAAATACACATGCAATGACGATTTGAAGGATCATCAATTGCAAAGAGCTTGTAGTGGTCCAGACGCAACAGTAAAAAAGTTTGGAATTTTCTTTAATCTTTGGTAATAAGAGTAGCTTTCGCCACCTTAGAATGATGATAATCTGTGTCTCTCTCTTTGATTCACATTGTAGTTTCACTTCATGAATTATTATTTATTTTCTTGTTACTTCCCAAAATAAGGTTGAGATTGAGATTCCTGTAATGTTTGAGCAAACGCCAGAATGTCCTAAAAAAGGAGAGCGGAAAATTTGAATCCACGGTCTTCAACTCCGATATAATAACGAACAATCCTGAAGTCCACAAAATGATCACGGTAGGAAAAAACTGTGTGACTAGACAAATAAAACACCGTTCTGTGATTTCACCGCCACCGTCAAAAATGTGGGTTAAGTACTACATTCAGAAATGAAATCCGATAACCTCTCCCAAGAAAAGAGGCCGCAAAGTACAATTGACATCTTGCGACATCAAGAAGAAAGACTTATCCGAAAAGCGGGAGACGTTTTAAAAAGAATAAAATCTGCATGCAACTCACCAAAAATTAGCAAAGGTGTAAAGAATGGGCTCCTTGAACTAGAGGAGCTCCTTGACCCCATTAGGCATTACTGGAGGGGCTGGTTAAAGGTGGAAGAGAATCAAAAGGCCAAAGATGAGCAGAAAGCTTAATACACAAGGCAGGCACAGATAGCTCTACTGTCAAACTTCAATAAAAGAATGGCATCTAGCCCAAACGAAGGAGATCGGGATGAAAGAAGAAAGAAAGGGGCACTTGATGGGCCAAGAACGCTAGATCAATGGTTTCAGATAGTGCTAACAAAATGAGTGGAGAAAACCGTAATGAAACTCCTTCAATAAGTGCCAGAAAATGAAGTCCGGGTAACTAGCAAAAAATTCCTGATGTGAAAATGGAGCGAAAAAAGTCCCGACAAAGATAATGCTCGTAAAACCTCAAGGTGGCTCATCCATCGCAGAACTACTGCGGGATACCAGGTGAAATGTATGGCCCAAATACACAAACACTGCTATTAGGGCAGTGCAACTCAAGTGGCCAGGCCACATACTGATTGCATTCGGACAGAGGCCAACAATCAAGGAGCATTCTGTGATGCAGTAAAAGCGCAACTAAGGCCTCGCTTGCGTCGATCGCAACGATCAAAGTAAGAGACAATGACTACGTCGTGGACCTGGCCGAGGTAGAGAAGGTCACCAAAAGGAAGCTTCCTAACGTGAGCAGAATCAAAACAAGGCTGACACAAGAAAACCATAGAGAATAAGGTATAGCCATCATTGACTTGACCGAAAAGGACGCCAAACGATTTCTGAATAAGGGCAAGGTAAGAATAGGGTGGGTTACTTGCAGGTACGATAAAAAGCAGCGTCTCTTCAATATTTCAAATGCCTTGGCTATGATCACACAGCACAAGCAGGCAGAGGACTCGAGAGGAGTTCCCTGTGCTGCAAACGCGGTGAAATAAGACATAAAAAAAGAATAGTGTACAATGAAGGTAGTCTGTATCTTTTTCTGCAATGCTGATCCAAGACAAGATTTTGGGCATGCCTTGGGATGAAAAAAAATATCGTGTTTTCCAGAAAATCTTGGCCAAGGTAAAACTAGAGCTTTGATGACCCTCATCCTGCAGGTAAGCCTACACCGCAGTACAACTGCCCCAAAATCTGCTTGAGCAGTATGCAAGGGACATGAAAGACGATTATTGGGTGCTGAGTGTGGAGCATCATGATAAAAATTCTGCTTCATGGTATCCTGATGAAACTGACACTGCTACTGTCCGGGTTCAGAACAGTGACATCTAGGCGGAGACTTGTGGACCAGGTGATGATTTTGTATGAGTTCTGTGCTTAGGGACCCTTTCTTTAGTGTGTACCTAACGCTGACCAAACCGATGTCATCTTTACAAAGCAAGCTTATTGTTTTGGAGGGCACTGTCTCAAACGCAGACGGCCACGTGGTTGTTGGAGGTGAATCCAATGCTGAAGTAATCGAACAAACAGATCCGTGGGAAAGCAAATCCTAAATATAGTGGCAAAAACATTGCTTGTTATGTTAAACACTGAAAATTCGCTGACCACCGTATTGGCTGCAAAAGAACCAATCCTAACATGCGCCTAAGACTCCTTAGTATGGAGTATACACAATTGGAGAGTACTAAAGGGTTACTGTGCCAGTGATCATCAGTATTTTCTTCCGACGTCTCGACCTTCTATAATTGGGTGAAACATCGGAAGGATGATCGTTGAAATGTTCGTCGGTATGCTCGTGGCAGAAATACCGATGTAGGACGATTCGCAGGGGACAGAAAAACTGGCATCTCAAGGCATGATGAACTCAACTTTGGGCATCTTCATGAGTGCTAACCATGCCCTATTGAAAACTCCAGCACGGTAAGACCCCAGTTTGCTGGTGGTCGATTAAAACCGCTGAAAAGTAAAGGAAGTTTCACAATCTTCGGCGTGAGGCTCCACGGGCATGGAACTGCAGCGAGGCATGTAACTAGGTAGCAGCATATAAGACATCCAGGAAATTCCATCGCAAGTTGATTAACAACAGCAAGGCTCATTGCTGGCAAGATCTAGTGGACCATGTGAAGAAGCTTGGTGCTCTACAGAAGCCTTGAATACATGAAGCAGACAAAATAGAGGAGATAACTCAGATACTCTTCTTTGCCTATACCGCCCATGTTGATACTACCAATGGTGAGACAGTAATCGAGTGCCCACTCTTCACACAGCTGAAAATAGAAGAGGCAACAGTATCATTGAAAGCAAGAAAGGCTCCAGGTCCAAATGGTATCCCAGCTGAGGTATTGCAACTTATCTGTCAGCATTGTCCTGACTTGCTGCTCAGCATATTCAACGTTAGCCTACGGGACAGGTTTCCCGGTACGATGGGAGGTCACTAGGCTCATGTTGATCAGCAAGCGCATAGCAAATCCTGGATCACTGTCTGCATACTGCCCGTTATGCATGCTAGATACTGCTAGGAAAGTTCTAGAAAAACTCATCAAGGGAAAACTTACTGACGTGATTCGTGCAGTTGGGGACCTATCTCTTCGGTAGCATGGCCTAAGACTAATGTTCTACCATTGATGCATTTGCAGTACGGTCTTAAAGACACTTGACATTAGGAATACCTTTAACTCGGCTCGATTGGTGGATTTGCTGGATACAAAGGAAAACCATTTTCAAGTTCCAGAATATCTGATGCAGCTTTTGAGGGACTATCTGAAGGACCGAAGCCTGCTTTAAGACATGACGCAGGGCCAAAGAAAGATGCGAGTTACATCTGATGTGGCCCAGAGATCTATCCTTGGTCCAGACATGTGGAACGTATCTTAAGATGGGCTACTGAGACTGAAGATGCCAGATGAGTCACGCTAGATCGGCTGTGCGGATGGTTTTGTGGCTCTAGTTGCTGGCCACACTATTGAATAAGCACAATTTAGGCTAGGTATGCTAATGCACTGAGTGATAGACTAGATGACTGCTCGTGGGTTCAGGTTAGCACTGCAGAAAATTAAAGAGATGATCTTGACAGAAACGAGAATCCCTAGAGTTAAGGTGGTTAGTATTGGAGACATACTAATCGAATCAAAGCCAGCGCTGAAGTACTTGGGGCTACTGAGCAACTCAAAGATGAGTTTTTCTGAGCAAATCAGGGTAACGGTTGAGAATGCTGCTTCGGGCAAATCAGCTTCTGAGTTGACTTGTGGTCAACATACGCGGACCCAATTCATCAAGAAGACACCTCTTGATGAGCGCTGTAGGATCAGTGCTGCTATACGGAGCTCTCAGTAATAAGGCGTATTGAAAACACTTAGCATAGCTGTAGGTGCAATGAAGAGGAGCATAGAGGACTACACCTTCATATCCGATAGTCTCTGATTCCGCAGTGAGGGTTGCTGTAGGTGTGATGCCTATTGCCCTCCTCGCTAGAGGGCACTGCACTTGTACTTGCGTCAAAGCAAGAGAAATAGTTGCTACACAGTTTTTGCGTGCAAAAATAGGACAGCCTGCGACTGAGCCTCTGCAGAGAAACAGGGGGTCTGACCCGGGTAATAGAGTTGCGGTGATGCTTGTGTCGGTTGACAAATATAGCCAGGTGGCACATTATGTTTGGGCAGTCCTAAAAGATAAAAGGGACTCACAGCAGCCGGAGCTGGGGGATCATTTGTCTGGCAATTCCTTTTCCTCTCTCCCCTCCCACTAGAGGAGGGAAACCTCAGTTTTAAGGCGTTCCACGACATAACATAAACGAGACCTGGTCCAAAGTAATGTGTTAAACGGTTCCAGGCTAGCTTCTCGGGTTGACAGGGGGTGTTTAGTGGGTAGTCCAGTCACTCATAGGCTTGGGAGGCTCACAAACAGTACATAACTGGCATTTACTTCCCAACTAAAAAAACGATTAAACCTGTACTTAGAACAGACTTATTTAAATTTTTAAACATGCTCTCAACCCTTTACGATAACCTTGGTTACAAACAGCTTTTGGAAAACCTCTTAGGTTTGGTGTTATATTTGATGACAAATAAGTTACATTTCGCCTTGACAACACATTTCAATATAATTTTCAACGAAAATAGTAAACATTTAACCATTTATAAATTAAAGATCAAATGGTTAAATGACTGCACACTGTAGTGTAGTGAAATAACCAATTTTAATGAATGTTAAATTCAATATAATATGAATTAAAATATTTGCTACAGAAATCAGCCATCACTAAAACAAAAATATGTCATTTAGATCATTATATGCATGTAGCAGGGACATTTTTAAGATACTTCTTTGGAAGCCGTTTTCATATATTCAATATGAGATACTACTACCTACAATGAAACCAACATATTTTAACATTTCCTCCAAGTACCAGATAATTAGATCTTTTAAATTCCAAATCAAACATCCACTTCCATCCAGACGAAGAACAAACTACCACCTTCTGGATACAAAATAATAGCTGCAGGTTGTCTACGTGCCAGGCATACAAAAGATGAAAGCTACGAGTATATTTGAGAAACTGCAGAACAAGAAGGAATACACCTCATCGGTCTCCGTCACGGCTTTCATTCATTCATTTATCCATTCATTCAGCCCCAGCGCCCGGTTCCTCGGGTGTCTGATGAAGAGGGTTTGTTCTCCAGCTACACGACAATATTAAAAAAAGCGTATCTCCCGATTGTGTCATCCCTAATGAGAAACAACAGACAGAAAGCACTAGAGCACCTCATTCCATTGTGTCATGTAATTTTAAACATACGACAAAGATTACAAAAGAAAATGACTTCCACTTGACGTGACACGTCGTCTTGGGTTGATTCCCTTAACGTAGTTTTGTAGCAGATCCTGCAGCAGCTCCCTGGCAGATTTTAAATGGCGATATGGGCTGCGGTATAGGTCGGTGGTGGACAGAGAATGTGACAATGTTGAAGGGTGCATGGTTCAAATTAAAGCAATTTGACGGTTATTGTGTTGTCCAAGTGCACCCCATTTAAGTCGCTACCCCCCAATAAAATCATGGAATTTGGCGAAGGGCAAGCTGTCTTTATATTTTCACATCTTCAGCCGGCTCGGCAACTGGTGAGGAGCTTCCGATGGTACCATGTGTTAGGAAAAGCGCATATTATCTAGCCTATGGGCATGTGTTGAGTTTTCAGATTGGTATTTGCTGAGAAAGGTTGAGGTATGTTAAATATTTTTAGGATTTGTAATGCTTAAGGGTTGCGGTTGGTTATTAATTTGACGCGATAAATTTAAACTTTAACTGAATTACTAACTGAAGAAAAGGCTTAAAAAATTAATAAATCGTCTTTCTATTCAAGTTATGTATAAGACTTTAAGATAATTTTTATTCATTTTCAAATCAGCCTTGTATTCCTTCAACCTCAGTCATATCATGGATATAATATTTTATTCAGCAGTAACTTCGTAAATGCGTCCAATGTGACATGTGACAAGCGTCTACGCAATCTGTTTGCATTGAAGATTACTTCCAATCAAAGGGATGTTAATTTTATTTGGAAACATTTTTGCTAGGGTGCGTTCACTACCCTAAAAAGGTACCATGCAAGAACGCATCGCCACATCCTCATTTCATGTGTCATTCGTAATTTGCATGTGATGTTTTGGTTAAAATGAGAGTATGCTGTCAGTGTACGAAAAAACACACCGGTATATACATGACAAGTGCCTAGTTAGAGGTTTTTTGGTGAGTGTTTTTAATTAAATTTAATTGGTAGCCTTTTCATAGGGTTGTTTCATATTATGGCATGAAAATCTAATATCGGTACGGATGAATGAAAATATTTTTAGAGATTTTTCGTTAGTTAAGGGTTTTAATGTAATATGTTTTGTGAAATTTATTCATAATTAGTTTTTTTTAACAGTGGACAGTGGAATCTGATTGGTTACTGAGCTGCTTCAGAAAGAACCAGTGATACACTTATTCATTTCATCTTTTTCATATCCTCTTTCATCATATTCCGAAAGGAGAAAGGATATGGATTGGTACCATAACCACACTTACAACAGAAATATTCAAATTAATTATTAATTTTTGTTTTTTTTTTTTATTTTTATATATTTTTTAATTTTGTTAGTAATATTATTATTAAAAATGATCAAGACACACAATCTAACTATCGGATTGTAGGATAGCACACACATATAACCAATTAGAGGAAATGTGACGTTAGTAACTAAAAACAAGAACAAACAAGTTGAGTAAGCAGGAGAGTGCTCCTACCAGAAGGTCTTTGTAAACATCCTAGGGTTAGAAACAAGTTTTCTAATGGCGTGAAGCGATAACTTGAATTATTCATCCAATACTCTCATTCATCCATACTTTCATGAAAAGGATATGGTCCTGTAAGCGTGTCGTGGTGGTTATTTACCTGATGTTATTTATTGCTTTTAAGGGCATATATTCTTCTTTATGATGAAATAAACATCCGATCATTTATATTAAAAAATGGTATTTTTTTAAATATCAAAATAACACCTCCTATTGGAAAACCCTATATCAACCATAAACACATATTATTGTTGTTGTGTTTCCATATAATTGAAATGACGATAACTCACTTGATTATGATTCGATATATATCTTATATGAGTTTATATAATTGCAAACTTTCAAGAAGTTTAAGGTTACCTTTTTGCTTTTATGGGCCAAAATGTAAAATCTGCAAATCATACTATTATTAACAAAGTTGAACGAATTTCGATTTCTTAGGTATTTGCTGCCCTTATACTCATAAAGACCCACGTTCGTGATAATTTTCAGATTTTTCGGCTGAAAGGTGTCCAATCGCGAGGGGGGGACATACATTTTTGGTACATTTTGCCTTCCCCTGGACGCCCTAATTAATAAAATGATTTTTTTATTTCAGATTCTAAAAGTCCTAATCAAGACCTTTGATACCCCACTCGACTACCTTTGATTAAAAAAAGTTTTAAGGGCCAATTCGTTATTAGGGGGGACCCCCCTTAAAAATTTTTAAAACTTTTGGTAATGCCTCAACTTTTGAGAGACCATCACTTCTGACCTTTCTACAAAGTTTGAGCATTCTAGCTTCTATAGTTACTGAAGAAATCAGTTGTGACGCACGGACAGACGAACGGACGGACAAACGGGCAGACAGGTCGCGAAACTAGTAGGTCTTTGTAAATAAAAAATTTTACAAAGACCTAAAAAAGAAGAAGACGAAGCTCTTTTCGTATTAATTTCAAAATTTTCCAACAATTTTACTCTTCTATCAAATTTTGCAACTTCCCAGTCAGCAACTAAAGGCTGCTGGTGTAAGGGAAGTTATTTAATGTTCAAAATCTTAAAGCTTTTTAAATAAAAAAAAAAAACAAAGTAAAAAAAACAAAAAACAACATAAATTAAATTTAATCAGGATCGCAAAACATGATTTCTCAGATTCTCCAAACCTCAACAGTGTGTTCCCTAAGTAGCTTCTTAAATATTGGAAAGACTTTAACCTTTTTTAACTCAGTTGGTAATGAGTTATATACTTCCATTGCCAATCTAACAGGGTCGCTATGTTTTCTTTTAGTTCGAGCAAACGACAACTTAAGATAATCATTATATCTGGTATTATAAAAATGACTGTCTCAGTGTTTGATTAGCTGGACACCCGATTTCATTTCAGAATTAAGTATTCTGAAAATAAATTTAGCGTTTTCCATATATATCATCTGCCTGATACTAAATTTCTTCGTTAGTGGATAAAGGGTAATACTAGGGGTCAGTCTATCTAAGCCATGCATAGCCTTGACAATCTTATTCAGCATTCTATGAATTGAATCAATGTTCGATTCCGAAGTATGACACCAATTCATAATGCCATAAGTAATCAAAGGCAAAACATGAACATTATAAATTAAGTTTTTGAGACCAATATCTAAGTAATTTTTACACCTAAACACCCTTATCCAAAAAACCAATTTCGATTTCAGACTACTAATCTGTTGAGTCCATGACAATCTATCATCTATGATAAGACCTAGGTATTTCCACGATGCTACACGCTCAATACTTTCATTGAACATTTTAATGTCCAACCCAATATCTGCTTTGTTTAGTTGTTTAAATAGCATAAACTTGGACTTTTTAATGTTTATAGTTAACTTATTCCCTAACAACCATGACCCGTACTCCTTTAAATCGTCATTTACTTTTCGTTCTAATGCACTAGGAGAGAAATCCGAATATAATAGCATTGTATCATCCGCATAGACAAAATATTTGCCCTTCAAATTAGAAAAATAAATATTATAAATGCATAAAATAAATAAAGTTGGACCCAATATGGAACCCTGCGGAACGCCTATGTTGATTTTATATTTATCACTCATTTTCTGATTCAAGCAAACAGCAATTGTTCTGTCCTTCAGGAAGCTTTCAAATGATTTCAAAGGAGTGCCTCTTATTCCTAGTTGACTTAAGCATTGAAGCAGAATCAAGTGATCAACAGTGTCGAAGGCCTTCGCTAGGTCAACAAATATTGCTGCAACATATTTACCTACATCTAGTTCGTTGTTGATGAACTGTAAGGCATCAGTAATAGCAGATGTTGTGCTACCTTTCTCAATAAAGCCATATTGGTTTACATCAAATCCCAAAGAATCTTCAATAAAGCAAATCAGACGTTTATTAATTATTTTTTCAAATACCTTACTCAAAGTACTAGTTAAGCTAATAGGTCTATAGTTATTAGGGTCATTTACATTGCCTGATTTGAAAACTGGCAATACTATAGCATCTTCAAAGTCTGTAGGAAAGATCCCATTAGATATGAAATTATTAAAGTCGGATACCACATGTGGAGCTATTATATCACTGACGAGTTTTAGATGTTTTGCCGCAATACCATCACTACCAGCCGGAGAGTTCTTTAAAGAGTTCATGCATAACACTACTTCTTTAGTATTGGTAGGCTCAAGGAATATAGACTTAGAGTTATAAGGAATTTGCTTTCTATCAAAATTTAAAAGATTGAATCTTTGGTCAAGTTCTTCCGCTAATTTTTTTCCAACAGATCCGAAGTGGGGTCCAAGTGAATCAACAGAAATATCCGAAATTTGATTCTTAGTCCTGTCAGAGGAGAATAATTCTTTATTTAGATTGTTTAATACATTTTTTTAGCTGATCTAATCAGAGAGTTAACCCTATTTTTTTGTACCTTGTATTTCTGGTTCAATATAGGATCATCCTGGCAATTTTTTAGTCAATTAAATAAATCATTCTTCCTCCTAATTTTCCTAAGAAGATCACCAGTTAACCAATTATTACTCCTAGTTCGAATCATTCTGATGGAAGAAGCTGATTCTTTTGCATTTTGCATGATTTTTATTATTTCAGAAATAGATATATAATCATTATAGGCCGTACATTTGCTTCTAACCAATTCAATGAATTTAGTTTTATCAAAACTATAAATTTTCTTCTTAACCATAGGAGATAAAAATTTTTTAATTCCTTCCAAAGTAATAAATAAAGTGCTATGGTCAAGTTCTGGCCAATCATTATATTTAATACTAAAAATTGCTAACTGCCTGCTTAATGTAGAGACAACATGATCAAGGAGAGAAGCACGATTATCAGTTATTCTAGTTAGAAGGTTATTCATTACTGTTGCTCCATTCATAAGTAGCATATCTAAATAGTTTATGCTGCAATTACTATTTTTATCCAAAATATCTATATTAGACTCAGCTACAACCACCAGGTTTCCATAATTCTGTAATATACTGTCCAAATATTCAATAAGCTCATAACTATTTTCATTGGGGGCCTTATAGAAAGTACAAATACTGATAACACCTCTATCGCTTTCAAGAGAAATAACTAAATTGTTACAATAACTATCAACCAGTAGGACTTTACCATCAAGATGATACAGATTGACTTCGTTACTACAAATCCATATTTCACACGAAACATCCAGATTCTCATGCGAACTACAAAACACCTCAAGATCTATAAACTTATTCCTTAAACTTCGAATATTAGCATAAAATATACTTAAATTGATGGCAATTCTCATATTTCAGATAAGTAGTTAATCTTCCTCTGGAAAGTTTTAACAGCCTTGAGGTGCTCAGGACAATCTTTATGAGAAGCTGGATGCGAAACATTCTTATTATTCACCAGCAGACAATTTGAGCACTTCGAAACCTGAGATTTACAATCTTTTGTGCTATGATGTTCCGCACAATTGGCACAAACCTCTTTCTGACTTCTACATCTCAGAGAAGCATGACCGAACTTCTGACACTTATAGCATCTTCTGACCGTCAGCTCTTTTCTGCAGTAGTGAGAATTGAAGTCAATATTTATGTATGTATCTACCAGTCTCCTAAATAATCCTCCCGGAACTTCAAATATCATCGAAAATTTCTCATTTTTTCTACTTTTCCAGCATTTAACAACTTTCAAAATACCATCAGATACATTCGGATTAAGGGCCTCAATCTCAGCCAGGAGCTCATCACTGTCAAAAGACCTTTCCAGCCCATGAACTATAAGCCTAGGGTTCAACTCCTTAGTACGCTCCACAGAGTACGACTCACCTAGACATTCCTGCAAAGAACCGACAAGATCCTCTGAATTGATTGAGCTCTCAGTCTTGAGAATAATTCCCCCATCTGACAATTACTTCTTATATGTGATAGAAATTTTAGCAGCTGCAGGTTTAAAAGACTTCTTAATTTGCTGCATTGTATGATCAGCAGATTGTTTAGATTTTGGACGGACTATTACTCCTCCGTTGAATTTGGGGGATCTTTTTGCCGGAGGGTTAGTCAAAGCAGCTGAATACGATCATGGCAGATACGGGCTCTTTTCTGAAATTTGCTTTTGCAAATCAATAATTCTGTGGTTTAGTGTGGAATTGGAATCGACTAATTCGGCAATTTTTTCAATAATATCACTATTGCCTTCTTTCGCAAGTGGAACTTTGCATTTTATTGCCTTTGCCGCAGAGGCCTCATCACTAGGACAGACCCAGAATACCCACTTGGTAACATTTTTCACGGCATTATAGATTTCATCACGCATCTGAATGCAGCTGGTATGAAACCACTTGCCACACACTTCATCGCAGGATCGTTGTTCCGAACCGCTTTACCACATGAGCCACACTTGCTGGACATTTCAAGTGTAAATAAATTTCAAGTGAAAATAAATATTATAAGGGAACGAAATCAATAATTTTTCACACACCTGTTGAGGTTATGAAAATCAAAATTCAATGAAATCAGTTTTCAATTCCTTCTATAGGATACTAGTCCACTTTCACAGAAAATCGACTTTTCACAAGAATAATTATTAAAATTTCTTCAAAAATGCTTAAAAATTTGATTTTACTTTGGATGTAAACTAAGTAGCACTTTGACACTTGACTTCTTCTTCTTCACACGATACAGAAAAAAGGAACAATATAACTCCAAAAGGTATTTCTTCCATTCAGGTATTATTCGAAAGATTTTCAATAAATGTGAAAATGGATTCATTAATAGATATATATATATATATATATATATATATATATATATATATATATATATATATATATATATATATATATATTGATAAGACTAAAAGATAAGAGTTTAACTGCAGTTTAGATTTATTTCCGGTGTCATTTGCAGCAGGATTCACAGGCTATAAATAAGCTTCCTTATATAATATAATAATGTTAGAATAGCTTCAAATGCTTCAAATATACAGACACAAATGAGCTTTAAGCTAGTATCTGATATAAACTTTTGTCGACGGCAGTTACCCATGCTAATGAAAGTTGCATCAAACGGTGAAAAAGGAACTAGTAGATAAGCTAATATGTTAAATAGACGGTCGTCAAGGTAAACCTTTGCCTTCGTTTAATGGAGTGAAGTGGTTCACCAGCCCTTAAATTTAAAATTCTAATGATCAGTTTACTATTCATGTAAAAGATTCGGCAGCAATCTCGTAAAAAACATGAGATGGCACAGAAAGTGGTCATCCTGGCACGCCCCGGATAAAATTAGCTCTGCAAGCGATGAGCTATTCATAGCCTGGAATTTGCAAGGACCACTAAAAACCAGTAAAAAAATGTCATTGGTGAAATAATAAATCAGTGCAAGGTATCTACACTCCGAAAGGTATATTTTGGGTGTTACAAGCGCTTTTCGTCGTCTGATAAGGAGGAGTGCTTAAGCTGTAAAGTAGAATATCTTTGTGCAAGATATTGAGATTCCTACAAAGCCAGTTGGAACAATATCCCTAAGCATGGAAATGTTGAAAGAACAGGGTATATGTAGAACGAAGTGGAGTATTCATCAGCGAGAATATGAATGGTGAAAGAGTTACACAGAAATCTTCAACAGTCTGCCAAAATATCGCTTAACTTCAAAGTAAAAACTCTAAAGTTATTCCAATTCAGAGGTCCTTGTGCTTTTTAGGTTGAATACAGCCGTATATATTTTCAGATAGACTGTTTACAAATATCCTTTATCATGTGAAAAAGCAAAAACATGAGCGAGAATTGAAGGAAGAAAGTACAGTATCTCTTGATTGCTTCTACATTTAATACACAAGACAGAGTGCTCACTTACTTATAGGTGACCTTAGAAGGAAACGTTTATTGGTGACCATGCAGACTGTTTCCAAACAATCACGAATAGCAAACATACTAAAAATAGAGGAGATTTATTATTTTTTGTAAGCTTAGTCGGCCCCGGTGGTTACCACAGTTAAGTACATTTAAAAAAAGAGAGTGTTACCAAAATGTTATCATCCATCCACGGGATATTTTGGTCAGGGCCTATGGAGACGGAACATGGATTGTACACCACCAAACCAATTCGCTTCCCTCTTCTAAAGCAACTGTAAATCTCTTCAAGAGAAACACTCTTGCAACCAAGAAAAATTGTGCCACTGCCCAATCAATCAAAACCCTACAATATGCGAGAATAGGCCCGCACAATTCCCCTACAAGGCAACCTATAATTCCTTCAAGTGAAAAAAGAAAGTTAGGCCCCGTTCTTCCGGTTTCTTTTTTTTATGCGAGCCCTCAACCACTCCTGTTATTAAGGAAATAAAACCAATTCTGGTGTAACACTTTAATTAAAAAAAACAAGGAAAAATGAAATTCTTCAGGTAAAATGGTCACAAATATTTGTTAAATAAAAAAACTGGTTTCGCAATTACTACTGGAAAAGAAAATTAAACTAATTGGCCAGTTTTTAGGGTTTTGTTAAATAATTTTACAAAACCCTATTAAAATCGCAACCTGTCTGTCCGTCCGTCTGTCCGTCCGTGTGTCACAGCAGTTTTTCTCGCAAATTCTCGCACCAAATTTTACATGTAGGTGTGAAATGGTGCTCTCTTGAAAGTTCAATTACGAAAAAAAAAAATTTATGAGGTATTTAAGGCATTTTCATCAAAGGTAGTCAATATGGGTGTCATATAAAAGGTCTTAATGAGAACTTTACAAAACAGGTCTTAAATTTACATTTTTTGCTTCAGGGGCGCACATGTAGGGGAAATACTCGGAAAATTTGTGTGTCCCCTCCTCGCGATTGGACACCTGCAATCCAAAAAATCTGAAAAAAATCATGGAGGTAGATATTTATGAGTACAACAACAACAAATACCTTAGAAGTTGAAATTCACTCAATTTTGTTAAAAATTGTATGATCTTCGAATTACAAATTTCCCCCAATAAAATCGTATAGGTACCCTTAAACTCAAACAAAATACGACATTTAAGTAGTTACACATAAGGGCCTAATACTCTACGAGTTTAATGAAAATTGAATCATATTTGCGAAGATTATAGCCATTTTGAAATTTCTGCAATTACAGCAACAATAACACGCGGCTTTGGTATTTCATGGACTTCCCATCGGTTCAAACACTGCAATTTTGATTTGATCTTCTTAAAATTTCCAGATAAAATTTATGACAATACATATTTTTTTGGTATTCATGATTTGAGTGATTTTTGTTAGTTTGGAACAAAATGGCACCCGTTGAAAATAGAGAAACAATGGATTTTCCTTTAAACGTGCAGATCTCTTCGACACGTTTCTTGACTTTATTTGTGTCTGGTGATCGACTCCTAGAAGCCTAGTCATCAAATTTTATTTCATGCTCTTTCTTTGATAATAAGAAATTTTTTCGATATACAATTTTCAACGTTGCTCTTCCCTTTACCTCTAGAAGCACTGAAAGCATTTTTATCATCTTCATCTGAGCTGACTTCATCATGACTCTGCATGGTGTCAGAATCTTCCTGCCTTTCCTCAATAATTTCTTCTCCAGCTGTGTCCAAGTCTTCATCTGCTACCAAAAAGTCAGAAGTTGGAAGACCTTCCTCAACAGTTTCAATTTCGTTATCGATGTTAACTTCAGACAGTTGCACCAGCATCCTTTGTATATCTTCTTCTGTTGGGAGGTCATACAACTGTGTATTCCTGAAGCCAGGAATACACTAAGCCAAAACCAAAAACCATAAACTACGTCAAAAAACAAAAGTTTAAGTAAACTGAAATACATGTTTCAGATAGAGAATACACCATTTTGTAATAAATTTCTTGAAAACAGTGAATTTCATCCAAATTTGATTGCCCTAGATCTCATAGATCCCTCGTCTCCTACGGTCGCAAATTCAATTCCACTAGGATTTAATTGAAAGAATGTAACACATTCCCTTTTCAGGCTATATGTGGTAAAAAATTCCGATAACTTATAAACGCAAACACTTCGTTTATGGTCGCAACGAATCTCGTAGATAACGAGAATATTGTCACTTTGTTGAGTCATTAGATGCTAACCCAAGTGGAAAATAGGAGATGCGGCATCGCGCTGAATTCAAACGAAGTCATGCAGTATCGATTGCAAATTTTTGCGATTCCACAAATCAGAGTGCGATCAATACACTGTTAAACGAAACAATCTTGTTTTCAACTATATATATTGTTACATGCACGAATGATTTTCCGAGTTACTGTCGCAATTGTTTTCACAACCATTACGAACATAATGATCAACAAGCGAATGTACTCGGAAACCCACCAAGCATGATGAACATCTGAAAGTGAGTCACCGCCTATTCATTAAGCTGCTTGAACCCTCCACATAGTTCGGCAATGTACGAGAAATGGATTGAATGACTAGAGACCCTATATAAAGGCGAGCTGACTGGATGGGGGGATTCATTCAACCACGATAGTTAAAAACTGCGAGAGTGTGGAGTGCGAATTGAAAAGCGATTTCGATCGAGTAAAAGTAATGGCATTTTCGTTGATTGTTAAGCGAAGACAGTTGTTTGAGAAATTTATAGACAAAGTGAAAATTAAAATTGTGAAATAGTAAAATGAGTGATTGTGCATTTTAAGTAAATAAATTAACTCTTTAATTTAATTTAAAAGACATTGCGTTTTCACTTTCCCGGAAAATTAAAATTATTAGCCGCGAACCGTAACACGCGACAATATATTTGATCGAATTATAATTACTTCAAAATTTCTGCGCGAAAGTACGTATTTTATCATTACTATCATTGACACGGAGTGCTGAGTCCACCATTTGGCTCTTGGCTCAAATTGTTTTATTTAATATTAAGCGGAAAAGCATTTAACTGCTATCCATCGAAGTTCATTATTTGCTTCATGCAATGTCGAATAGAAATTTTGATGCCAAGGACCCAGATCATTCAGGAAGCGACAAGTTAGACCAGACAATCTAAAGGAATGTTATATTTTATATCGGTATTTGTGGTGTAAGTTAGTATAGTCATATGGCATGTGGCTTTCACATAATTTAAAAGAAACGGTTATGAAAAATTTACGATTATGACAGTTTACTCGCTGAAGTATTTCATCTCGGCATTTGGTTGGAAAATGCATGTATTTTGATTAACACTGGAATTATATTTACTATTTACTATTTAAACAGCCATGCATTCACTGAAAATAGTAACTACTCGTTTCCACTTGATGCTGATCTGGATCGTATTTCAATCTTCGTGGGATATCCTCAGGTAGTCCATTATCACATTATGCCACTTGACAAATTATCATCGGCAATTGTTTTGATGCTTTTGGCGATCACTATCTATTCTTTTATAGGGTTATCCATTTTACGCTTGGGAAAGTAAAGCTAAAAAACCCATAAAATATTCGAATGGAAACAAAAATTTTTATTCAATATAAAGATTGAACCTTACCATTATACGCAAAATACAACATTATCCAAATATCCTCCACGGGACTTCTTGCAGGCCTCAATCCTTTTGAGCTAATTTTCAATGACTTTTCGGCACATTTCCGGCAATATCTCGGCCATAACTTCACGAATATTGGTTTTCAATTGCTCAAGATTTTGAGGATTGTTTGCGTAAACACGATCTTTCGCATAGCCCCATGAAAAGAAATCCAAAGGTGTTAGGTCGCAGGATCTTGCGGGCCAATTGACATCACTCAATCTCGAAATTACGCGTCCTGGAAATTTCTCTTGCAAAAGTGCTCGGTTAGCCTGTGTTGTGTGGCTTGTGGCTACGTCTTGTTGGAACCACATGTTTTCCAGATCATAATCTTCAATTTTTCTCCAAAAATAATCGGTTAACATCCGTCCCTAGCGGTCAGAATTGACTGTAATGGCTCTTCCTTGATCGTTTTCAAAAAAATACGGGCCAATAACAGCACCAGACCATAATACACACCATACGGTCACTTTTTCCGGATGCAAAGGCCTTTCCGCGATCACCTGAGGATTTTGAGAGCCCCATATGCGGCAATTCTGTTTATTTACGTAACCACTGGGCGATAAATGAGCCTCATCACTAAAGAAAATTTTGTTCGAAAAATCGTTATCAATGGCTTGTTGTTCAATCACCCAATTCGCATACATTCTGCGTTGGGTATGGTCTTGAGGCTTAAGTTCTTGAGTGAGTTGGATTTTGTACGGATGGAGATGCAAATGTTGAGCACGTCGAGTAATCGACAAATTCGGGTCTTCCTGCACACTTGGAGCAACGACAGCGATATTTTCAGCGGAACGAATGTTGCGATGATGCACAGGCCTTCAAATATCAAGAACCGACCCAGTCTCTTCAAATTTTCTCACTGTGTTCGAACTTGTTAGCTGTGTAGGTCGATTATGTCGACCGTAATGTCTCGTAAAGCCCTAAATGTTGATACAGCAGAATCTCCATTTTTATAATAAAAAGTTTTTCGACTGTTAAACTATCCACATTTCCAAATGGCAAGCCTTCAGCTAAAAACCGTGCTCTGGATGACATTTAATTTTGACAGATGTCAAATGGCAGGATTATACTTTCCCAACCACGAAATGTATAACCCAGTATAATGCTTGACTTTCCCTGCTAGCAACTAACGAATTCTCGCGTAGATCAAATGTTGACCTGTGTTATGTAAATAGCTACATCTCACTTGATTACGATTTGACTTCAATGAAATTTCGTGAGCAGTGGGGTCTTAAAATAATGTACATCATTGGGAAAGTTTAAGAATAGCTGAAGATCTCTCTGGAGCCTTTGTTTCCTGCAACAAGTGCCTCTAACTATCCCGGTCCATTGATCGCGTACTTCAATTTTAAAATTTGAGCAGCAATTACCTGTCTTCATCGACGGAGTTACACCAGTGTTTCCTTAATTCCCCACTGGTGTCCGCCCATCAGTTCTCCCAACGAATACCTTGGTTTAAAGTATAAAGATATCGTTATCATTTCGTGGAGAAATATGCAAAATTGCCAAATCATACTTTTACTAAAAAAGTTGAATGATTTTAGATTTCTGAGGTATTTCTTGCTCTTGTGCCTATAAAGGCATACCTTCAGGATTTTTCTGGCAATGGTTGGATGTCTTCACTGGAGATAAAAGAGTCTAGGAATATAATTTCCAAAGCACGAAATTCACCAAATTTACACTTCTGCACTTTAATGGTGAACAACTTGCTAATTCGCCCGCTGACGCCACTAGATTAACGTCGATTATGAGTAAGTGAAATCTAACTCATATAGCACCTTATCAATGAACCATTGAAAGGTTTGCGCTGAATTACGAAGACCAAAACTCATATATAACAACTTGAGTAAGCGGGAGAGTGCTCCTGCCAGAAGGTCTTTGTAAACATTGTAGGGTTAGAAAAAAGTTTTCTTATAGCGTGAATCGATAACTTAAATTATTCATCCAATACTTTGATATGAAATCGTTCAAATTTTCGCAATAGATGCACAGTTTCTTTCATAAGCACAATGCAGCCGCCATTTTGATTCAGCGTACATTTTTCTGAATGCTCGGCCGATTAAACATATTCTAGTTAAACAGTATCCAGTAAAATTTCATGAAATTGAAAGAAAATAAATGTCCCTAGGTCAATTTAAAATATGTATCAACCGGAAACACGTGTTATTGTTGTTGTGATTCCATACAATTGAAATGGTTATAACTCACTTGATTATAATTTGTTCTCAATTAGATTATGTGAACGGATATATCTTATATCAATATATATAATTGGAAAATTTCAAGAAGTTTGAATATACCGTTTTGATTTTATGGGCGAAAATGTTATATCTACAAACCATACTATTATTAACAAAGTTGAGCGAATTTCAATTTCTGAGGTATTTGTTGCCCTTGTACTCATAAAGGCGCACATTCGTGATAATTTTCAGATATCACGGCTGAAAGGTGTCCAATCGCGAGGGGCAGGACTGTAATGATTTTCTACCTTTCAAGTCCAACGCGGAACCGACCTCTCATCGGTTCTAGACGTTAAGTCTGAGTAGTGCCAACGGATGGTACCAACCGGTCAACCAATCCGTGCACCGTAACCCATTCACGCGGTGGCTGCTTGTCGGCCAGCTAGTTCGGAGAGGATTTCGGTCGCGGGTCTCCGAATGGGTTACGCTCAATTACAATATTTTCAGCCACCTGAACATGCCCGTTTTCCAAACGCGTTATCAACCAAAACATACGGAGAAGGAACCTACTTTACGTTACTCCGTATTTCTTCTTATCACCAGTCAAGAATACCAAAATCTAATCTCCATTTCGCGTTCCCGAAGTTTCGACGCGGTACCGAAAAATATGCTACTCGAACTCAACCCGACGAAGACTACTCTAAATAAAATAACAAAACAACAAAGGTACCGCGTACCGCGCGCGACGCGAAACCGACCTCAGCGGATTTGTCGAAACCCTACCCTCGCGACGGCATACCTACCCTGCACTTCCTTTCCCGCTGAAAAAAAAGAAGAACCACTGAAAAGGAAAGTCCGTTTTTTTTTGTTAGCAATTCATTGTAATCAAAAACATTCCTTTAATTCATATAAAAATATAAACTAATTATCCGGGAATATAGTCAAAATAATTGACATGAAAATTTCATAAACCAAAAATAAAATGTATAACATTTAACAACTTAACTAAAATGGAAAAGAAAGTAAACATAGGCACTTTAATTAGTATCAAAGCTACTTCGCCACATCAATCGAGAATTCTGAACTTACAATAAATTCTTACAAGTTGGTGATGGATGGTTGCAACAATTCAGCACATTTGTAAGAGCATCAAATTTTAAATTTTACAATTTTTCTAGTATTTACGTGCTATGTCTTTCGCTATTTGCAGAGATGCTTGTAATGGCTTTGCCTTATAATTTTTCTTTTTTATTTCATGCCTTGGTTTTTCTATTTTTGCGCAGTATTCTTTTAGTAACACTCCGTTATTTAAAAATTTATATCGATATTGTGTTATTTTTCCTTTTTTTTTTTTTTTGCTTGGCTTTAAAATACTACTGTACGTTATTTTTCTATTTCCAATCGGGTTACACAAATATATATACTAGTGTATAAAGCAACTTTCGTTTAAAATATACGAGTACCTCTATTTTCGAATTAATTTGTAGGTGACTTCTCCTTAACGCTCCGGTAGTGAACTATCGTTTTGTACTTAATAATTTATGTATAATTAATTTACTGAAATCTAGTGTATATGTAACTTATGTGTACGACTTAGTTGCCAGTATTTAAGAAGCGATTCTTCCCTAATCATTGTATTAGTTTCAATATGCCTCTCTGCACGAAGTATTTTTATCATCAATTCTAAATCAAAAACTTAACAAGTACACTAAAAGGAGGGCATTGATCATGTTAATCCGCTGGATCAGCTAAACTAGAAGGACTCAGGCGGGATATTATTTTAGGAATTTCTATATAAGAGGCCTTTTATCATTTCATGTCTTTTGTTCCAAGTATTGAAATCAATGCTATATTTATAAATACCATCAATGTTCTTTTTTTTTTTTTTCCAAATTTTCAACGCGAGTGTTGCATACCTAACTTATTTAATTGCTCTTTCTTGCCTTTTTAGTAAATCTCAATTCATTGTCCCAAAGTATTTCTCACGTTTCATTGTTTTATAAGGATATGAAGAAAAAATGATCACAATAGTCTCTTTGCAAAATGTTTTGATTGGTGTTAAGTTATGTTAAGTTTGCACGATATTTATCGTTGAAAAACTTTATACTCTCGATAGGTTGGTAGGATGCACAAATTTAGACGAGAACTTGCTTTCTCCGTGCGATCGGAAAGAATGGAAGGGAAATTAGCTCTCCTTGGATTCAACATATGGCTTGTCAATTGTCCTTTTACTTATTCTGAATGTTCTGAATGACTTGAATGTTTTATTTCGAGTTGAACACGCATTTCTATGAGTTGTGTTTTTTTTCTCTACTAGATATGTCACAACACGTTTTCCAACAGAACCATAAACTCCGACGTCTATCGCTACGTTTCGAATGACTAAAATAATTTTGAAAATCTCTGCGCGGACAAACTTGAAACGTTTGTACAAATAACCGAAGAAATGCTCTTATCATCAACGATACTGGCTCGCAATCTTTTAGTTGTTCTTCGAGTTTAAATTACCCGTTTCCCGTTCTCGAATTATAACCAAATAAACTTTATTCTATGTTAATTCATTGTCACGAACAAAAACTAAGTATTAATATTCACGGTTAATCTGTAGCTAAATGGTAAATCATTCATTGCCTATGATATTATTGAATTTGTTTTTCTTACGCGGTACTATTTTGTGTGTTTGATTTGTTTTGTTTTTATTTGCCGCTGATTTTTATCGGTTGTTACTTTTATCTACCATGTATTCATAATGTTATATATATACCACTCTAGTTTTATTAAGCGTTGTTGCACTGCCACACAAAAACGACGGCATGAACGTGCATGAGAATCACATTTCTCTCCTTAGGATACAATATAAAAGTCGCTATTAAAGTGTCGTGTTAACATATAGACAACAGCCTCGTATGTTGCCATCATGATAGCAGTGTTTGGTATTTGACGGACTAGTTGTGTTGCTAATCCCCTATAGATTCCAGCCTTGCCCTCTTCTTTCCTTACTGTATATAACGTTTGCCAAAACGTTCGATATTTGCTTCCTTCTACACGTAATCGCGTTCGTGCAACTTCGTGCGGGTACGCAATACATGAAGCAACAGTCTTCGATATACCGCCGGCCAGCATAAACTCAAGAAAATCTCTCGACGTCTTACCATCCAAAGGATGACTATGTCGTAGCTCGATAAGTTTCGCTTTAAGAGCTTCATAAATCACAAAATGTATAACAGTTTCGGATATATCAAAATAGCTGGCCGTTATTCCTTTATAAAAACCACGAAAGCCCGACGTTGTATAAATTCGTTTTATACATTCACGCACGGTCATTTGATTTTTTGATTTATAATCCAATTGCAGGCGCGTTTTCACGAACCATATTGGATTTGTTGCTGTCGATGCTGCGAAACCGGCACATGTTGCACTTATTATATGAACAACTGGTGAGTCTGGTGGGAGATTACCTAGCTTATTTAATGTGATCTTAGATTGTATGTAGGGGTTGCCCAATATTCATAACCTCAAATGGAACGGACGACAAAGTTCCCTATTGCGTGGAACTAAATTTTGTCTTAGGACTCAAACTAATATGGTAAAATGTAGTTACCGATAAAACGTTGAATAACTGCACCACTTGAAGAAAACCTGCACGCCAAACAACTGTTGCGTTTGCCCTTCCGACTGTGGGTAGGCACGATAGTGCTAGTAAGTGCTCTGTTGACTCTTCCGTCGAATTTCCAGCAGTGAGCGAATGACTCCACTAACAATTCCGTCGGCCCGCGAAGGAAGGTCGCTCCCGCCCTTAAAGCAAAAAAATAATTAATTCAGATTTCAACTGATTACAAAAATTTACCGGCTCCCGTCTCCGTGTTAGCCTGACACTCGTTGAAGGTTATGTGACGAATGACACTTCCACCCAGTTTCCACGTTTCTATCTATTCGATGTTTTGATGTGGGGGGCATTGCCAGATAGATATGCTTCGAAATGTATCGGATGGTTCATAAATATTATTTTTCAAATATTTATATCCACAGATATAAATATTAAAAAAAAAAAAATATTTTCTGCGCAATGATATCCGCACGAAAGATGAAGTCTGCTTGCACTTCGAAGTCATACATATCTGGCCGGTTGCCAGGGTTCGGGATCGGAATCACTTCGATTCCCGGGCGTAGGCGTCACATTACACATTCCCCCCCCCAAAATCGAAGTAACTCCGATCCCGCCTCCTATGTAAAAGGTCTTGGTTGGGGCCGTGGCGGGTCGAAGGTCGATTTAGAGGAATAGGCTACAACAATTTCAGTGAAGACTCGATAGTGGCTATACAGTAGGGAGTCAGGTGTTACTCGGAGGTCTTCGTCCAGGCAGAGATTTAGGTAAGCCATGGTTTTTTCTTTCGCGGGAAATAGTTGCCCTTCATCGTCGAAGGTCTTTTGCATGGTAAATTCCGAGGGTTTTACCAGCCATGTCCGCGATGAGGTATCGGGTGGGGCTTATTACTTGTAGGACTCGACACTTCACGAATTTCTTGTCTAGTTTGGCATTGTAATGTCGGGTGGCATCGCTCTGCCGGAAGTTTCGACGATATATCTCGTCGCCTACCTTAAAGCCAGAAGGATGAGATCGCAAGTTGTACCGCTCCTCTCCCATCCGTCGACTTTCTTCAATCTTCTCCCGCAGTTGTTCTCGCAGAAGTTGGAGCTTTTCGTGCGGTTCCAGAACCACGATTGGGTCCTCTAGCGATTTCAGCTGCCGCAATAGCCGGTAAGCGCTCCCATGACCGATCATGTACTGGCCGAACACTGCAAAATACGGCGAAATGCCGGTCGTGGCGTGGTACGACGAGCGCAGCGCACTAGTGATGGCGGACAATTTGCGATCCCAGTCCCTCTGATTCGGGTGGACATAGGCGCGAATGGCCGCTATGAGCGTACGATTCAGTCGTTCGGATGCGTTGGCTTGTGGTGAATAGACGGCAGTTCGTTGGTGGATGATGCCGTATTTGGACATTAGGTCTCGGAACTTGCTGGAGGTGAACTGGACCCCATTGTCGGAGACAAGTTTCTCCGGAACTCCAAACATGTGAAAGACTCGGTTCTCCAAAAAGCTGATTATTGGTCCAGTGTGCATGTTACGTAGTGGTTCTATGATAGGGAATTTAGAGAGCTGGTCCAGGACCACGACAGCTCCCGTGTGACCAGAAGCAGATCGAGGGTAAGGACCGATAAGATCTATGTACAAGCGCTGGAACACGCGTTCGGGGACCTCAACCTTACCCATGGGTGGCCGAAGAATGGTGTTGGGCGCTTTAGTGCACTTGCATAGCTCACAGGAGGCTACGTACGCTTTTATCTGTTGTGCCATCTTAGGCCAAAAGAAACAGGTTTTCAACCGCCTAAGTGTACGACCGTATCCGCCGTGCGCACTTGATGGGTGGTCATGAGCCCGCCTGATAAGATCAGTGGTTAATTCTTCGGGCACCCACAACTTCCACTGTTCTTCTTCTTGTATGGGGTCTCCGGATGCGTGTCCCATCCGTTTGTAAATAAATCCATCCGTCAACCGCAGTTCAGGAAGCTGGGGCTGTTGATTCTGGATAGTGTGAATCAGTTGGGTGTAGCTGGCTGACTTGAAGGCAGGATGGTCCAAATCGATCAATTGGGGGCTGTCGTCCTCCTGGACCAACTCGGCTCCTTCAGGGGCAAACATTCTGGATAGGGTGTCGGGGACTACATGCTGGCTTCCTTTTCGGTGGCGAATTGTGAAGTCAAATGCCTGTAGTTTCAGTGCCCACCTGGCCAATCTGCCGTTGAGATCAGTCTGGCTCATTAGCCATTTCAGAGACGCGTGGTCCGTAACGATTTCAAAGGTGTGTCCCTCCACATAGGCTCGGAAGCGTTTCACTGCCAACACTGCAGCTAGACATTCCTGCTCGGAAACCGTGTAATTTCGCTGGGCTGGGTTCAACTTGTGAGACATGAAGGCTATAGGTCTCTCCTCGCCGTCTTGTGCAACCTGGACTAAGACTGCTCCCACCCCATGTTGACTCGCGTCACAATGGATTGAGAACGGTTTGTCAAAGTCCGGGCTGTGCAGTACGGGGGCTGTAGTCAGACTCTTCTTTAGCTCTTCAAAGGCTCGCAAGCTGGGCTCTTCCCAGACGAATTTACGTCCCTTACGCAGCATGTCGGTCAAAGGAGTGGTTATGGTGGCATAGTCACGTACAAAACGCTGGTACCATCCGCATAAGCCTAAGAATCGGCGTAATTGTTTGGTGGTCTTGGGTAATGGAAAAACGTCAATCGCTTGAGTCTTTTCCGGATCGGTCTTGATATGGCCATGCCCAATGATGTGACCTAAATACTTCACCTCCGTCATCACGAACTGGCTCTTCCTTATGTTGATGGTTAATCTTGCCCTCCGGATGTGTAGAGCCACCTCCTGAAGCAGGTCGATGTGTTCGTCAAAGGTCTCGGTTATAAGCAGCAGATCGTCCAAGTAAACGAAAACTTGGTGCCGCAAATGAGGTGGTATCACCTTATCCATAAGGCGCGTCATCGTTTGGGGGGCATTACACAATCCGAATGGCATGGTCACGAATTGATATAGGGGCCGACCTGGGACTGTGAAGGCTGTTTTCTCCTTTGAACCGGGGTCTAAAGGAATTTGCCAGAAGGCGTCCTTGAGGTCTAAGCTCGTGATGAAATGGGCTTTAGGCAATCGACTCAAAATGCCTTCGATCAACGGTAGAGGATATGCGTCCTTGACTGTGACGGCGTTCAAGCGTCTGGCATCTAAGCATAACCGGACCTTGTTCGGCTTGACAACTAAGGTGACTGGGGAAGCCCACGCGCTCTGTGATTCTTCGATTACGCCTAATGATAGCATTCGATCCACTTCGGCATATAACGATTTTTCCTTCGCCGGAGATATGGCGAAATGTCTCTGTTTTATGGGTTTAGCATCCCCCACATCTATAGTGTGGAACACCAGGGCAGTCCGCCCGAGACCTTCCTTCTCGTGCGATGGAAAAGCCGATATAGCCGAGTCAAGACGCAGTTGCTGAGTTACATCCAGTGTATGCCGTAATAAGTTAGTGGGTTGAGATTGGTCAGGAACGGTGGTGACGGACTCCAGGGTCGAACCGGAAAATAGTGCCGGGGCCAAGTTAAATTTTCGAACGAAATCCACTCCTAAATAAAGATTCTGGGTTAACTGAGGTATGATGAAAAATTCCATAGGTTTAGTTACTCCTTTAAAGGTGACATCCGTCATAATTTTTCCCACTACAGAGTGACGAGTTCCATCCGCCGTGCTTAACCAGGAGGTGAAATGACGGATTTGGTCCGCGTGCCTTGCCAGTACCTCCCCTGCAAAATCGGCAGATATGCAATTCACACTGGCTCCCGTATCGACTAAGCCTGACACTCGTTTCTGCAGGAGGTGTACTGACGCATATGGCCGAACGTCATCCCTCAATAATTCGTCTAAGTGTATGTCCTTCAACACTTTTCTCGACTGCCTGACTTTTCTCCAGAAGCTCCGCATCCGACGCGTGGCTCGCTTGCTTCGCGGTTGGACAGTTGTGGCCAATTCCTCATGGAAGATGCGCTGTCGAGTATCCAAGTAATTCCGCAGCCTGACATGAAAAGGTTTTACATGCCAAGGAACCTTCGTCTCGCTATCATTTCCCTGCGCATTGGCCTCGGCGAAGGACGGCGTCGGTTGTGGAACTTCGGGAGAACTGTGTTTAGCGGTGCGAGTCAGCAGAGTTGGAGTCATGTTGGGAGCTGGGTCATAGCTAGTGATGGGGTCTGGATTGGTCCGTCCGGGGTTTAGGAGTGCCGACGGGTGGTCGCGGCACTCGGTGGCAAGTTTTTTCGCCCTTTGCAAGTTGCACAATCAGGTGCGTATGTGTCGGCCTTCCCGCAGCGGTAGCAGAAAAGCGTGGCCTCCGCTGGACATGCATAGAACCGATGTCCCGGTTGTCGGCAGTTCCAACAGACCGTCGGGCTAGTAATTGCTTCAAGGGAGGGTCGATTAATCAAGGCTGGGTCCTCAAGCTCCGGTGGTGCTCCGCTCCTCGGTACTGGTACTGGATCAGCAAGCAGGTGGTCTGCTGCCATCAACTCCGCGGTGTGATGATTTCGGGGATTTGGTCCCGTTATGCGAGGTTGTGGACGGAAGGTACCTCGTCGCTCATCCAAGTGTTCTTGTCTACGCGCATGGAGGCGCAATCCCTGTATGGTGTTGATGGGAAAATGCAGAAGGCTGTTCTGGAGATCCCAGCGCATGTTCTCTCTGATAATTTCTACCAATTCGTCCTCGGGCATGGTATTTCGCAGGCGAGTGCTCAATCTCACTATACTGGTGTAGTACTGGTCGAACGGTTCGTGAGCGCCTTGTTTCCGTTTCTTTATTTGCTCTCTTAGCTCTCTCTCAGTGAAGCCATCCTCAAATCGATTGCGGAAGGCTGCACTGAAAGAGTGCCAAGTGGGACGTGGCGTTGACTCTTTAAAGCTCCAGTACCAGTCGGCAGCGTCACCGCTGAACAAAAGATGTGCATGCCGGAGGAAGGCCGAGGAATCACCTCCCAGGGTGCTGGATACCAACGCCTGAATCCGGAAAAGGAACCGGTCCGCCGATATCATATCGTTGAACCCTGTAAAGTTCAGGCGCCAACTCTCCATGATACGAGGCGTCGGGTCTCGAAAAGGTGCCAATGCGTTCCCGGGGGGAATCACATCCTCTATTGACCTGTTGTACTGAGCTGCCTCGGGGGCTGGAGGTGCCAACGGAGGTCCGGTGCTGTGTCGCGGTCTGTATTCGGGAGCTCTGGGATCCATTCCCGAGTTCCTTGGAGGTGGGACCCATTGCTCGGATTGTCGGGAGTGGGGCATCGCCACACTGGGATTTGGCTCCCAGCCAAGCGGAGTTCTCACGCGGCTGGGTGGTTGGCTCAACGGGAGATTCTGGATCTTTCCCTCCAGGTTGCCAATCCTCTCCGACATATCCCTCATCAACGCCACGAGGGTGTCAATGGAGTGGGCGGAAGGCATGGTTGTCACCTCGGACACGACACTTGCGGCCGGAACTTCACCGCCTACGGCTCCTTGCAGGTCTAAAAGTGGTTGTGACGGTTCGGCTTCTGGAACTCCTTTCGCCACTGCTCCACGCGTTGGTAGGGGCGTTCCGAGGGGTACGTCTAGGGCAGACCGATCTATGGGTCGCCGGCATAACGGGCAAAGATCGGACGTGAGGAGGAGCTGTTGTACACAGGCACGATGGAATAGATGTCCACAATCCAATCGCACGCTGTGTACGCCCTCCACTACGTCTTCGAAGCAGATCCCGCAGTTAGCTGGTTGGACCGTTTTGGATCTGGTCCAACGCTTATCTGGGGTCCGCTTCGTTGCCATTTTTGTTTTGCTTCTGAAAGAGAGAGAGAAAAAATATATAACTAGACTTATTCCTATTATAACCCTAATATATAAATGGACAAAACTTACTACTAAATTAGTGGCCGATAGTGGCGAGCTATTGATAAGTGGGAAGAAAAAATTTATTTAAATTATACTTTCCTTTTCAGCAGTCGACTCCTTCAACGGGAAATGAGAGTGCGTGGTAATCTGCCGAAGAAAGGGTGCTTTTGGCCGATTTACGAAATTTTCCCCATAACCCACATACATTACAAAACGTTTCTAATCTACGTTAGATGACTCGACGAGACAAGTGGTATAGCTACCGTAACAGCTTAGTACGCGGTCAAAACTCCCGACGCGTGGAAGCATTCCGGGCTTCGCAACTCCAGCGTACGCCACCGAACGTTGAACCGATACCACTCGTCTATCACGCATACGAAATAAGTAGAATCCTTCCGCGACATAAAGGCAAGGTAGCCTTCTATTTTCTTGAGAGTCCATGCTGATAGGTAAACCCATCAGGCTGGCAGTTCCATCAAGAAAATAGAAGGTCCTTACAGGGGTTAACCTGGGACAACACATCGGAAGGATTCTGTCGCGAAAAAAAAAAATCAAACAAAGGAGAGCGGAAGCTACAACTCACGTGAAGCGACTTCTAGTGTGTATCACACAACTCCACTGCTCCTGATAGTGGGACTCGAGTACCAGAGTACCTTACATCCTCCGTAAAGGACCAACTCGTCAGAAGACGCGAAGTTCTTTCCCCCTTAGGATGTTTTAGGCCCCACGTTGGGCGCCATTTGTAATGATTTTCTACCTTTCAAGTCCAACGCGGAACCGACCTCTCATCGGTTCTAGACGTTAAGTCTGAGTAGTGCCAACGGATGGTACCAACCGGTCAACCAATCCGTGCACCGTAACCCATTCACGCGGTGGCTGCTTGTCGGCCAGCTAGTTCGGAGAGGATTTCGGTCGCGGGTCTCCGAATGGGTTACGCTCAATTACAATATTTTCAGCCACCTGAACATGCCCGTTTTCCAAACGCGTTATCAACCAAAACATACGGAGAAGGAACCTACTTTACGTTACTCCGTATTTCTTCTTATCACCAGTCAAGAATACCAAAATCTAATCTCCATTTCGCGTTCCCGAAGTTTCGACGCGGTACCGAAAAATATGCTACTCGAACTCAACCCGACGAAGACTACTCTAAATAAAATAACAAAACAACAAAGGTACCGCGTACCGCGCGCGACGCGAAACCGACCTCAGCGGATTTGTCGAAACCCTACCCTCGCGACGGCATACCTACCCTGCACTTCCTTTCCCGCTGAAAAAAAAGAAGAACCACTGAAAAGGAAAGTCCGTTTTTTTTTGTTAGCAATTCATTGTAATCAAAAACATTCCTTTAATTCATATAAAAATATAAACTAATTATCCGGGAATATAGTCAAAATAATTGACATGAAAATTTCATAAACCAAAAATAAAATGTATAACATTTAACAACTTAACTAAAATGGAAAAGAAAGTAAACATAGGCACTTTAATTAGTATCAAAGCTACTTCGCCACATCAATCGAGAATTCTGAACTTACAATAAATTCTTACAAGTTGGTGATGGATGGTTGCAACAATTCAGCACATTTGTAAGAGCATCAAATTTTAAATTTTACAATTTTTCTAGTATTTACGTGCTATGTCTTTCGCTATTTGCAGAGATGCTTGTAATGGCTTTGCCTTATAATTTTTCTTTTTTATTTCATGCCTTGGTTTTTCTATTTTTGCGCAGTATTCTTTTAGTAACACTCCGTTATTTAAAAATTTATATCGATATTGTGTTATTTTTCCTTTTTTTTTTTTTTTGCTTGGCTTTAAAATACTACTGTACGTTATTTTTCTATTTCCAATCGGGTTACACAAATATATATACTAGTGTATAAAGCAACTTTCGTTTAAAATATACGAGTACCTCTATTTTCGAATTAATTTGTAGGTGACTTCTCCTTAACGCTCCGGTAGTGAACTATCGTTTTGTACTTAATAATTTATGTATAATTAATTTACTGAAATCTAGTGTATATGTAACTTATGTGTACGACTTAGTTGCCAGTATTTAAGAAGCGATTCTTCCCTAATCATTGTATTAGTTTCAATATGCCTCTCTGCACGAAGTATTTTTATCATCAATTCTAAATCAAAAACTTAACAAGTACACTAAAAGGAGGGCATTGATCATGTTAATCCGCTGGATCAGCTAAACTAGAAGGACTCAGGCGGGATATTATTTTAGGAATTTCTATATAAGAGGCCTTTTATCATTTCATGTCTTTTGTTCCAAGTATTGAAATCAATGCTATATTTATAAATACCATCAATGTTCTTTTTTTTTTTTTCCAAATTTTCAACGCGAGTGTTGCATACCTAACTTATTTAATTGCTCTTTCTTGCCTTTTTAGTAAATCTCAATTCATTGTCCCAAAGTATTTCTCACGTTTCATTGTTTTATAAGGATATGAAGAAAAAATGATCACAATAGTCTCTTTGCAAAATGTTTTGATTGGTGTTAAGTTATGTTAAGTTTGCACGATATTTATCGTTGAAAAACTTTATACTCTCGATAGGTTGGTAGGATGCACAAATTTAGACGAGGACTTGCTTTCTCCGTGCGATCGGAAAGAATGGAAGGGAAATTAGCTCTCCTTGGATTCAACATATGGCTTGTCAATTGTCCTTTTACTTATTCTGAATGTTCTGAATGACTTGAATGTTTTATTTCGAGTTGAACACGCATTTCTATGAGTTGTGTTTTTTTTCTCTACTAGATATGTCACAACACGTTTTCCAACAGAACCATAAACTCCGACGTCTATCGCTACGTTTCGAATGACTAAAATAATTTTGAAAATCTCTGCGCGGACAAACTTGAAACGTTTGTACAAATAACCGAAGAAATGCTCTTATCATCAACGATACTGGCTCGCAATCTTTTAGTTGTTCTTCGAGTTTAAATTACCCGTTTCCCGTTCTCGAATTATAACCAAATAAACTTTATTCTATGTTAATTCATTGTCACGAACAAAAACTAAGTATTAATATTCACGGTTAATCTGTAGCTAAATGGTAAATCATTCATTGCCTATGATATTATTGAATTTGTTTTTCTTACGCGGTACTATTTTGTGTGTTTGATTTGTTTTGTTTTTATTTGCCGCTGATTTTTATCGGTTGTTACTTTTATCTACCATGTATTCATAATGTTATATATATACCACTCTAGTTTTATTAAGCGTTGTTGCACTGCCACACAAAAACGACGGCATGAACGTGCATGAGAATCACATTTCTCTCCTTAGGATACAATATAAAAGTCGCTATTAAAGTGTCGTGTTAACATATAGACAACAGCCTCGTATGTTGCCATCATGATAGCAGTGTTTGGTATTTGACGGACTAGTTGTGTTGCTAATCCCCTATAGATTCCAGCCTTGCCCTCTTCTTTCCTTACTGTATATAACGTTTGCCAAAACGTTCGATATTTGCTTCCTTCTACACGTAATCGCGTTCGTGCAACTTCGTGCGGGTACGCAATACATGAAGCAACAGTCTTCGATATACCGCCGGCCAGCATAAACTCAAGAAAATCTCTCGACGTCTTACCATCCAAAGGATGACTATGTCGTAGCTCGATAAGTTTCGCTTTAAGAGCTTCATAAATCACAAAATGTATAACAGTTTCGGATATATCAAAATAGCTGGCCGTTATTCCTTTATAAAAACCACGAAAGCCCGACGTTGTATAAATTCGTTTTATACATTCACGCACGGTCATTTGATTTTTTGATTTATAATCCAATTGCAGGCGCGTTTTCACGAACCATATTGGATTTGTTGCTGTCGATGCTGCGAAACCGGCACATGTTGCACTTATTATATGAACAACTGGTGAGTCTGGTGGGAGATTACCTAGCTTATTTAATGTGATCTTAGATTGTATGTAGGGGTTGCCCAATATTCATAACCTCAAATGGAACGGACGACAAAGTTCCCTATTGCGTGGAACTAAATTTTGTCTTAGGACTCAAACTAATATGGTAAAATGTAGTTACCGATAAAACGTTGAATAACTGCACCACTTGAAGAAAACCTGCACGCCAAACAACTGTTGCGTTTGCCCTTCCGACTGTGGGTAGGCACGATAGTGCTAGTAAGTGCTCTGTTGACTCTTCCGTCGAATTTCCAGCAGTGAGCGAATGACTCCACTAACAATTCCGTCGGCCCGCGAAGGAAGGTCGCTCCCGCCCTTAAAGCAAAAAAATAATTAATTCAGATTTCAACTGATTACAAAAATTTACCGGCTCCCGTCTCCGTGTTAGCCTGACACTCGTTGAAGGTTATGTGACGAATGACACTTCCACCCAGTTTCCACGTTTCTATCTATTCGATGTTTTGATGTGGGGGGCATTGCCAGATAGATATGCTTCGAAATGTATCGGATGGTTCATAAATATTATTTTTCAAATATTTATATCCACAGATATAAATATTAAAAAAAAAAATATTTTCTGCGCAATGGTATCCGCACGAAAGATGAAGTCTGCTTGCACTTCGAAGTCATACATATCTGGCCGGTTGCCAGGGTTCGGGATCGGAATCACTTCGATTCCCGGGCGTAGGCGTCACATTACAGGACACATATTTTTGGTACATTTTGCCTTCCCCTGGACCCCCTTATTCATAAAATCATTTTTTATTTCAGGTCCTTAAAGTTCTAATCAACACCTTTCATTTGATACCCCACTCGACTACGTTTGATTAAAAAAAAATTTTAAGGGCTCATTCGTTATAAGGGAGACCCCCTTGAAAAAATTTTTATTTTTTGGTTTGACCTAAACTTTTGAGACAAACAAAGTTTGAGCATTATAGCTTCAGTAGTTTCTGAGAAAACTAGCTGTGACGCACGGACAGACGGACGTACAGACAGGTCGCGCAACTAGTAGTTCTTTGTAAAAAATTTTTGGTGGCAGCCATCGAAGTTTGGCTACTAATGGCGGTCCTGTAGTCGTTTTGATGCTGTGACAAAATTCTGATTCACATTCACACGGGCAAGTTACGTCCGGCATTTCCGAGAGAAACTTATGATATAGCGAGATCCCTGAGATGACGTTCATGCTTTGTATATCTGACTTCCACGTTTGCCTGCAAAATTTGAGCTTGGTCAGCTTGTTGAAAAAGTGACTGCCGGATATGTGGACGAGTAAACCGATACGTCCCAGGAAATCCATCCAAATGATCGGCTTTGGGGCATCTGCATTGACGAAGTTCCATATCAAGGCACTAGGTGAGCGATTGTTAATGCCAAAAACCTATACTTGCGATAGTTGCTCTATTTGCTGCTGCTAGTTCATAGGAAATCATCTTGAGCAGGCCCTGAATCGAATATTGTGGGTACATTTATAAATCGATTCCGGTATCGACGGAGAAATGTTTTTGAGTGCTGCAGTCAGGGATAAACAAGCGGCAGGACTTAAGGTGGTAGTCTTTGATTGCCATCAGTGAATTCTACTCGTGGTTTTTGCTTTTGGATGCTGCAGGCTGATATGCACTATTTTGCCTCATTGCCGAAAATGTTGTGATACCATCAGAAATGGCCATTATTCTGATGCACTTTGAACTAGAGCACTTGTATAAACGCAACTGCGCGTGACTAGTGCTACATACTGTCAAACGTCTGGACCATTGTAGTGCATTCACCTCCTCTCCGATCATGTCGGTCTCCTCCTTGCGAGAACTAAGTATTACTTGTGACATTTACATGGCGAGCATAGCTTCAATAGATGACGGGTCTTATGATGCCCGTGTGTTGAATTAACGTCGAGCATTTTCAGATTCAGATAATAAGTTTTCACATCTTTCCATATGACAGCAAATTTCGGTTTATTTTTTGTTGTGCTCCAACTTTTTCTGAACATAACTAGTTTGATCTTAGTTCGCAGCCTCTTTTAAGTATACACCTGTATTGTTGATGATATCATTTGTTGAAAGTGTTAAAAAGAGGGTGAGAAAACAATACACTGAGTGCATGAATGCTCGATCTTTACTCATACAAAGTTGTAGAGCTATAGGTTGGATATTATCAAACAAAAATATCAATTTTTATTTATGAGTGAACAAAAAGCATAAGCATAGTTAAAAGCTTTAATTTCATCAATATTTTATATAGGAATGCTATATGCTCCATATATTTCGATACAAGCACAGGAAAAAAAATTGGTCTTTATTTTCCTGGAAGAGTTTAAATAGGTATTTGAAGAAGAAATATACTGGTTGAATGCACAGTTGTCTCGTTTGAATTTTCACGTTGACTACACGGTCTGAAGTATTGTTCTCTTCTATTTCTTCAACATCTCAACTTTGTTATTCCTAGCTAATCGCAAAAATCATCGTTCGTGTGAAAATCCCTTATTTTTCGAAGCTATTTATATATTTCTTAACTTTATCTATTCAATAAAGTCTACAAAACCCTTCACATGAGATGTGACAATAGGACGTGGAAACCCACGACTTAAATCGATTTTGGGTATATTTTCTTTTCGGCAAAACGTTTCCATTTAAGTCTTATACCCTCAAAATTTTCGTTTGAACTTTTTTCTTATCAATACCCAGCTTTGGTGTAGGATAAAACTGATACAAAACATATCTTTTTAGGTCTGTCCCAAGTTCCTTTCACTTTTATCGTGCAGACAATTCACAGGAAAAAAATTACACCTTCAGGCGATCTTTTAGCTATGTGTCAGACGAAGTCTTGTCCCTCTTCCTGCACAAAAATCCTATAAAGTATCAGCCTCAAGTCTCTGTTATGGTTTTTGTAACATCTTATATATTTTTGCTCTTCTCGTCTTCCTTTCATGAGCGTGTTAACAATAAAATTTTATCCTTTTCCGCCTTTAATTTCCGCAAAGCCAGAAATAAGACTAGGTATGTACGTACAATATGTATGAATGCACGAACACATAAAGTGAAAGCCAGAATTGTTTTATACCCTTAAGCTGTTTGTAATTTGCAGGGTTTTATTTTTTTTTTTTTTTCTTTATATTTTTGCGGGGAGATGAATTAAGAAGGGTGGTGGGTAAGATATTGCTGATAAATACATGTAGGAGAAACCAATGAGATATCCATATTGGAGATGAATCAAATACGGTCAGTTTGGATATTAAGACAAGAAGGCTTTCTCTGGCATCTTTTTGATTAGGTCAATAAATATTTGATTTTGGGATGCCATTGATAAGGCTGGAAGTGTAGGGTATTTCCAGTTTTTGCCATCATATGGGAGGAAATGAATATAAATGATATTGGCTTAGAAGAAAATTAAGTTCATTTAAGATAAAGATGGCTTAATATTTTTCATTGATCGGAAAGAGTTTGATTTTTGTGGTTAGCCTTTCGTATTTTCATATTTTGCTATTTTGAATGCATTCTATAAAAATCATTGTTGGTAGCTATTTATAGTGTTTTAAACTGAAATTTTTTAACCTATCTCAGTCGATATACCTAAAATGTACTCCTGTAAGTATATAGTGTATTAGAAATGGATTGAAATAAAATGGCTTAGCAGTCTACAGCATATTCTCGTCTTCCAGTATAAGACACATCAGTTGCTGGTGGGATTGTTTCCTTAAATTCTTTCATTTATTTATTTATTAGTTTTTGTAAATAAAAAGATGTGAAAAAAATGATTAATTATTTAAACTTATGACGTAAGTTTGATAATCTTTCATGGACTTACAAATATTCCTGTTAACTTGGAATTGTTCCTCCAACTTGAGCAAATATTCGCAGAACCAAAGAACATACAGGGAGAACATTGCATTTGTAACACAACATTCGTATTATATATATAAAAATTGATTTCATTACAAGATCAAAAACCACTTAGTTTAATTCACTTTTGACAAACATCCCAATGAAAATTCCCAGATACCTGATTTTTTGTAGAATTTAGTAGAAGAAAATGTAATGAAATATTAGTATTATTCAATGGCTCTGTACGATCAAAAACTGTGTAGTGAGCTGTTTACGCATAACGCTTCAGCCATCACATACTAGATGGCGGTGTGCATCTTTAAGACTTCGCCAGCAACTTGTCACTCAAAAAAAAATGAGGTTGAGCTTCAATCAAATTGTGAGAGTTTTTCTGGTAAAATAAATCAATTGTGTGCTTAAAAGTGGTTTAATTAAGGATCAAAGTTCCTTGATTTAGTTAATGATTGCACAAAATGAACACGATGCCAAGACCCGGGAATTAGGTATTTAACAAAAGTGTACTGTGGACTTGTGAAATATTGTGAGCTGTTCTGTCAACTTAGAAAAATTCCTTCGATTTGGTACTTGTCAAATTTCTATGGACTTGTGAAAATTTTTGCTTCATACTATAGTGACTTGGAAATATTTTATGTGTTTTCGGACTTGTAATTTTTGATGAATCTATACTACGGACATGGAAAAATGGTGGTCAAACTCCGTGATACTTGTGAAAATTTATAGTTTCATAGAGCGTCAGCTTTGAAAAATTCGAACTTTATGAATTGATTTTCAACTGAACTTTATGATATTACCGTATATAACAAGCGAAATTGAGAACTTAATTGAATAGTGTTAAAGTAAATCCGTATATATATATATATATATATATATATATATATATATATATATATATATATATATATATATATATTGTTACATGTACAAATAATTACATGCACAAATAATTCTGCGAGCTGCTGTCGCAATTGTTTTCATAATCATTAAGAACGTCAACAAATGAATTTACTCGAACCCACGAGAACCCAACAAGCATGATCAACATCTGCAAGTGACGTCACTCCATTCATTAATTTGCTCGAATCTACCAGGTACCTCTCGGTAGAACATTCGCCAATGTACGAGAAATGGGTGAATACGTAGAGACCCCATATAAAGGCGAGCTGAATGAATGAGGGGATCATTCATTACAACCGCGATAGAAAACTGCGATATAGTGGAACGCAAAGTAAAGACGATTGATTGTTTGAGTGCGAAGTGATTTTAAGTGGACAGTTGAATGACAAATTTATAGACTTAGTGAAAATTCAAATTGTGAAATACTAAAAAAAGTAATTGTGCATTTTTGTGATAAATTGAATAAACTCTTTTAAGTTAATTTAAAAGACATTGCGTTTTCACTTCCCCGGAACATTTAAAATTATTGGCCGCGAACCAATAACACGCGACAATGGTGTCAAGAAGTGAGAAAGAAAAATTTTGGAAGTGAAAACGTTTAAACAACTTTAAAGTGCACAATTGTGAAAGTTAACGTGGAAAAATAGCCGAAACAATAAAAATGCCAGGAAATTTAAATCTAAAAAATAATCAATTGAGCATATCGGAGCTCAAAGAGGAGTTGGAACAACGAAATCTGGCTACACAAGGTACAAAGGCCATACTGATTGCACGCTTGCGTGATGCGATCGAGTCGGAAGGCGTGAATCTGGATTTGGGTGAGCTCTCAGCTGCAGAAAGAGGCGCAGAAGACGGTGAAGCCGAAACACCAAACCAAAGGAACCAGAAAATGCGCTGATGCAAATGTTGATGCTGATGCAGCAAGAGCAGCGACAACAGTCATCCAATTTAACTGCGAAGCTAAATGAATAATCAGCGAAGTTAAGTCAACAATCCGCGCAGCTAAATGAACAATCAGCAAAGCTAGACCAACAAGCGTTCGAAATCAAGGCAGACATCGCACAGAAGCTGGAAAAACAGTCAACGGAAATAAAAGCAGAGCTCAGTAGTCTCAACAGCCAAATTAAATGTGTCGAGGAGAAGGTATACCAGGTCGAGGAGAGAATCAACCTTTAGATCAGCCAGGTCAACCATGAGATGGAAAAAGTGAGAAAGGACTTGGAAGCAGCGAAGGCAGTAGTAACCGCCTCACCAGCCCCAATTATAACCGCAACGCAAAGCTCATCGAGAAATGTGCAAGCACCAATATTCGATGGGCAAACGGTCTGGACTATTTACAAAATCCAGTTTGAAGCAGCCGCTAGGATAAATCACTGGAATGAGTAGGAACGAGCAACTGCGTTAATTCTTGCTCTAAGAGGCCCAGCTGCCGAGCTTTTGCAGACTATCCCCGTTGAGCTGCATTCAAACCCGGCTGCTACAATGAATGCATTGGACATGCGTTATGGGGACGATCATCTGAAGCAGATTTACCGGGCACAGCTACGGCATCGGATGCAGAAGTCTGGCGAAACCTTGCAGCAGCTAGCACAATACATTGAGCGACTGGTACTTTTGGTTTACCCAGCGTACGACCCAGAACATCGAGATGACGTACCAGCAGAAGCATTCATCAGCGCCTTAAAGGACAAGGAATTGCAACAAGCCGTGCGGTTAGCTCAAAAGCAAACAGTCAAGGATGCATTGGCTTATAGTTTAAATTTTGAGGCAGCCAAAAATGTGACCCGTACCACTGCCCGGGCTCGCGAGGTAGTGGCAGATAATTGCAGGTGTGAACGCGGGGAAATTGAGCGAGAGCTGCAGGTGAATGGTGCGCCTAGATGCTGGGAATGCGGGGAAAAAGGGCACCTGCAAAGTGACTGCAAGAAGGGAAGAAGACCGAGCTATTGTCCAGGGTGGTGGAGATCCAGACCGTGTCAGGAGCCTAGAATGGAGGCCCATCAAACTGCAAGGGCCAACTTCGTGGGGCGAACGTTGGCTAGGAGTATCGACATCCCCAGCACCGTGCCAAGGCAACATCGTGGAGAAGCAGACAGATGCCTTCCTGGTCAAGTTGATGAAGAACATTGCACCCTAACAAACGACACTAGTGCAACCCGATCGATGATCCGACCAAACCTAGTGAGGCCCCAACTGCTTCACAAGGGCAGAGTTCATGGAAATGCTGACGCCCTATCTCGTCATCCATGTCCAGCTAACTGCAAGCATTGCCGGCGGATTGAGTAAAAGGAGCCGCCCGTTGATCTGCGAGTGATAACGGCCGAATTCGATGAAGGTTGGTCATCGGAGGAGATTCGAAATGCCCAGCTAGCCGATGAAGATATCGGACCATTGCTCGTATGGAAGGAGACAACTGGGCGACCAGACTGGAAGGACGTTTCAACGCATGGCGCAACCCTGAAAAGCTATTGGGCACAATGGAACTCCCTTTATGTGGAGGGTGGCATACTCAAGCGGAAATGGGAAACGGCGGATGGTAGCTCCTATAGGATGCAAACTATACTACCCAAAAGCCAAATCCACGATGTGGTTAAGGAAATGCATGAAGGATCCTCGGGAGGCCACCTTGGTGTTAACAAGACCTTAGCGAAATTGCGGGAACGGTTCTACTGGCTCCACGCTCGAGAAGACGTAGAGGACTGGTGTCGCAGATGCACAATTTGCGCTTCCGTCAAAGGCCCAAAGCGACGACTGAGAGGACAAATGCAAACCTATAACGTAGGCGTGCCATTCGAAAGGATTGCTGTTGACATCGCAGGACCCTTTCCTGAATCCAATTGGGGAAATCGATATATGCTGGTTGTAGCCGATTATTTCAGCAAGTGGCCTGAAGTCTACCCCATTCCCAACCAGGAAGCAACTACTGTAGCCGAACAGCTAGTGTTAAATTGGGTCAATAGGTACGGCGTGCCTTGCGAACTACATTCGGACCAAGGCCGAAACTTTGAGTCACTAGTTTTTGGCGAAATGTGCGAGCTGCTCGGAATACGGAAAACGAGGACAACACCGCTGCATCCCCAATCCGATGGAATTGTCGAACGTTTCAACGGCACGCTCAATAAACTCCTGGCCAAAATGGTTGACGAGAACCAAAGGGGCTGGGACCGACATATCCCACTATTTTTAATGGCGTATAGAGCCGCTGAACATGCATCGATGGGCCAAGCCCCAGCCAAAGTCATTTTTGGAAAGACTATTCATTTGCCAGCCGATATAAAGTTCGGAACACCCCCTGAGAAACCCCAAATGGTCTCGGAGTACGCAAGTGATCTAAGACAACGGTTGAACCAGATACATCGGACAGTGCAAAAACACCTCGAATCGGCTACTGACCGCATGAAGACCAGGTATGATCTAAAGGCTAATTCTACTGGCTTCCAGCAAGATGACTTGGTGTGGCTTTATAACCCGCAACGGCGAAAGGGTAGGTCTCCAAAGTTGCAACATAATTGGAAGGGGCCATACCGAGTTACAGAGCGAGTCAACGACGTCGTATACCGAATACAGGAACATCGTAAGCCGAGAGCTAAAATGAAAATCGTGCATCTGGACCATCTTGCCCCATATTACACCCAGGGAGAATTGACTACAAATCGCGACACATCTTTTCGGGGCGAAAAGAACTGAGGTTGGGGCAGTGTTACATGTACAAATAATTACATGTACAAATAATTCTCCGAGCTACTGTCGCAATTGTTTTCATAATCATTAAGAACGTCAACAAATGAATTTACTCGAACCCACGAGAACCCAACAAGCATGATCAACATCTGCAAGTGACGTCACTCCATTCATTAATTTGCTCGAATCTACCAGGTAGAACATTCGCCAACGTACGAGAAATGGGTGAATAGGTAGAGACCCTATATAAAAACGAGCTGAATGAATGGGGAGAATCATTCATTCGACCGCGATAAGAACTGCGATTGTGTGTGGGAAGCGATATTATTCGAGTAGTAGAAAAGTGATTTTCGTGATAGTGAAGTGATTTAGAAGACAATTGCGATAAGAAATTTATGGACAAGTGTTACATTTTTAATAGTGAAAATTAACATTAGGTGAAATAGTTAAATAAATGATTGTGCATTTTTAATTAAATAAACTCTTTTAACTTAAATTAAGAGACATTGCGTTTTCACTTTCCCGGAACATTAAAATTATTGGCCGCGAACCAATAACACGCGACAATATATATATATATATATATATATATATATATATATATATATATATATATATATATATATATATATTGTCGCGTGTTATTGGTTCGCGGCCTATAATTTTAATGATCCAGGAAAGTGAAAACGCAATGTCTTTTAATTTAAGTTAAAAGAGTTTATTTAATTACAAAAGTGCACAATGATCAATTAAACACTTTCACTAATTTTAATTTTCACTTTGAAAAATCTAACACTTGTCCATAAATTTCTTATCGCAATTGTCTTCTAACTCACTTCACTATTACAAAAATCACTTTTCTACTACTCGAATAATATCGCTTCCCACACTATCGCAGTTCTTATCGCGGTCGAATGAATGAATGAATCCCCCCATTCATTCAGCTCGCCTTTATATAGGGTCTCTACCTATTCACCCATTTCTTGTACATTGGCGAATGTTCTACCGAGAGGTACCTAGTAGATTCGAGCAAATTAATGAATGGAGTGACGTCACTTGCAGATGTTGATCATGCGTTTTGGGTTCTCGTGGGTTCGAGTAAATTCATTTGTTGACGTGAAAACAATTGCGACAGTTGCTCGCAGAATTATTTGTACATGTAATTATTTGTACATGTAACACTGCCCCAACCTCAGTTCTTTTCGCCCCGAAAAGATGTGTCGCCATTTGTAGTCAATTCTCCCTGGGTGTAATATGGGGCAAGACGGTCTAGATGCACGATTTTCATTTTAGCTCTCGGCTTACGATGTTCCTGTATTCGGTATACGACGTCGTTGATTCGCTTTGTAAATCAGTATGGTCCCTCCCAATTATGTTGCAACTTTGGAGACCTACCCTTTCGCCGTTGCGGGTTATAAAGCCACACCAAGTCATCTTGCTGGAAGCCAGTAGAATTAGCCTTTAGATCATACCTGGTCTTCATGCGGTCAGTAGCCGATTCGAGGTGTTTTCGCACTGTCCGATGTATCTGGTTCAACCGTTGTCTTAGATCACTTGCGTACTCCGAGACCGTTTGGGGTTTCTCAGGGGGTGTTCCGAGCTTTATATCGGCTGGCAAACGAATAGTCTTTCCAAAAATGACTTTGGCTGGGGCTTGGCCCGTCGATGCATGTTCAGCAGCTCTATATGCTATTGAAAATAGTGGGATATGTCGGTCCCAGTCCCTTTGGTTGTCGTCAACCATTTTGGCCAGGTGTTTATTGAGCGTGCCGTTGAAACGTTCGACCATTCCATCGGATTGGGGATGCAGCGGTGTTGTCCTCGTTTTCCCTATTCCGAGCAGCTCGCACATTTCGCCAAAAACTAGTGATTCAAAGTTTCGGCCTTGATCCGAATACAGTTCGCCAGGTACACCGTACCTACTGACCCAATTTAACACTAGCTGTTCAGCTACAGTAGTTGCTTCCTGGTTGGGAATGGGGTAGACCTCGGGCCACTTGCTGAAATAATCGGCTACAACCAGCGTGTATCGATTTCCCCATTCAGATTCAAAAAAGGGTCCTGCGATGTCAACAGCAATCCTTTCAAATGGTACCCCCCCTCGTTAAAGGTTTGCATTTGTCCTCTCAGTCGTCGCTTTGGGCCTTTGACGGAAGCGCAAATTGTGCATCTGCGACACCAGTCCTCTACGTCTTCTCGAGCGTGGAGCCAGTAAAACCGTTCCCGCAATTTCGCTAAGGTCTTGTTAACACCAAGGTGGCCTCCCGAGGATCCTTTATGCATTTCCTTAACCACATCGTGGATTCGGCTTTTGGGTAGTATAGTTTGCATCCTATAGGAGCTACCATCCGCCGTTTCCCATTTCCGCTTGAGTATGCCACCCTCTACCTGAAGGGAGTTCCATTGTGCCTAATAGCTTTTCAGGGTTGCACCATGCGTTGAAACGTCTTTCCACTCAGGTCGCCCAGTTGTCTCCTTCCATACGAGCAATGGTCCGATGTCTTCATCGGCTAGCTGGGCATTTCAAATCTCCTCTGATGACCAACCTTTATCGAATTTGGCCCTTATCAGTCGCAGATCAACGGGCGGTTCCTTTTCCTCAATCCGTCGGCAATGCTTGCAGTTAGCTGGACATGGGCGACGAGATAGGGCGTCAGCATTCCCATGAACTCCGCGCTTTCGATGAACAATTTCATAGCAGTATGACTGCAATCTTTCGATCCGTCTCGCAACTTGTCCCTCGGGGTTTTTGAAGTCAAGTAGCCATCTCAACGATGCATGGTCCATTCGAAGAACAAATTTCTGGCCATATAGGTACTTGTGGAACTGCTTGGTGGCCTCTATTATAGCCAATAGCTCCTTCGTGGTCACACAGTAGTTCCTCTCACTCTTTGAAAGAACTCGACTCTAATACGAGAGGACTCTTCCTTCGCCATTGATCTGCTGGAAGAGTACAGCTCCAATACCACCGTTGCTTGCATCGGTGTCAACTACAAACATTTTTCCGGGTTTCGGATACGCCAGTACGGGTGATTCACATAGCTTTTCCTTCAGGGTCTCAAAGGCTGTCTGGCATTGTTCATTCCAGACATACGGACGATTTTTCTCGGTTAGCTGATGGGGACACTTAGCTATTTTGGCAAAGTCTTTGACGAATCTTCGATAGTAGGTTGCCAGACCCAGGAAACTTCATAGTTGGCGCTTGTTGTTTGGTGTTGGCCAGCTTTTCACGGCTTCAATTTTCTCAGGGTCTGTTTAGACCCCTTCTGCTGATACGACATGTCCCAGGTATTTTACTTCAGCTGCGAAAAGGGTACACTTGTCGGGACTAACTTTCAAATTTGCCAGTCGCAGTCGGGAGAAAACCTCTTCTAAGTTCCGCACATGCTCTTCGAACGTTCTCCCGATGACGATGATGTCATCTAGGTACACCAAGCAGGTTTTCCAGGTTAGACCACGTAGCACGTATTCCATCAAGCGTTCGATAGTGGCTGGAGCATTGCAAAGCCCAAACGGCATCACCACAAACTGCCACAATCCGGTCCCAACTCAAAATGCGGTCTTCTCTCGGTCCTTCTTGTCAATTTCTACCTGCCAGTAGCCACTCTTGAGATCGAGTGTAGAAAACCATTTTGCGTCGGCTAAAGTATCCATGATGTCATCGATGCGTGGGAGCGGGTAACTATCTTTCTTAGTGACGTCGTTAAGCTGCCTATAGTCGACACAAAAGCGAGTGCTACCATCCTTTTTCTTTACTAGAACTACAGGCGCGCCCCATGGACTTACAGAAGGTTCAATAATGCCTTGTTTTTCCATGTCCGAGTAACAGCGCGCTCACTTCTCCTTGTTTGGCTATAGGGAGACGTCTTGGTGCTTGTCGAATCGGCTTGGCTCCCTGTGTATCTATGACGTGAGTTACCAAACTCGTTCGGCCTTGGTCATCCGCGCTTGTTGAAAAGATGTCACTGTACTTGGTGACCAGATCAGAGGCTCGTTTGAATAGCTGCACCGGCAATTTGACTTGCTTCAATATTGCAGACGTGGATTCCCGGGCTTTGTCTGTGTCTTGCCTCCTTTTCCAATGATGGTTGTGAGTAGCTTCCAAAGAGGTGATGGTGGAAACAGGCTGGCAGCTGCCGATGACTTCTCCCGCTTTGATGCTCGTGGTTGAGTCGGCGGTGTTAAGGACTCTGACCGGCACATATCCGTTCCTTAAAGATCTTACAAGGCTTCGTTCTACAATCAAACTGCGCAATGCGGATGTCTTCGTTGGCTCTATCAGATAAGATCGGTGGTCTCCAGAATCACCATCAAGCTTGGCCCATACAATGCTTTCGGAAGAATTCGGTGCATGAGTGTCAGTACATACCACTACATTCACCTTGGGGATTTGGACGCTGGGATCCTCCATCAGTACTTCGACATTCTGCCATTTTAATACACGTTTGCCCAAGTCCAACGTGATTCCATGTGGTCGCAGAAAATCCATTCCGAGAATGCAGTCATCCATAATGTTCGCGACCAGAAAATTATGTCGGAACACAAGGTCTCCCAACTGTATCTGGAGGTTGACCTCTCCATGAACAGGTGCAGTTTCTCCCGTAGCTGTCCGTAGTGAGAAAATTCTGCCCTTTGAAGTTGTTGCTGTCTAACTAGGTCTGGTCAGATAATCGATCGGGTTGCACCAGTGTCGATTGTTATGGTGCAGTGTTCTCCGTCAATTTGACCCGGAAGACATAAGTCCGCTTCTCCACGATGTAGTCTTGACACGGTGATGGTGGTGCTGGGGACGTCGATCCTCCTAGCCAACCTCTGCCCCACGAAGTTGGCTCTTACATGTTTCTCGACCCCTCTGTTTGAAGGGCTTGTGCACTTTTGTAATTAAATAAACTCTTTTAACTTAAATTAAAAGACATTGCGTTTTCACTTTCCCGGATCATTAAAATTATAGGCCGCGAACCAATAACACGCGACAATATATATATATATATATATATATATATATATATATATATATATATATATATATATATATATATATATATATATATATATATATATATATATATATATATATATGTTCCTTGAAACGGGAGTAAATTAAGATGGCTACTACTACAGACTCTTTAATGCTTAACCAAGACGAATTATTAAAGCTTATTATGAAGGCGTTTGAAAACTATAAGAAGTCTCCTAAGATAAGAAAAACAGCCTCTTATATTGACACTAGAATTGAAGCCTTCTAGTCACTATGGAAACAATTAAATGATCGTCACACTACAATAGGTTGTGAATTGGAGAAGGATGAATAGGCTGACTTATCTTATTTTACCGAAGATAGATATGAACAAGTTGAAGTAACATACATAGAATACAAAGCCCAAATGAAAGATGATTCAAGGGAGATAAAAAAAGGTTCAACATCAGTACGCCTACCTTCAGCATCATCTGTATCACCAGGACCCAGCTGCGAGGTACGCCTATCGCAGATTAGTTTACCTAAGTTTTCTGGAGGTTACGAAAAATGGCAGTCTTTTCATGACATGTTCCTGTGCTATCCAAAAACTACATTACCTAAAGAGTTGTCTTCATGGAGAAGCTGAAATCAAGTTGAAGAATCTTTCCACTACAGAAACCAATTATAACGAGGCTTGGTTATTATTGACGAGGCGTTATAACAATAAAAGGTTCAATGAAGCGGCGTTTTGGACCGAGAGCAATGAACGTCAAGACAGCTAACGCCATAAAACACCTATTGCATACTGCTTCAGCATGTTTGAAGTCCCTCGCAAATTTAAGTATCGATACGAGCTCATAGGACGTTATTATCAGTCATCCCGTGGTTTCTAAGTTAGACCAAGAATCGAGAAAACAATGGATGTTTCAGCTAAATCAAAAGAAGATGGACTAATTGCCAACCCGGGAATAGCTTAAGAAATTCATGGAAACTAGATTTCGAACAATAGAAATGTAAGAAGGAACTTAGTCGACAAAACGAGTACGAATAAGATCCTTTCACACTACAACCGAAGATAAGAAGTCTAACTATACATGCGTAATCTACAAAGGTCAACATGCTCTTTACGAGTGCAAACAATTTTCGAAATATACTCCCAAAGAACGCGTAGACTCTGCACAAAGCAATAGATTATGCTTTAATTGTCTTGCATCGACAAAAAAGGTAAGGAGATGCCATCAATCGATGAGTTCCTGACGTTGTGGACGTCGCCACCATTCATTACTGCATCTAGAGAGAGAAAAAGAAGAAACACAAGGGACATCTAAAGGAGATAAAGAAAATTCACGACCATACACGACGACAATATTGTCATACTTTTCTAAAACATTATCATCCTGCGACGTTATATTAGCAACTGCAGTAAATAATCTGTGTGCCCTTGTGGTTAGAGCATGAATGCATAAGCCGAAGGTCCCAGGTTCAAATCTCGTTGGGAGCAACGTGATTTAGTTCAGGTGATTTTTCGGACAGACTATGAGTGTTCACTCATCGATGATATCCACTGATTTAATCAGATCATACCATAGCTGAGCAGGCACACGGGAGCATGGTACTGGCCAAACCAACTTCTAAAAAAACCAACACGGTCATGAAAATGAGATACTCTAAATCTCTAAGCAAAGGCCCGAGAGGGGCTGTAGTGCTAAAAAGAAGAAGAAGAAGTTATTAGGGCACAATCAGCTTGCGGATCTTTTTATGTAATCAGGGCACTAGTTGACGAGGGATCACAGGTTTCGTTTATTACGGAGGCTACTGTACAATTACTGGGACTTAAGCGTACACCAATCAATGGCTTGGTGTCTGGAGTGGGAGATGGTCAGACCCGAGTTAAGTATTGCTTATCTTTACGTATGAAATCACGCCATCAACCAGGTGAATCAATCTCAGTAAATGCATTTGTGTTAAAACCCCTTACATCTATGGTTCCACCTAGGATAATTCAATCACCTGATTGACTCGAGTTAGAGAAGTTACCATTAGCAGATCCACAATACACAACACCGAGTAAAATTGATATCTTACTCGGAGCGAAGTATATGGAGAAATACTAGAAATTTCATTGTTCAGGACACCAGATTCAACTTCAGCGAATAAAATTATTAGCATGCACACACAAATCAAAGAAGATGAGTTGTTGAGAAAATTCTGGGAGTTAGAAAAAGAACCAGAAGTACAGCAGTAGATACTAAGCGAAGAAGAGATAAGATGTGAATAATTTTTTTAATCATGTACTGATGGTCGGTTCATTGTTCAATTGCCGTTCTAATAGGAAGATCCAGAGTGTCAATATGGGCAATCGCTGCAAATAACATCAACACGGCTCACGTTTATGGAGAAGATATTAAATCAGAATTTAAAACTACGCAAGAATATGTTAAAGTGATAGAGGAGCACAAAGGGCTTAATCATATGCAACTTGTACCAAAAGAAGACAAAATAAATCCTAGAGCAGTGTACCTACCACATCATGCTGTAGTACGTGATGACAAGGATACAACTAAGCTTGGTGTCGTATTTGACGCTTCCAGTAAAGGTTTAAATAAGGTATCTTTTAATGATGAATTACTACAGGACCAAAATTGCAGCAAGAAACACATCACCTCTTGTTAAGATGCTGGGATCACAAAATCTGTATTACGTGTCAGTAAAGAAGACGTTAATTATCGCGGCATTGTGTGAAGAGCTAACGCAAATAAGCTATTTGAACATTATCAACTATTAACTTTAACCTTTGGCACGGTTTCTGCCCCATATTTAGCGGTAAAGTCACTATACAAGCTAGCAGAGACTGAAAAGACACAATCCCCTGTGGCGGCAAAACCAATAAAACAGGATTTGCATATGGATGATTTAATGACACGAGCGGAAACAGAGAGAGAAGCAATCGAAATACTTGAGCAATTGAACAAACTAATTAAGTAAGGTGGATTTACTTTCATAAATTGAGTAGCAATTCTAGTTTGATAGTGAATTATATCGAAAATGAAAAGAGAGAAGAATTAAAAATCAAAACGGATACAACACTAAAAATACAAGGACTGATATGGAATAGAGCGAAGGATACACTGGAATATGAAATTAAGCTGTCACCATTAGAGACACCTGTAACAAAATGTTAGGAGGTTTACCATATAGCACGGTTGTTCAATCCACTGGGCTTAGTAGCTCCAACAATCATAATATCGAAAATATTCATACAACCAATTTGGCTGTCCGGAATCGAGTGGGATCAAGAGCCATCAGAACCATTACTAAATGACTGGATTATCTACAGAGAAGAATTACAAGTTCTTTCTAGTTTTTCTATAGCCCGACGGACTGGACGTGGCAAATATGATATTCATACTGAATTACATGGGTTTTGTGATGCGTCAAATAAGGCGTCTACAGCGGTAATCTATTTGTGAACGATAGACGAGCAAGGTGAACTACACATCAGTCTTATTACATCAAAGACTAAGGTCACGCCTTTAAGCAAGTAACTGACCCGCGCTTAGAGTTGTGCGGAGCGATATTACTAGCTATACTTCTTGTAGATGTGTCACGAGTTCTAGACATATTACCTAAGGAAAATATGCATAGGTGGACAGACTCATCGGTTGTTTTCGGATGGTTAAGGAATCACCCCAGCTGTGGAAGACATTTATTGTGAATATAGTTACGGAAATACTAACCATCATGAACAATAGTCAATGGTTGCACATCTGATCTGGAGAAAATCCAGCGGGTTGCGCCTCTAGAGCTATAAAAGCATCGAACTAACAGTACTAAATCTACGGAAGAAAGGACCTCAATGGATAAAATAAAAAGAGACCAAGTATAGCTAAAGAGATTTTACAACGTTGTTAGAAGAAATGAAAACCAAGAAAATGTGTTTTGCAGCAAACGTGAATGAAAACAACGGCCTAGAACTACTTACTCGAATGCTTAGAGTTGTATCCTATTGCAGAAGATTTCTTGATTTTCAAACATCAAAAGGTGAACGTCCTAAAAGGTTAGATCTTATAATGGTTGAAGAGATAAACTGTACGTTACTAGAACTAAAAGTTATGGGTCAAGGCAGACATTTTACTGAGGAAATAGAACACCGTAGCTTAGTGGTTAGAGCACGAAGCCCGTGAGCTGAAGGTCTCTGGTTCAAGTCTCGTTGGCGTCAACGAGATTTAGTTCGAGTGGTTCTTCGGACGGACTATAAGCCAGTTCATTTATGATACGTGCTGGTTTGAATCAGAACATATCGCAGCTGGGTGGACGGACACACGGCCAAAGCGTGATAATGATCATATCACCTTGTGGAGTGCCGATACGTTAGATCATGACAATGAGATACTCTATTTCTAAGTGAAGGCCCAAAAGGGGCTGTAGGGCTACGAAGAAGAATAGAACACGTCAAGTCTTACGGTTGTGTTTTAAAAAGAAATGCGTTACCCACTTTATGTCCAATATTAGACGCTGATGGTTTACTGAGAGTAGACGGAACTATCCAAAGATCGGAACTGAATTACGAGCAGAAGCATCCAATAATATTGCCAGATAAAGATAATCTCACTTGGTTAATAATATTGGATGCACATAACAAAACTATCTATAGAGTGCCACAAATTATGTGCGATCATATCCCCCAAACATACTTTATATTGAGAGTAAGGATCCTGGTTATAAAGATAACATATAAGAGCATGCGTTCTTGCTGAAGATACTCGTCAGCAAACAGGACACAACTAATGAGACATACCCCAGAAGTCCGATCGAAGCCCAGCAAATCTTTTCAATAAACTGGCGTAGATTAGGCTTGACCAATCAATGTTAGGCTTTCTCCTGGTGGAGGTTATCATACAAAGAGTATGTTCACTTTTTTGTGTATATGGTGACACACGCAATGCATTTAGGAGCTGTATCTGATCTCTCAGCCAAGGGGTTTATTGCAACGTTTCGAAGGTTTACTTCACGCCACGGATACTGCCAGGATCTATATAGTGACAATGGAACACATTTTGTTGGGTCTAATAACAAGTTGTTGGAAATGTTAAAACTTGCTAATTCTAGATGGCCCGATGAAGTGGTGCAACTTTCAACACTCGAATCAAGTAACTGGCACTTCAACCCTCCCAATGCGCCAAACTTTGGTGGTTTGTGGGAGGCAGGAGTGCGCAGTGTGAAGGATCGTCTAAGAAAGGCCATAGAGGATAGTACGCTTACGTTTGAGCAGCTGACAATGGTTTTGACAAAGATAGAAGCGTGTTTTAATTCACGTCCTATTTTGGTTTTGAGTGACGATCCTGATGACCCTCTTCCATAGACACCAGGCCATTTTTTGGTGGGTGAGCCATTGATGAATGTATCTGATGAGAATTATTGTCATCAACCTCGTAACATTTTAGATGGATAGAAATTATGTCAAAAAGTGATTTGCAATTTTTGGAAAAGATGTTCAAAAAAATATTTGTTTAACCTAAATCAACGTTACAAATGGAATAGTAAAATTTCTGAACCTAATGTAAATGATGTTGTAGTTATTAGAGAAGAAATGGTTCCACCGACTAAATGGGTAATCGGTAAAATTATACAGAAACATCCAGGTCCTGATGATATCACAAGAGCCGTACCTAACAAATGTTTGAATGGAGTTCTGAAAAGACCAGTTAATAAAATCTGTGTGCTTACTAAATAACTATTGCATTAGGACTTGAATTTATCTTGTCACGGTGGGCGGTTAGTTTTTAAGTTACTTTGTGTAACGTAAAACATTTTGATTTTGGTTCTTACAATAATACATTTATTTGGGTTTGTAAAACTGAAAAGCTTTAATCATTTTGTGTATATGAAGGACAAGTCCTTGGTGAGCAGTTATGTATGATCGAAAACTGTGTAGTGAGCTATTTACGCATAACGCTTTAGCCATCACAAACGGTGTGCGGTGTGCGTCTTTACGAACTCGCAAGCAACTCGTCAATCAAAAAAAGGTGCTTTTCGACTCTTTTGAGTAATCTCGTAGCTTGTTTTTATTTGTGGTAGGGTAAATTTGTTATTATGCCACTGAGGTATATAGTTCAGTAGCGCGTTTAGATGGTTTTTGTTTTTTGTAGCCTGGAGAATTTTTTGGTTTTGAATGCGTGTATAGAATCTTTAGAGTGACGTAGCGTGCGATGCAGATTTAGAATCCATTCAAATTGGGCAAATTTAAGGGTAACTAAAAACTGTGATCGAGTGGCAGTTCTACTCACAGTATGGCCCATGACCGAGCTCCTCTCTGAACTAGCTAACCAGCTAGCAGCCACCAAAGAGTAGATTGGTAAGTGCCCGAATTAGGGTACTTAATATCTTTAAATCTTTGAAGTTGATTTGGATTATCATCGCGAAATTTCCGAACGAACGAGTCCAAATCATTACAGATTTTTGATCGTTACATTTGTTGGTCCAAAGTAGTTTCGCTGCAAAACATCACTATCGCTACCATTTTTAAGTACTTTAGTACTTAAGTTGATCATTTCGGTGCCTCGGTCAAAATGACGACCGATCTGAGACGTTAGTTTGAAACAGAGATTTGAACGAGCTCATTTCCCATTCACTTGTTATTTTTTAATAGCACAAATTATTTTCTTCTATAATCACAATAAATCCGCGACCATATACGAGAACGTTAAAGTAAAGTGCGTAATTTTTAAAGCAAGAATCTAAATTATTTCTTACCTTAAGCGTTGTGAGGCCCTTGCTGTAGCCACTTCCAACACCCTCCAAAAATAAGTTCTCTCAAACCAAATTTCAACTTGGAACGCCAGCTATGAGCAATTTCCCATGATGAAAACGGCTCGTTCACAAAACTGTCAAATGTTTTCCGCTTACACTGAAACTTTCACAACTAGGTTCACTACAGCAAAAAGAACAGACCCAGGTGCGTCAATCGTAAACCGTTTATGTCTTTCACCCGAACGGAGGGTACATGGTCGTTCACCGATAGCTGATTTCTACCATTTCTTTTCCTTTCACATTTCCTCGAATTGCAATTTAGATTGCTCCATAACTAGTTGGTCAGCTACATTCGGCTTCCTCCTGTTTTTTAGCGAATCGATCAGCAACAAAAGGTTTCCCCATGTTTTCCAACAAAGTTTCTCGCAACATTGATCGAAAACTGGTTCGAATTGTCATTAGCGCAAGAGCAAATTGCAAATTGCTCAAACATGGTCGAGTGCATGTACTTCTTTTTCCGCTTGTCGTGATTGTGGCGTCATTTGTATGAATTTCCCATAGACCATGCGTTAGCGCGAGACTTATCTTAACAGTGTGTTTCAGTTTCTGTCTATATTTTGCTAGTCGAACGTACACTTTTGTGTAGCATGGATTATATTGCACAGATTTAGTACAGTCAGCCTTTACTTAATACCATTTCTTTAGCATTTCATGAGCAGCTGCACGATTTTGGAGGAATATAAATCAATTTTATTTACGGACGGACATGATTGCTTAGTTGTAGTAAACAGTAGCTTCATCATATTATCCATTCCTGAAACAAATATTACCTTCATTTTTGTATTGTTCAGTATAACGGACAAATTCCTACCAAACCTCAGCACTTGCCTCTTCAATAAGTTCACAACTTGTACGAGAAAAATTATAGAATCACCTGAGCCAAGTTACTATTGAAAACTTTGCAAATAGAAATATGTTGTCATCATTAATAACACTAATGGTAACATAGTCAGTAAGTTAGGATGGTAGCTGAACAAGAAATGCCCGGAATAATGGCTCTGCAAAAGCGCGCCTCCAAAGACAACCCGTTGAAAATGCACGAATTGTTGGCTGTACATATATCAATGCACATACTGCAGTTTTTATCGAGACTTTGGTTGAATTAGGTGCAACGATTCAATGGGCGGCCTGTAATATAAACTTGGTACAGAATGAAGTTGCTGCGGCATCGGCTGAAGCAGATTATCTGATATTCACATGGCGTGGTGAGATCGAAGGAGATTTTTGGTGGTGCAACGATAAATGTGTAAATGCTGAAAATTGGCAACCAAATATGATTTTGAATGATGGAGGCGATGCAACACAGTAATGTTGGAGAAATATCCATGTTTAAAATGATTAAAGCATGGTAGAGGAAAGTGTCACTGAGGTACATAGACTGTACCAACTATCAAAATCTGAGAAGTTAACAGTCCCAGCAACGAATGTAATGGATTTCGTCACTAAAACAAAATTTGATAATTTCTATGTTATAGCTGCAAAGAGTCTATTATTGATAGTTTAAAGCATTCAACAGACATTATGTTTGGTGGGAAGTAAGTGATAATTTGCGGATATGGTGAAGTTGGAAAAAGATGCGCGCAGGCATTGGAAGAACTAGGATACATCACGTATATTACTGAATTTGACCCTATTTGCGCTCTTCAGACCAGCGTGGACGATTTTCGTGCGGCGAAACTTAATGAAGTTATTCGAAATGTAGACATTGTTGTTACCGCCACCGGTAATAAAAATGTTGTAATTCGTGATCATATGGACAAATCAAAAATGGGTGCATGGTCGAGCAATCGAATAACGAAATCGATGTGAATAGTTTACGGGCTCCAGTTCAATCGCAAGTAGACCAAATTGGCAGGCCAGATGGTAAACGAATCATCTTGTTGACTGAAGGACGATTGGTGAATTTATCGTACTCAAGTATCCCATCGTTCATTCTTTCTGTAACAGCTAATTCACAGGCTCTGGCATTGATAGAATTATTCAATGCCCCACAAGGACTATATAAATCCGACGTTTATTTGTTGCCGAAAAAATGAATGATTATGTAGCAAGCTAACATCTTCCCACATTCAATATCATCAACTCCTGGAGAAAATCAACATTAACAATCGGAAGACACTTGACTTTTTAACCATGCACGGCCAGCAACATTGAAAATAAGAACAACTAAAAACAACAAGTTGGGTAGACAGATCTTCGCTCATGTCAGAAGGATTTTTGTACTCAACTTACAAAATGCACTCACCAGCAACGAATAATATCAAGAAACATGTGCAAGAGGTTTGCTCGTTTAAAAGAAAATCCATTGTTTCTCCAATTTCAAGTAAAAAAAATTACTCAAATCATTAAATCCCAAAAGCATTTCTGTCATCGATCTTATCTAAAAATGTTAAGAAGATCAAATCAAAACTGCAGTGTCTGGTTCGATGGAAAGTCCATAAAATACTAAAATAATATGTCATATTTGTTGTAATTGGAGAAATTTCAAATGGATACAACTTCCGTGAATATGATACAAACTTTATTAAACTTACAGAGTATTAGGACCTTGTGTAAGGTTGGGTTAAAAGGCATCCATACGATTTTATTGGAGAAAATGTGAAATTTGAAGATCATACTATTATTAACAAAGTTGAACGAATTTTGACTTCTGAGGTATTTGTTATACTCACTAATACATCCCTTGATATTTTTTTCAGATTTTTGGATCACAGGAGTCCAATCGCAAGGGCGACACACATTTTTCGTACCCCCTATGAAGCAAAATCTGTCAGTTTAAGGACTGTTTTGAAAAGCTCTCATAAAGACCTTTCATTTGATACTCATATCGGCTACCTTTGATTAAATTTTTTTTCAGGGGGGCCACTCCCCTGTACTGTAATCATCGATTCATGGCATCGATTTCGAACCCTAGCGCGGTTACAAAGCCCTTCTGTTAGGAGCTCTCTTCTGCCTCCTCGACTTGTTTCACCTATGAGTATCAATTGTAGGTACTCATCTTCAGTGATTCATTAAATTGAATCAAGTGTTAAAAGCATGCAACTTGAACGTTGAAGTTGGGAAAAAATATCTCAAAATTATTCATGAATGATATTTACTTACTATCTTATTTTACGATTACTGATACCACTAGCTGAGCCAGTTCTCAAAGATATTCATGATACCTATCATTCCTGAAACTTTCATGCAAATCCTAGCAAAGCTGTAGTGTCCAAGTCGGTAAAAAGCGCATATTGTTCCATAGCCATATGTTTCCATAGTAATACAGTGCATATTGCTCCATAGAAATACAAGAAAATTCAAATCACTATAACTTTATTAAATACTATTTGATCTTTGCGAAACTTTCAGGACAGCCCAATCTTGTAAATAGTCATTTGATAGAATTTAAGGGTACCGTTAAGATTTTATTCAAGAAAATGTAAAATCGATTAATCATACAACAATGTTGAGGGAATTTCGACTTCTCATGTATTTGTTATTATTGTACTCAGAAGAGCCTGCATTCATGATTTTTTTCAGATTTTTCGCAAAAAAAGATGTCCTATCGCGAGGGGGAGGATACGCAGAAAGTTCGTACATTTCCCTATCCCCCACGGTACCGATACGGCAATTTTAGGACTTGATTTGAAAAGATCTCATCGAGACCTTTCCAACGACACCCTGCTCGACTACCAATGGTGAAATTTTTTTTGGAGGGTCACCTCCCTATATGGGGAGACCCCCCTTAAAGCCCCTTGAAAAAAATTTCCACCCCAAAATTTTCAAGGTCACCACTTCTAACCTTTCTACAAAGTTTTATGGCTGTAGCTTCTATAGTTTCGGAGAAAAAGTGCTGTGACATACAGACGGACACAGATCGTGATTGCAATACAGTTTTGTATTTTAGTACAAAACCTTAAAAAAACAGGGGAAAAGCTCGCAGCAGAGAAGATTGAAGCCACGGATATCTGAAAATCCGAAGGGTCAATGGAGGTACTAGAATCCACGAGTCCAAGACGTTGCGGCCAACTTCACCGAACCGTTTTTTTAATAGACCAAAAAATCTCGTTCAAGGCGAAGACGGAACGAGGAGCTCTATTTTGTGTTTTGGAACCCGTGTGGGAAGGTTGCACCATCGAAAGGTGGAAGAAGTTGCTGAGAACAATTCTCAAGTTGGCTTCTGTTTTTTGGAACCCGAGTGCAAGGAAAGAACGTGGCTATCTCCGAATCGTTTGCTCCACAAATTATTCCAGGAAGGAAGAAAACATCGGGTCAACAAGGACACGCCTTGAGGAATTGGCGGTGAATTTTATCAGGATACATGTGCCTGGCGGGAGTCGATCAACGGGACACAATTGAAGCGAAAAATTTACCGGGAGCCCCCGTCGTCGAGTTAATTGAGATGATATAATGAAAGAGTTAAGGAAGAATTTCATTTAGATTGTTTTAAATAAGAATCATCACTTATGAGTAATAATTATACTTGGACGTTCAGTAAATTGGGTTTACTTTTATTTCTTTTCCTTCAATCAAGTAACCGCTAGAAGTGAATTGTGAGACTTGGCTCGGGAGTGGGTGTGAACATTTTAAGGCGCCCATTTTCTACGCAAATATTCCGCAAGTGCTGGGATACATTGGGCCTTTTGTTTGGTTTTGAGTCCCAGCTACCGGTGAAGGTAATTTCTCGACAATTAAGACTTAGGGTAGATAGATTACGGGATTGTCGCGTGAGTTTGTTGGTTGGTTTGTCCTCCTATTCTAGGTTGGTACGCATATAAAGGCAGTGATCGTGATAGTTTCCCCTGAAAGTGAAGACTCCAGCGCGAGCCAAGCTCGTCTTGAGGCTCGGGGGATAAATTAACGGGTAGACGAGTGGCGCCCACGCCTGTCTCCGACGGGGCAACTCGGGACCCAAAACGCCCTCGGTCGGAGTCGGCATGTATGTATGGTTGGATAATCCATTCGGGATAGTTTTATGTTATCTCTTAACATCAGCTTGAACTAGAGGCCTAAGTCGGTCTTTCTTTTCTGTTGCTAGTTGGTGGATCTTTTGTGCTAGCTGATGGTACCGAATCCCTACCAATTAAGATTGTTTTCTCTTTTAAACTTTTTAACGCTTTTGTTTTTCCTGTTGTATCTTTGGATAGTGTTTTTGATTGTTTTCTGTAGATATAAAAGCCTACGGGCGTGCCAATAAGAAGAGCCAGCTTTTAGTTAGGAAATGGTTGTGAGCCTGTACTGCCGGCAGCCATCATTATAAGAAAATGTGAAAGCAATAAGAGTTTCAAGCAGCTCCAGAAGTCAATAAATAGGGAATAAATTGCGTCAAACCCTCGTCTAGCGTCTCATTGATAGGTAAGAAATAGCCCACTATTCAACGGCGGAATTTGATTTATTTCACTTCCATTACCGTACTTTGCCATAACCATCGCTCCTCTTTTGTTTTACTTGTGTAAAACTGTAGCTTCCATGATTATATCGTCGTTGCAGCATTGTGCGTGCATGGTGCCTTGGTGAGTCTTGGAGCTTGGTTGAACTAACTCTACAGTGTAAACTAAATCTTTGCATTTATGCCATGTTGATAACGTTAAATTTGATTGAGGTTAGAGTAGTTTATATTAATTTAGCCATGAATGGATTGCGGTCCTTTTAACCTTTCGAGATCTTTGATCCAAGATTCACTCTAAATAACCCGAAGTGTGTGAGTTGCAATATGTTTTTTTGGACTTCCTTTAATTCTCAGGTAACACACGGTTTGCAAAATCGATCTCTGTCAATAGGGATGAGCCCGAACCTTGTATCAATTTGCGTAAAAACCAATTTTTCAAGGGTCCAAGCCCCCTAAAAATTTCATAAAATTATATTTCTACTCAAATTTTTAAGGAAGCACCACTTTTCACCTACTCACCGAACTTTATATCTCAAGTTTATGTGGTCTACGAGAAAACTTTCTGTGGCACATGAATGGACGGAGGGACAGACAGGTCGCAATTTTAGAAGTACCATTAAAAAAGCTGTGTATGCCAAAAAATATTTTTTTGGATCGAAATTTCCTCTTTCACCTCCCAAAACAGAAACGCGACGTTCGAGCAAAATGAGGCCCATTGTTATTTGGGTATTTCATGGCAACACTTATATTTATTAGAATCTGCTACAAAAAGGTGGAAACTTATTTGCCAAATAAAAATTTAATTTCTTTCCTTGCTTACAGAATATGCACACTAGTTGACATCTGGTCTCTCAAACTCATCTTTCTTGACTATAAGATGGTGCAATTAAAGAAATTAAATATTCACCCCTGTGCTATAGTGATCCATAAATTAATTTAGTCGAATTTACAGCTCCGTTGGATATAATCCTTCCGTATATCCCATAGAACTACTCGCCTTTAATATGTAACCGAGAAATACAAGCGAAACCTTCGCGCACTCCTTTATTCAAATTATAGTGATGATTCTAGACAATAAAAGGCAGTGGAATCTAAAGACAGTAAAATGTGATAGAATACAGATGACAGAGAGTCATTAACTTTGATGATCATGACTCGTTATTATTCCCCTATTATTCGACGATGAAGGATAAAGACAATGGAAAGAAAGGAAAGTAAATTTAATATGTAGGCACATGTTTGGAATCATGATTGTATGAGGGTCACAAACGATTGAAAATATGGCGACATAGAATTTTTTATCAATATCCCAAAAGCTTAAAACATTATTGTATTTTACAAAAAAAACACTCGAGCATTTGTTTTTATTTTGCACTCACAGTGGATCAGGTTATGTCCGAAAATTTCTCAGAAGATATCAACACAAACAACTTATCCATTATCTTCAACAAAATTAGGTGCAATCAAATTAATTCCAGCAATCTGTTTCACCCACTCGTTGGACCTTTCTCAACTTTTTTCATTATTCTGCTACTAAAACCTTCGATCAAAAATCAATTTATCGTATCCTTAACAAGAAAAATTTCGATGCTTCCTTTCATTTCTTTTCTCAACTGAACGACTGACCAGTTAAACGGACGAAGCAATTCATTTAAAACTCGTATGGAAGTATGTAAGCATGTTGAAGGCGAAAAGCATTCCACATGACTTGCTTCCTTAAAAAAACTTCCAATGCCTTTTCATTTTGTACAAAAGAAAACCATTCCGGTCTGCTTTGTGCCTGTTTATTGGTTTACTTTGCAGAATTTTCCCAAACAGTTTTTTCGGCTCGAGTTCCTCGTAACCTAAATAACGACATCAATATGTGCATGCCATAGCAAACAATGTTTAGTACGGTCGGAAGAGTGTGTAACATCTAACATCAAAATAGTGTTTTCACATAACCCTTTATTTTTGTTCCCCAGCCTCAACCAACCAACAGATGCGGTTTATAAATTCCATACACATATGGTGAGTCTAACGACCAAACGATAGCTTCCTAACAAATCGAAACTAAACACCATATCGGAAAATGTTAGCAACAGCTCCAACGAAACAATATTCCTTAAATTGGGGTCAAAATGTTTAGAATTCAATGTGGAAATTCATTCGGAACTCTTTTTAAGGATGTGAAACGCATAGTTGAGTTACTGAAAGACTAAGTTGATTTTACTGCTCAACGATTTAGGGTAGGGTTTTATAAGCATGAACATAAGAAAGACAAACATTTTTGAACATCGGTGGTCACGTAAGGATATTTTAATCTAAATAACAAAATAATTTGGATAATAATTGAATATTTGTTGAAGCACGGGTGGGGAAATGTATCAACTGTTTCCGACAGCCCTTAGCAGTAAACCTTTTGTAAAACAATATGTAGCAGTTGTAATTGTCTCCATTGTCACAAATTATTTCTGTTTTCAATTAAAAGAACTTGAATTGATCTTGGTTGTCTAAGATGAAAAGTAACGAATATTCATGATCGAATGTCGATTACGTAACTTCAACAGCAATGTCCAGCTCCCAAGCCTGATTTTGGAGTATATCTAACCAAAATACCATCCGAATCAAATACATAATGACTTGTATCTTAATACACAAATGCTTCAGGGGGAATAAAGCCAGGTGTGAGATATGTCACAATGTACTCGTCATTGGGGTGGAATGGCTGCAAATTCCAGAGATTTCTGCACACAGTTACAGGACTCGCAATGTGATATCGAATAAGCCTCAATATGAATGCATCGATTCTCAATACCTTCATAGCTTCATAAACTTTCCTATTTGATATGTAGTGCATTCCAATACACTAGTTTTTAAATTAAACAAGATTTGGCAGCTTTATGTCAAGATTGGTCTAACCAAATTCTTGTAGCAGATAGCTTTGACGTTTTTATCAATGTATCCAATAAAAAAAACACCTAGGTATTGAGCACAGGATTTATGAGGAACCGGCTCTGAACTACCTTCACCAGCCTTAATGTGGAGATCTTTCAAGTTGCGTTTCAGGTCTTAGCTGGCAAATCACAGCTTCATCCAAAACAATATGGACATTGCATTCATTCACCAACCTTACGTGGAGAATTGAATGTCTTTTAACATGTTTTGAAGATTGTTTTGAGCTAATGATGCTTTTAAGTCTGTCGTTTAAATAATCGATTCATCATCAAATGCCACTAATAGGAAAGTTCATGTTCAAATATTCCAATCATTGTAAGAAATGATTTCCTAAATAAGATATTGCACATAATGCGACAACATGTTAGGGCTAGCTGTCCAAAAAAATAGTACAAATCACTTCACTTTACCAACTTATATCGAACGTTTCCTTTATATCACGCTCCAACACATTTTCTTTTATTTAGTTTCCAACAAATGTCTGAGGTTACTTTCAGAATAGTATGCATGGTCAAACACTCGGTTCGGAATCAAAATTGGAAGTTCGGCATCAGCTCATGTTTCTCAACGTGTGCATTCACCGCTTGGTTGAGTATCACTTCAAACACTATTTTAATGTTAAGCAGCAAGCGGATTGAGCCATAGCTTCTTGAGCATGAAGAGCCCTCTCCTTTCTTTAAGATTGGAAAGACTTTGGCCTTTTTCTAGTGAGTTGGAAAATATAGATTTTACAACATTTTGTTAACCAATACGCAATTAGATATACTAAAAAAATACGCACTAGTACAAACAATATGAGTTTTCACGAAAATCATAAAATGTTCAGAAGAAACTTGGGGACAACCTGCTAGTAGTGATAAAAGACATATAATGGCAATCTTGTAAATAATGGTCTCCGTACAAAAAAACAACAGACTTCATGAGCACCAACAGATCCAAACTAACGAACAATAGCCCCACTAGTAAGCTCCAGCTATTATACAATCTCCACTAATCATTTCTTCTAATACAAAGCATCACTACATAAACCCAAATCCATCTACATCACCCCTTTAAGCACAACGTAAGCTCCACAAACTCAATATCTCTATCAGGCCTGGTGCGGCACGGAACTTGGCAACGATACTGGCTAATATCAGGTAACTTGACGACATCTACAAATCAAAAACAGACACGATTTAATGAACTCAACCATATTTTCGACTTCTATCACTAGACAACACCGTCAATACCCGTTGATCAAGCACTGATTATGTTAACAGAAAAGCGTTCATTCAATAACAGCCGACGATTTACAGATCAACTACTCAATGTCATGAGGACAATAACCAAGCAGAACTCTTTTACGTTCAATAATAACACATATATTGGCAATGACGCCTTGAGAATGGGACATACAATGTCTCGGTCCGTTGATCACGTCATCCTATTCCGAGATCCGAGCAGCGATGAACTGTCTTCGTCGACCGAGTCAGATCAGCGTTTCCTCGGTTTCCCCACTGGCCTTCGGCCTTCAGTTCTCGCCACGAATACCTCCTTGGGTATCCGTTATTCGTCCATACGATTCATGTTTCCACCCCATTGCAGCTTCCGCAGTCTTACAATCCTTGAGACCTCCGGTTCGTCAAAAATTCCATATAGCTCATGGTTGTATCGAATTTGCCATTGGTCCCCGTCTAGCTTCGCTCCGATTATTTGCCTCAGGACCCGTCGTTCAAAGGCGTTCAATATATTTGCGGATGCTTGGGTTAGGGTCCATGTTTCACACCCATAGCATAACACAGGTCTTATCACAGACTTGTATACTTGGAGCTTTGTTTTTCTGTGTATGCAGCTGGTCTTCAAAATTAATACTGAATAAAATATTTTTTTTGCGAGCTGTATTCCTCGACGTATTTCGTCTCTTTTTTTGCCCGTTTTCATTATTTTGGCGCCTAAATACACAAATTCGCTAACATTTTCGATACCGTTTTCGCCAAGTTTGATATTTTGTGTATTTGGGGTATTTTTCCTTTGCGTCATGAGCTTTGTTTTATTTTCGTTGATTTGTAGCCCAACTAGTTTCGCTTCGCTGTTTAGTTTCAGGAAGAGTTCTTTGACCGTGACAAAATGTTGATGTCGTCCACATAGGCCACTACCTGGCTCGACTTGTATAGTAATGTACCTCGCGTATCGACAGGTAGCTTCCGTATGACGTACTCCAGAGCCAAATTGAATAGCAATGCGGCCAGCCCGTCTCCCTGCTTTAGTCCGATGTTTGTGTCAAAGACATCGGTGAGTTGGTTATTGATGCGGACTTGGGAGGATGTCGACATCATTGTCATTTTGGTAAGATGGACGAATTTGGCTAGGATGCCAAAACCAAGCATTATTTGGTACAGTACGTTACAATCAATACTGTCGTATGCTTGCTTGAAGTCAACGAAAATTTGGTGTACGTCTATGTTGAACTCCCAGCATTTTTCAGGTACCTGCTTGACTGTGAACAATTGGTCTGTTGTTGATCTACCTGCCCTGAAAACACCTTGATACTCCCCAATAATGCTGTTGGCGTATGATCCGATTTTATTTTCTAAGATTTTAGAAAATATTTTGTACGCCGTACAAAGTAGTGACATGCCTCTATAATTTTCGCACTGTAGCTTGTCACCTTTTTTGTGGATGGGGAATACAATTGATTGGCTCCACTCTTTCGGCATATGTTCTTGTTGCCAAATGTACTGGATTACTACTGCCACCATATTTGATGAGCTCCACTGGAATCTCATCAATGCCCGGCGCCTTATTATTCTTTTGGGCTTTGATGATCGAACAAACTTCATCCAGAGCTGGTAGGGCCAATGGAAGCTCTCCGCAGACATCTATAGGCTCCGATGTTCTGGAGCTGTCCGGAGGATTAAGGGGGTGCTTGAAATATGTTGCCCATTTTTCCTTAATCTTGATTTCATCAGCGATTATATTGGCGCTGTCATCACGACAGAGCGTAGTTTTGGGCTGATAACCACGTTTCAGGCTTTTGACTACTGTGAATGCTTGTCTTGTGTTATTGCCCGCTAAACTTACATCTATATTTCTCAATTGGTCGTCATAGTATTTTCTCGCCTGAATCGTAATTATCTTATTCGCTACCCTTCTGAGATTTTCATAGTGTTCTCTCTTCGTCGTGGTTTTCCTTCCTACGTATTCTTTGTACGCCTGATTCTTTTTAATTATTCCTAGAAACCTCTGAAACAAGTTCTCATACCCAAAATTGTAAAAAAAATCAATGTAATATTTTACAAATATGTGGATGACTGTTTTATCATTATTGACTCACAGGTATATAAACAAAATGAACTCCTTCCCCATATGAATGAAATACACTCGAATATAAATTTCACTATAGAAGAAGACACAAATGAACAACTCAACTATATGGACATAACCGTGGCACGGAAGCAAACTGGATTAGACTACAAAATATAATGCAAAGTCAACCAAAACTGATCAAACCATAAACGTATCATCTAAACACCCCGCAAAGAATATACTCACAGCGTGCAGACCAATTGTGCAGAGACTCAACTCCATCCCCATGGCTCCTCAAACGAACTAAACAACAGTTACAGCATAGCTAGTAATAACGGATACACCCATCGTGACATTGACAAACTAATTACGAGGTACAAACCAAAAACAGGAATGCCAACAACTCGTAAATGAAGTACACTAAAACGACCAAAAGTGGAACCTAAGCAAGGCCTGACGGCTTTTCAAAAAGAAAAAACAAGTGAGGTAAACAGACCTGCGCTCATGTCAGGAGGGTTTTGCACCCAACTTACGAAATGCAGTCACGAACAACGAATAAAGACAAGAAACTTGGCAAAGAGATTTGCCATTGTTACTCTAATTTAACGGTCGTTATTTTGTTGCAAGCCAACAAAAATCGCTGAAATCATGAATTCCTAAAAATATTTATGCTATTGATTTTATTTGAAAATTTTAAGAAGATCAAATTAAAACTGCACTGTTATATTCGATGGAAAGCTCATAAAATGTGAATGTGAAATTGGAAGATCGTACTATTATTAACAAAGCTGAACGATTTTCGACTTTTAAAGCATTTTTTGTTGTTGTACTGATAAATATCTGCCGCCATTTTTTCAGTTTTTTCTAATCACAGGTATCTAATCATGAAGGGCGGGGGGACCTACATTTTTCATACATTTCCCTTTTCTGTGCGCCCCTCGAAACAAAAAATGCCAGTTTAAGACCTATTTCGAAAAGTTCGTATCAAGACCTTTCATTTGATACCCATATTGGCTGCGTTTGATGAAATTTTTTTTCGGGGCCGCTCCCCCTCAGAGGGCTCATAAATTTTTTTTGTAATCAAGCTTTTAAGAATGCACCACTTTACACGTACCTACAAAATTTGATGTTTCTAGCTTATATCGTTTGCGGGCGAAATTGCAGTGACACACGGACTATCGGGCGGGCAGACAGACTGACAGGCAGGTCGCAGTTTTAGTATGGTTACGTAAAATTACTTTACAAAACGCTGAAAATGTAACAATTTTCAAGAGCAACCTCTGGCAAATGTCATAGGGACCCCCCATAAACATCTTGAAATGCTTGATAATACCTAAACCTATAAAAGACCACCACTTCTGATCTTTCCACAACGTTTAACCTTTCTAGCTTCAATACTTTCTGAAAAAAAAACTTGATTTGACGCACGGACAAGCGGACAGATGGACAGACAGTATGCAAAAATAGTCGGTCTTCGTAAATTTTTTTTAAAACCCCTAAAAATCAAAGAGGATAATAGGAGTAAGCTTATGATGCACGACCGGATGGACGAACGGACATATAAATGAATAGAGAGGACGCGAAATTAGTATTTATACGTACAATTTTTTTTCGTAGCCCTAAAAATGACAGAGGGGAATAGGAATTCCAGTACCGGCGGCGCAGGTTAGTGAGCAAATTATCGGTCGGCTATTTTAATCTAGTCACTAAAGTGGTTTAAAGGTGGTAGATTTGGCCTCTTTACCATGTACATCCGCACGCAAACTTCAACTTGAAATTGAGCATCCATTTAGATGGCGATTACTGTTGGCATGAATACCTAAAAAGCAGGGATTCAAATGTGAGAAAAGTCAAGAGGCCTTGAAGAGACAAGCCGTGAAAACACTTCCAAAAAATGCAGGATGCTATCACAAGGATGTTTTCGAAAAAATTGTCACCAGCAGTAAACTAAAAAAAACCGTGAAAATCCTGAAAATGGATGGTCAAATGGCAGATAAATCCCAAATAAAATGCAGAAGATAGACAGGTTAAATATTCTTGTTACATGTGGGCAAAGAATAAAATCATAGCCACGCCAACATTAGAATCAGAAAAAGGAAAAATCCACGCCAAACTGGTAGCACAATTGGCGTTGACTACTCTACAGAAGAGTGGCTCATTTGGAAAGCAGGAACAATTCTGAAACGGATTAAAGCCTCCTGCAGTGCTGAAAGAAGTATCAGCAAGGATATAATGATGGACTTCTCGTGTTAAAAAACTCCGAGAATAAATTGGGCCCTACAAATGCAAGTTGCCGGGAGAAGAGGAGGAGCATAAAGCTGAGCCGACTGGCAATTTGATAGTCATGCCAAACCCTATGACCAGCAAAAGACTAGCCTGCAGCCCAATTGAAGCAGACAGAAAAAAAGAGAAAGGATGAAATCTTCAAAGAATACACCAGCTCTAACGAGGGCTTTCAGGTAGCGGGTATAACGGTAGCTTTGAAATAAAATGCATTTCATCGCACCTCCAGCATGGTGTTTTTAGTTTTCTTTGCTTTAAGTTCTCCTGCTTGGGCAGCTTTCCCCTGTTACAATGATTGCTTTTTCTCCTTGGATCACGACCTCTTGTGCCAGCTGCTGAGCCCGAAGTGCAGTGTGTTATCAGTTGAAGTGTGAAGGATCAATGGTTTGCCATATATTAATATATACAGTTGACTGTCATGTCTATCATTGCTCTACAACACATACCTAATGCAGCAACCTGAATGAGATTTCTGGTTATAGGTGCTGTTTTGCATGCGCTCAATTTTGTTGATGGTTTCCTATGGCAATTTAAGATTTTACTAAAACTTAGTAACAAGTCTTTCAACTTATGTAATGAAGAAAGATACCATTTGTTGCTGATGAAGAAACGAACTCAAGACGTTGATGTAGTTAGAATTGGAGGTTACGTTGATGAGGGCAGACATTGGCTGCACAAAAGTGGTGGAGCACGTAATCAAAAACTCCACAAATCTTATTTAATTACTATACTATCCTGTGTCTCCAGGATTACAAAAACATATAAACTTGAAGTTTAAAATGATGCTATTATTGTTCATCTTGGAACCATTTTCTGATCCTGGGTTGTAACCGTTATTTTTGGCAAAGGAGAAGGATGGTAAGTTTGCTTTTTTTGTTGATTTCAGGAAACTCAATCGACCTCAAGAATGGGAGTGCATGAAAGAAATAGCTAGTGGTTAAAAAAATATACAAAAATATGGGCCAAGTGTCATGCAACAGGTGCAAAATTAGCCTTTATACGTAATTCTTACTCAAAACATGAATGATTGGCGTTCGAAAACTCCAGTAGTGCTATTTCAGATACAAAATATAGTATACCGTGGTTTAAACGTGACGTGGTGTTGTTGTTGAGTATTTAAAAAAATTACTATTAAATGTATTATATGAAGCCAACATTTTTCAGATATCAGTGATTAAAAGGTGATATAAGTAGTGAATTCCAACACTTCTCGTTTATCTGCTAGAGATAAAAATATAATATTATAGACTTTCACTCGTCAGCACCAGCGAAGACTTTGCTAGCTGTTTCTGTTCCTAGCAAAGGAGCCATTCCCAAAAGGACAGCAGTTGATTCTAATTCTTTTCCTTTATCTTCAAGAGATATAAATAATACAGACTTTCATTCGTTGATATCAGCGGAGAGTTTGCTAGCTGCTTCTGCTCCCATGTCAAATCTACCATCACAGCTTCTGTCACTGGATGTGATTACTCCACCTGCGCAAATGTTTATGTTTCGTCTGGTCTAATGCACGAGTCTTGGTCTTATCAAAAGCTAAGTTATTGCGAAGTTAGAATTTGAACCTTCTTCACTGCTCTGCAAAAAATTAACTCCTGATAATCTCGCCATGCAGACGATTGTATTGTTCTGCATTACTACAGGCACGGAACTCAAAAGGCTCCTAAGACCTGATGTTTGGCCTAAAGTTGTATTTCTTAAGGAATTTGTCAATGATATCCAGTAAAATTTTCGATCAAGTGTTCGTTGGTGAAGTAGAACCTAAAAACTAATTTAGATAACTCGTTCTCATTTTATTATCAGAATGTTCGAGGCTTACAAATCAAGACCAATGATGTTCGACTTTCGTCTTTTGTGTCCTTTGGCAACTTTGTTTGCTTCACGGAAACTTGGCTCACTGAAGATATTCATGATAATGAAACTTTGCCTTCTTATAATGTTTTTCGTAATGATCGGAATCGCTTGAGGGTTGTAAAGTCTGATGATGGTGGTGTTCTAATTGGCGTTCCTAGATCGATTCTAGGTGCCTACTCTTGCGACTTTCTACTGCCTTCTCCGGTGGAGTGCATAAGGGTTTCAGTCCTCTTATTGTCTAATATTTCTTTATTGATCCTCATATTCTTCATCTCGCCCTGGTTGTTTCATAGACATGAAACATTCTTTTCGGAGCTCTCCTCCTTTATTTTCAACCGCATTCTTTCTTTTTCGCTAAAGACGCTAAATAAAAATATCACCTTTATCTTAAAAGCAAAGAAGGCTGCCCGTACTAAGTATCGACTTACTGGTTCTACAATTCATCATATTAGCTATAATGGTTTAAGCCCTCGTCCTCTTGACGTAGAGCTATTACCAAAAGGTCTAGACAATAACATTGGCTGTGGTTCTAATAGAATTCCCAATATTTTTGCCAAATCTTTGTCATCTTCTTTGTGTGTTCCTTTGTCCTTTCTTTTCAATCGTAGTCTTTCTGATAATGAAGCTTTTTGAGAACTTGATGACTCTGTTAGTTCCGGTCCCGATGGTATTCCTAATCATTTTGTGAAATCATTCGCTACTTTTATTTGTGTCGCCTTTTCCTTTCTCTTCAACTCTAGCTGCCAATTGTCGGCCTTTCTCCTTGTTACCCTGTTTCTCTAAATCACTGGAGAAAATCGTGTACTTGCACCATTTTTCACATATTCATGATTTGTTCGTTCTGGAACAACATGGTTTTATCAAAGGGCTAACAACCTTAACGAATTTGTAAGAATTCACGACCATTGCTTTGAAAGCCATGGAGAACCGTTTACAAGTCGAAAACTTGTATTTGGATTTCTCTAAAGCCTTCGACTCAGTAAATCACTATATTAAATTTCTTAAAGTTCCTGATTATTTGCTCCACTGGTTATTCTCTTACTTAGCCAATCGTGTCAGTCACGTACCTCTCCAAGGCTGTCTTTCTTCTCCCTTCCGTCCATCGTCTGGTGTTCCTCAAGGATCCATTCTGGGCCCACTTTCGTTCACTCTGCTTATAAATGACTTACCATCCATTGTCATCAACTCCTCCTGCCTTCTTTATGCAGATGACGTTAAAGTTTTGAAAGTCGTGTCTCTTACAACCAACTTACACTAAATGTTTCTAAGTGCATCCATCTTTCATTTTCTAATAACTCTTGCCCTATAAGCCTTCAATTTACGTTAAATAGTTCGTACCAACGAACGGTGACACACTTCAGGGACATAGGTGTCACTTTTGACTCTAAATTAAAGTTCGACGTTCATATTTTTGAAATTACTTCTAAAGTCTCTCGCATTTCTGGCTTGATCCTAAGAAATTCCTTTATTTTTTCTGATCCTTTGTCGTATGCTAAATTATATTCTAGTTTGATTCGTCCCATCCTTGAGTACTGTTCGCCAATTTGGTCGCCTCATTTGAAGTTTTTAAGGTTCACGCTAGAGGCTGTACAAAAATGATTTACCAGGAGCGTCTTCTTGAAATTCCAGATTCCCTGCATTTTTTATGAATCACGCTTTTCTATCCTCAATATTCCTTCGCTAGAAATGCGTCAACTCTACCTTGATGAATGTTTCCTTTGCAGGCTTTGCCGTTGTTGACTTGATACTCGGCTAGTCCGACAGGTTCCAGTGAGGCACGTTATACGTTCTACAACATCGTCGAATATCTTTGATGTTCCATTTGCACGTAATTTGATGTATTTTCACTCACCCATTCTCAGATTACCTCGTAAGCATGATGACCTTCAGCTTGGGCCCTCCCACCTCCCGTATTTAGTTTATAGAAGATATATCAACTGTCTTCTTTTCAACTTTAAGTAATTTTTCTTATTTATTTTCTTCTCGTTTTTCCATTACTTTTCTCTTGCTGTTTTCATGCTGTGCTACTACCTAACTTATCTTGCTGTGATATTATTTTATCCATTTTGCAATTAGGTTTTTTCTATTAAACAGAAATAAATAAATAATGAATTCCCTGTTCATTGAAAAACGGCTAATTTATTTCCGGTTTACAAATCGGGTGATAAGTCTCATATATCAAATTATCAACGTATCTCCCTACTTCCGTGTTTTGTTAAGCTTTTTGAAAGAATTGTGTATGATCAGGTTTATTCCTTCTTATTTCCATTCTTCGCTGGACACAACATGGCATTATCAAAAGTAGGTCTACTCTTACGAACTTACTTTCATTTTCAAATACTATTGCGTCAGCTTTCGATGAATCAAAGCAAGTAGACGTTATTTATACAGATTTTTCCAAAGCTTTCAATTCAGGGGACCATCTAATCCTTATTTAAAAACTAGGTGATCTTGATGTGGGCTCATCTTTTTGTCAATGGTTCCACTCGTACATTGTCAACCGTAATTGCGTAGTTCTTCCATCGTTATTCGAATTTTTACAGCGATTAAGTCCTGGGAAGACTATGTCTGTTTAGAACTGGATTTACAATTTCTATTCGATTGGTGTACGACTAATTGTCAGAAACCAAATATAAGTAAATGCCATCGTTTGGCTTACTCACTGAGAAAGTTTACCATTCCTTTCCATTATTCCATATGTAGTACTTCCCTGGAATCAGTCGATCTCCATAAAGATCTTGGAGTACTCTTTGACACAAAGCTGCATTATAGGCAACATATAGCCCAGATGGTTGGTGTTTACGCGTTTTAAAATATAAAAACCAACTTAAAATTTTTAATCTTTGATCGATGGCTTCGCACCAAAATCAAAGTTACAATAGATTTAGAATTACAAAACTATTGGCTTCGCGCCAAGACGACCGCCCGATATCGCGTTAATCGAACAACTCGAGTTAATTGGTTGATTGGTGTGTTTGACCTTTCTGCTAACTCAGCTATGGAATTTCAAGTGAAAGAAATGCTGAATTCCAATAATTGCATCATTTTCCTCAATTGACTTGCAATTTGCATAGCTTTCAATCCAGAGTTAACGACCGCAGTCCATAGGTCACTCTATTCACTTCGATCTTAATTGCTTGGTTGGTTAATTATGACCAAATAGTCAGTGACCTATGTTCATAGGCCAGTCTACGTCATGATGAAAATCTTTCGATGAAATTTGCGTCTATCTGATATTCTTTTATGGATTTGACATTTGTGAAATTAGCCTTTGGAGAAATTATGGACCTTTAAACCAAAGCGAGTACCGGACGAGTGCATCTATGTTCGATCCTTTTGAGCCATAGTCTGCTGGGTTATCTTCCAAACGAACATGATGTATATTTTCTTTGCTAATACTTTCCTAATTTTTTCCACTCTTCTTTTGACAAACTTACTATCAATGTCTTTTCTGCTGCAAACCCAATGAAGGGCTACTGATGAGTCGGTGTATGCTCTGAAGATCAACGGTATGTTGCCAATCACTTGGTATGTTTTCTTAAGTTCACTGTACAGTTCAGTAAGCAGAAGAGTGCTCTCAAGTTTGATTTTCGGAATAGTATTTTCTTTCGATTCTTTGTTGTTTTTTGTTTTGAGTGGCATGACCCTGCCTTTTGCTGCGATCAATCGCATTATGTACCCTTCACTACTGGCCTGCCTACTATTTATAACTGCTACATATCCGTCTCCGGATGCATCACTAAATCCAACTTATTGTATTGCGTTCGTTGGATCAGTAATCCCCATCCATTCGAGAATTCACTCATCATTTGAATTTTCTAGCGCAGCGAAAATTTTCTTCAACTTATATTTGCAAGCTGCGTCTATTTCTTGACCCCAATCATAACCTTTTTGCCAGAGTCGTTAGATTTCTATGCGTAGTTACATTATTACAAGTAAAAGCCATTCTATTGGATCATATAATGATGCGGCTATGCTAAGGATCTCTCGTTTAGTATATTTGAGTGATATGGGTGAACGTATTAACTAGAAAAAAAGTCAGCATCCCAATTGAAGTGCAACCCTAATATTTTAGTATTATTGTTATTCCTCTGGATATTAATATACGAACCAACTTGCTTCTCCTTCTGAACCTTTTCTAGCAAGGTTGAATGATATGCTACCCATCTTTGCCTTTTCTAATGTCGAGGAAATATTTGTGATGAGGGTTTGCGTGTGGTCGATTTCTTGTGCTTCGTAGAGAAGGTCATCCATATAAAATTCATACTCAATTATCCAGCTTGTCTCCTCATCTGGAGAGTTGTCATGAACGATTCGGTGTAAGGTGCGGATTGCCTGCCATGGGGCGCAGTCAAGTCCATATGTAACGGTAATTAAGTGGTACTTTTCGAGCGGTGCTTCCAAGTTTATCCTCCACAATATTCGAAGTTTTTGCTGATCTTCTTTGAGGAGGTGGATTTGCCTATACATTTCAGTAATGTCGCTGGAAAACGCATATCAAAATTGGCGAACTCTGGTAGCTATATGAAAGATATGGGTTTGTAATTTTGGAACTGGGTGAGTATACTGATTTAAGGTGGCACCGTTGCTGGACGCACTAGAACCATTAAATACATTTCTTATCTTTGTTGCATCCTTTCGGAAGACACTCAAATACGGTATGGAAAGAACTTCACCGCTGATATTGCATTCATCTTCCTTCCTTCTTTTCCCAGATTTAGATAGTCAATCATGAATTTGTCTGACAATTTTTTATATGTATGACCATATTTTTTCTTGACGAAGAAACTGCTTAACTGCTATGTAGTATGAGTTGCCCAACTTTGGTGTATCTTGTCGCCATGGTGTAGGTACCGCATATCTTCCATCTTCGAGTCGGAAGTGCTTCTCGTGGTAAAGGTTTTCACGGTCTTGCTCATTTACTGTTGCGACATCATCTTGATTCAGTGGCATGTCCCAAAATTCAAGTAAGCTGGTTTCCATTTCAGCTAAAGAAACATAGGTAGAAGCAACTCTAGAAACTTTGTTTTCGGCTGGTCCGGATACAATCCATCCCAGTCAATTACTTCTACATCTTCTTTGAAGAGTAATCGTAGAACATTGGAACCCAACAGAACTGGAACATGAGCGGGACAGTTAAAAGCTGGACTTGGACGAGCTCTGTGATGGGCTCCTTTTGCTTGGCAGATAAATGTTGGGACAAAGTGATGGTGCATAATAGCCAAATGGTTCTCTTTGGAAATATCGTACTTCAAAGTTGATCGTTGCATGGATTTTTGAAGACAAACTTATGCGCTATACAGTAAATGTACTCCTTAAATTGGCGGCGAAGCTTTTCTTTGTCAGTGGTTTCCAGATATAAGGGACACTTTATAGTGTAATGCGGTTCAGAGCAAACAAAGCACTTCAGTAAATTTTTTCTGCAAAAAATACGTATGCTCTTTCCTTCGTTTGGTCTTAGCGGTGGTGCTAGATTGGAGGCCTAGCAGAGTACTACTTTTTATATTAGATGAAAGTATAATGTACTTATTTTCTAGACACCAATCTAAATCGGCAATATAACCTAGAGCAAGGAAGCGTCGAATTCCCGCTTTGTCATCAAATCCATTTTTTTAGTGATCACAAAAGGAATAAGTGGTACACCTTCCTAGCATCAAACCCTTCCTTCAGTAAATTCTATGTTACTTACCGCATAATGTCTAGCGCTTTCCGTATGGTCTTAGCGTCGTCTTGACAAATTCGGGGAAGATCATTAAGGGTTTGAATCTCTTTTTCTATAAGTACGCGATGGCTACTATATCTTCGGTTAAGCAAGTCCCAAGCACAGCGATCATTTAACCCGTTTACTTCTAAGTGTTCAATCACACTCTTACCGTATTCAATGAGATTGCTTTGTAACATCATAAGACGTTCTGCTACTCCAACATCTGACCCTTCATACACCAAATTAAAAATATTTCGAAAGGTTTCGAATTGTCGTATATCACACTCAAACTGTGGTATTTGCGGAATTGGGGGTAATGGATGCGGATGGTAGTTGCGATTCCATGTCAATTGATAACTATCATAATTTGGAAACCGAGTACTATCACTATTGTGGATGAATTGTCCTTGAAGTGAATATATCGGAAAGTTTGTTTTCACTCCGTTTTTAAAGTCTTTAAAAACACTCCGATCGCGTGGCGCCGCGCGCGATACACCATTTTCCCTGCGATACGGCTCATAAATTAGCCAGGAATGTCGTGTATTAACAGGGCACGTAATTGACGGTCATTTTCATGCTTATCCTCTTTGAAGTTTGTTTTTCGAAGAGATCCGTCGCACACAGTCATATTTTCCGCATTTTTCGAAATTATAGGAATCGCACTGGTAGAAAGAGAATCACTTTTTTTAGGCACGGTTTCTACAGCAGATGCGTCGACTTCATTGCTAATATTTTTGGCACCTTCCTCTATTTCTGTTCCATCCGTAGTTTTGCCACTAGCTTCATCCTGATCGCTCAGCAATCCCGGATGAATTCGTCCGATGAATTCTTTTACCCGTTGGTAAATTTCCTCTAATAATCTATATTTGCTGTCCTGGAAATATGGTGTGCCTTGCGCATTATGTTTTCCCATCAACACTTCATGCAATTCAAGAATTCTCTTCTTAGCACTTTTTTCTCCTCCCGGCTCTCTATGAATTTTTCCTCGGTGTGCTTTTCCTTTCTGAGCTTACATAAGGACTCCCAAATGTCCTCGATGGCATTAACCCGCCTTTGCTGATCCGCAATAAGCTGGTCAATATTTATTTGTCCCATACTAAATCAATCAAATCAATTACCTGAATTAATATTCCCAATTACTCGTATATTTCCAATAAGCAATATGTAGCGTAAGCAAAACATTCAAACAGTTGGCAAAGCCTCTCAAATGTCAGGTTTTGTATTAAGGTCCACCAAAGCCTTCAAAAATATTTCTTCCTGTATTTTTTTATCCTTCTCATTGAATATTGCTCGCAAATTTGGAGTAATTATCAACACAGTCTATGTAGTACTGCAGAGGCAAATATTCATTAAAATCAATTTAATTTTTTTTTTCAATTTTTTTTCTTTTGTTGATTTTAATTTCAAAATTAGCGTCAGTTAGTTAATGAAATTGATTGATATCTAAAACCATTAGTTTTTAGGTAAATGATTAAAATGCAGGATTAAATATGAAATATCAGACCGTAACAAAACATTTAGTAAATTTTATTAAAAGATCATATGAATGCAAACCAAAATATAGAAGAAACAATGAGCTAAAAATATAGTTAGAAACTCTCTTCCAATGATACTTTACAAATCCTTTGTGAACCCTTGCTTTAAGCCTTCTACTTTTTATTCAAACCCGCGGACTTTGCACTGACTTCATTCTACATGGTACGCAATACGTACTATGGATGGCTCCCTTTTAGTGCATTTGAATGGGATTGTGCATTCCTAAGGGAGCATCAATGGAAAACTTTGCACTACAGGGAAACGATTTGAACGCTACGTGACCTGTAGACGTTACTTGATTGGCGTAATCAGGAATCAAGTGAAAAGTTCTGTTGGTATTATACTTTGTTCTAGTCTAGTATCAGGTAGAGATTTTGCAAGAAGGAATTCCGTTTCATTGTCCTGTTGAACTAGAGATAAAAGAATCGATGCTGCTGCTGTTAATGCTGCGGAGAAGGATGCATACACACATGTTGGTTTGGTTCGAAGTCGAACTAATATGGTGGAATAATGTCATGTTTTTGAAATTAGTTCGGCTTTGTCTTTTCAAAGCCGACGAGTGAGTAATGGAGGGTAACCCATGGATGGAATCACGTTTCAACAATACTTAGTTGGAGAAGTTTTTTCAGTGAATTTTTGCAGGGTTTTTTGAACGGATGTACGTTTTTCTTACCTTTTTTAAAAAAACAGAACATTTTGGTTGTTCATAATTGAAGAGTTTTATATCTCATGTAAGATTTTGAAAAAATTCATGAATTCTTCCATTAAATACAAAGATAAAATCTACTTTAGAGAATTTCATTTCTATAAAAATTACTTACCCGCTTGTTGTCACGAAATTTCAACCATCCAGAGACGACCGTTTGATCAGGTTGAGGTTGTTCGGCTAAGTCTTCATCCGGAATTGCTAAAGGTTCATCACATGGGCTAGGACTTGCACAAATACTTCGCACTGGAGACGCAAATATACCAGGTTCACCAATAACACTTTTTGCTGGACTACCAAATGCTCCGTATGAACTACGCTCAGACGATCGATGTATGGGGGAGCTGAATACGCCTGGCTCTCCTAGAACACTTTTCGCTGGTGAGCTGAATAACTCCTTTCGTTTCTGTTTTGGTGTTGAATTGCAATGACATTCACCTCGACTTCCTTTGAAATTGCTTCTTCCCGGATGACTTTTTCTCATGCAACTACAATCTGAATCTACCCTTCGTCGGGGAGAGTCTATCAAATTTTCAGGAGACTTTAAGCCATTTGAACCATCTGTGTTGCGTCGGCTACAAATATGTTCTTCAATATGATTGATATGTGAACATGAACACCCTGTGGTGGCTGCATTGTTTTTACGTGGAAATAGAGGTGAAGGTTCAACTGAACTATTACAATCATCCGAGTCTATGTGACGTCGACCTGTAAGAGGTGATGGTTTGTCACGGATGACTCCTTCTAGTTTGTCGAGTCTTCGATGTGGCAGTGGTGAATTATGAGCACTATGACTACCCGATTTAAATATATTTGAGTGTAGGGAGTGCTCAAGCTTACGTCCTATATTTGGAGTATTTTTACAGGATTCCGATGATTGAGCCATATTAAATCCTGGTGGAAGACATGGATGATCTTGGCAACGACGTGGTGGTGATGTGATCGGTGGCGCCTCTGACATTGTATTTGATCTGAAATGGATTGGAGAAGGAAAAGTTTACCAAACTGTTTTGAACTGACAAATTAAAAAAAAAATGCTTTGCTGATTTTTATTTAGTTAAAAGATTTAGTGATCCAACATAGCCATAGTCTGCTTGTCAGTCTTGATAAGCTCCCTTTGTTGGCACTGGAGTAAAATCTGGAAAATCAGCAGGAGCTGATGGAACCTCCAATGACATGCTTAAAAGGCTTCCTCTTTGTTTTCTCTGTTCTCCTCGCGATCATTCTGAATAATTGCATACACAATTTGCTACTTCACTCAGCAATGGAAATGCGCAAAAGCATTTGCAATACTCAAGAAGTCAGACAGTTCTGACGTAGTCGATACTCGTCTGATTTCCCTACTTTCAAATATTGGTAAGCTGTTTGAAAAAGTAATACTTGAAGGCATCATACAATTCTCTGTGTGGGGCAAAAATTTTGACGGAAAGACAATGTGGCTTCTAAAAAGCTCACTCCACCGTGGATGCTATGACCGTGTTCCAAGCCGATATAACGAGAAGCTGGCGCAACAATAAGCTTGTTGTAGCTTACCTGATCGATGTGGAGAAAGCTTTTGACTCTGCATGGATCAATGAGCCTCTCTACAAAATGACAAATTTTGGTTTTCCGGCACATATTGTAAAAATTATAGGCTGCTTAATGAAGGGACGAACTGCTTTTACGCCGGCTGGTGAGCTAGGTCAGATCGATTTTGTATTGACTCGGGGATCTCACAGGGGTCTATATTAGGCCCTTTTCTTTTCAATATATTCATCTCTGACGTCACCGGCAAAAGAGATGAATATAAGCCCGGAATCTAGGTGAACCTCTTCGCTGACGACTTGTTAGTGTGATCATCTGACCTCAATCCGCGTTTCGCTAAAATTAAGCTACAAAAATAGTTGGAATCTCTTACTGCATATTACTGAAAATGGGAAATCAAGGTGAATGCAAAAAAAAGTGAATTGATTGTGTTCAAGGACCCCCCACCAGAAACTTTGGTTGTCATGCAAGAGGTATCTGTGACTCCAGGATTAAGTTGAGTGGGCAGATAGTGTACTGCTCTTGTCAAACGAAGTACTTGGGGGAAATTTTTGACAGAAAGGCTGCCTTCAGTGCTTACGTTGATATTATTTTGAAAAAAAAAATCGCTTTTGCGTACCATCTTCTTATACTTTTTTTAGGAAACATTCAACAGCGCGCGAGCAAGTTAAGGTTTCAGTCTATAAAACCTTGATCTGTCATATCATTACATAAGCGGTGATGATATGGCATGGAGCTCCGAAAACAAAATAAGGCAAGATAGGATTAGTGGAGCGGAAAATCTTTCGAACTTGAACAGGCCTATACAGATGGGAGGATGGATGGTATTACCACAACGAGGTGCTGTATCAGGAGGCAGGAATGGAGCGAATAAAATCGTATGATTTAAGGACTGTAAGGCGGGAGTAGTCAGGAGAATGACGGACAACCACTCAATGGATGCAGCGAAAAAATATACTTAATTTTATGTTAAGGAACTCAATTTTTGAAACTGCAGTTGTTAGAGCAAATGAATTTTATACCAAAGTTCCTTTTATAATTTATTAATGTTTGATAATGTTTTTGGTATCAACATTATGAAATTTTGTTTTATCGAAAAATTAATATTGTAATCTAATTAAAGAAAATTATTACTGAGCTCTGGAAAGGCACTGAGACCCAACCCGCATGAATATTTTAGGTTAAGTTATTTATGAATTGTAAATATTAGAAAAAACAATAAATTTCCAAACAAAGATCTCGAATCATCATAGTCAGCGCAAATGTTTTATCCAGACTGTTACAATTGAGATCCTTGTATGGATTTCTAGGCATTCAAAAGGAACATATTTTTGAATGGATTCAATGACTCCTTGTTTATCTAGAAGAGGAAAAATGTTTTCAAATATATTTTTTTAAAACTAATATTTAATCTGAGAACGGAGAAGTGTTTTCGAATGTGCTCAGAGGCTACTACGAAAAGTGGAAGTTCTGAGAAAAACAGAAATCAGTATGAATAGCGGTTCCACAGTCGAATAGAATAAGTTAAGTTTTAGAAGTGATCCTGAATTGGCAAGTACTAATACACGTCAACTTAGAGTTTTAAATAGTTTAAGTTAATGTTCTGTTGTTGTTATTCTCAATTCAGTATGTTCGTAAATCGTATTCAACTTCACCAATTAAATTGGCGGAGTCCAGTGGTGTAAGTCCTGAGTTTCAGTGAACAGTGTTGAAGAATCTAATGAACTGGAGCAAAATCGTAACAATGTGTCAATGAGAAGCATTGCAGAGAGAACCACGCTCATGCCAGAAGGGTTCTGTACTCAATCTACGATATGTATACGCAAATAATGAATAAACTCAAGGAAAACTTTAACGAAATCTAGAACAAATACATACTTACAATATATACTTTACTTTAAAAGGAAAACCTTTGTTACTCCATTTTAACCTGCCACCATTTTATTATGATATCACTAACAACCATTGACTGAATAAAGTCTTAAAGGTGTTTTCATTGTCCATTTCATCGAGTAATGAGCAGGTTTCATTGAAAGTATAGTGTCTGGTTCGATGGAAGGCCCGAATGGTAGAAAAATCGTATATTGTTGCACTTGGACCACTTTCAAATGGCTATTATTTCCGTGAATGCGATTAAACTTTATTGAAACTTCTAGAATAGAAGGACCTTTTCTTGAACTACTCAAATTTAAATTTAAGCGTACTCATATGCATTCACTAGGTAAAATGTTATATTCACAAACTCTACTATTATTAACAAAGTGGAGTGAATTTCAGCTTTTAAGGTATTTGTTATTTTTGTTTTCATAAGAAACTACCACCATGATTTTGCCATCCTCAAAATGTATATTTTCATCAATAGCTTATACTTACAATACTAAACTTGGGAGAAAATAACACAAATTTACTCAATATCCTCATTTAGAATGGTCACCATTTTGTTATACGGTTACCAGTAGCACTTGTTGAACAGATTCTCAAATATGTAGAGGAAGGGGGGGCATGACGGGGTCTTAAACGTTTAAAGAGTAATAAAACGGATATTTTTATGTGATTTAAATCTAAGGAACTTTAGGAACTTTTCACTCATAGAAAAATTAAAAAGTGGCCAATTATATCAAACATGTCCAATACCCCATCTTACCCTTCACGATGGATGAGACGAGGTACCCTATGGGGCAACATGGGGTATGGCGGACACATTCTGTTTTTGCGTGCAAGACTCGCAAATAAGTACTGCCTCGTCATATATGCCAGCACAAGTACATTGTGCCCAATTCCCGCAGAGAGAACAAGCGGCTCATCCTTCATTTGAATCTAAGTATTTTCCATGACAGTTAAAACAGGGGATATTATTTTCATCATTGTCACTTTCTGATGGAGAATTGAACTTTTTGTTGGTTTATTTTCTGTTGTTTTTCTTAGGCAATTTGGTTTTCTTATTCTTTTTTTGCAGACAGTTTCCTTTTTTTTAGTGTTTTTTCCAATTTATTTTTAAATTGGAAAGACGTTATGATAGCCGATTTTCCTCATTTCCTTTGTACGCGTGAAATTTTGCGAGTTGCAGGATAAGACATCACTTGCTGAGGGCTAACAATACAAAACACTGATTGCTCTGGTGGGGCAGTTGACCTGTGGTCTATTTTTATGTTTTTCGTCCAAGTCAAGCATCCGAGCTCAGGATTCAAAAAATTTATGAACGCTGAGCTAGCTGTTGTGATAGAGGGTGTCAAAGGGACAACAGGCACTTGCGATGGCTCTGCTTCAATATCAGATGGTGCTAAAGCAACAAACATGGTATCTATCAGTGGTTTATCAATAGTTTTTTTATCAAAATCTCCAACTGCCAAAGATGAATTTACTGTTGCAGCCGTTACCATCTCAGGAACAACGATTGGTCTATTTAGCGGAGTAGCACGGTTGTTTGTTGTCGTTGTTTCAAATAATCCTTCATTGATGAATAACCTGTCTGTTTGTGGAAAATCAGTCGTCAATGATGGAGCAAAGTCACTGTCAGAAAAAAACTGTTGGATCGTATGGCCAAATGCCACATTTTTTGAAGTCATTCACTGCTGTTGCCATTGTAGAAGCCTGAATAAAGGCTTTACTAAAATTTTCTGCTACTTATTGGATAGTTACAATCATTCCTGGGCTAATTTATTGGTCGTAGTATGTGCTCAAAGGTCTCATGTATGCTACATCTAGAACTTGAACTCGATGAGTTTTACGAGGGAGGAAATATAAAATAATAAACCCATTGGTATGAGCTTTATTAATGAGGTCCAATTTTTGTGTGTGGGTGCTGTCGCCATCTAACAACAACAGTACAGGTCTATCAACCGTTGTCCCACTAAATTTAACAAACTTCTTAAGCCGGCCAAAGAATAATACAGCTGCCATCCAGCCAGAATCGCTGCAAACACCCCAAGCGCTTGGAGCAGCATTGAGCATTAACTGTGGGTCCATTCTCTTTCGTGGGAACATCAGCATTGGAGGCATCTATTGACCACTCGCACTAAAACATAGTTCCGCAGTTATTGTCATACCTCTCTCCACAGAAGTTATAGATCCCACTTGTTTTCGCTACCACTGAAACTCCTGTTTCATCACAATTATAAATTCTTTCTGGCGAAAGCTTATGCTGAAGTTGAAGTTGAAAAACTGTTTAACAGCCTGTTTATTAAACCCAGTGGCACGTGCAGCTGAAGTGCTTTCTGGTTTTCGTATCGACAATTCCAGATGCCTGCTGAAAAACCGCTGCACGTTATCTTTGCCAGCTTCTTTTCTTTTTTCCCACTTTTTTTTTGCCAGAGTGTACGCCAAAGCCCTCAAATCTTTTGGTGTGAGCCCGTAAAGGCAACTTTCTATATCCATTATATAGTTGCAAATCTCTTTCTCTTCATCATTAGTAAATGTTCGCTTTTTTGGGTCTAAAGGAACTTTAATCGAAGTTGTAGTAGTAGTAGGATCTTTCAGGGCTGCACGAACTACTTTAACTTTTTGTTCAAGGGTCGTTTGTGGCACAAAATCTGTTTTCGCCGTAAAATTGTACCCCATTTTCCCTTAGATTACAACATCTATCGCATTTCGCATACTCTGTTCACTCCAATTTCCCCTCTCCGACTTTCTTTTATAATTTTTCACCATCATGAAGCAAGATTAAAAACAAAGAAGTTATGAAGAAGCATAAACTCTCATAAGGAAATATTGAATTTTTCCGAGGGGCAAGATAGGGTACTCTATACCCCGTCTTGCCCTCCAATGCTTATTTGAATAAAATAACATGCCTTTAATGACCAATTCAGTATATGGACAAAAACATGTTCTTACCTGCTGGTGTAATCATTGATAAACAAGAATAACCTCCAGTTAGTTCAAGAAAACTAATATTGAGGTACAAAGCACAATCGATGTATAACGCGGAAACCACAACTTACTTGACAAGAACCGAGTTTTTGGCGCCAAAGCGAAAACGCGTGCACTTGTAAGCCGGTCACTGCACAGACTGATGAGGAACATGACGGTGCATCATTGCAAGCCAGAGCGGCTGGAATTGATCGTTTGCTCGGCCGTCAAAATGTTTTGCCCCGTTTTGCCCGCTACCCAGTCTTGCCTGCTACCCTGTCATGCTATACATCCCACATGATATACATCCTTTCCCTACATGATATACATCCTTTTTGGAAATTTCATGCGAATCCTAACAAGTCCGTAGTGTCTGAGTCGAATTGAAGTGCATATTGCTTCAAAGCCATTTATTGTCTTTGTTTTGTAACACTGAACATTTAAACCAAAATAACTTATTTAAAAATGTCTGATAATTTTCCGTTTGAATGTTTCGTGGATTATTAGGTTTATAAATAACCATATGGATGGAAAATTTCATTGGATTTAAGAGTACCAGTATCCACAATTTTATGCAAGAGAATATGAAATTGATAAATCATACTTTTACTGACAAAACTTAGTGAATTTCAATTTCTTAGGTATTTGTTGTTGTTGTGCTCATAAGAAATTAGCTCCATCATTTTTTCAGATTTCTTGGTCCACAAGTGTCCAATCGTGAGGGGGGACACAATTTTTTCATGTTCTAGCACTTCCTTTGCCTACTCCGTCATATATATTGCAATTTCAATAACGAATATTATGAGTTCTCATCAAGTCCTTATTATCCTCCGCTAAAAGTGGTACTTTAAAGTGAGGCCTTCAGGTCCCAGATAGCCTCATGAAGACGGGCCGTGGCATCCCGATAGTGTATCACTGCCCCATTGGCCTGCCAAATGAGAAAGCAGACGCCTGAAACTACAGCCAAGTAAAATGATCCTCGTTCTAGCCACCTATCAATGCCCATACCACGGCAATAAGAGCTATTTGGGCTCTTCCTTGAAAAATGAAATATTGGTCACTAATTGTAGCAAAATGTTGTATTATCTCCAACAGTTCCTTGCGAATCGCAAAGCTATTTGTTTCTCGTAAGATATTTCTAGTTTTTCCGAGCCAAACTTTACCGCTTTAAAAATCAACGTTAACTCTTTGTTTCATTTCACTTTCTTCACTATAACTCAATTAAATTTTTTAATAAAAGAAAAATATAACCTGAAATTGCTAATTCTACTTACAAATTCAAAATTTTTACTCCGAATTCTCGAAACGGGGCCCCCTGACGTAATTCGGCAGAAACAACTCTAGAATTTTGAGTTACTTACTCCTGTTACGGGGTGTCGTAGAAAATTTTTCCACTCCAACTCACTTTAAAGTCTTCAACCTCCACCAATCGAAACCAATTCGGGAATTCTTCCTCTCCTTAACCTTGCTGCCCAAAATTTTTCCCAAGAAAAACCACACGTTTTTTTTTTGTTCTTCCACCTCCAACCAAGTTCACTAACTCCTTTTGATACGATCTCACCATCCATCCCTATCCAACATTCCGCTCCATTCGTACTCCGCCTGATTCCGGGTATTCCCTTGCGTGGAATCATACTTTTCACCCTTTTTTTGAGCTTGTAGTAATAGAGCAGTTACCCTATCAAACTGCTCTAAAAATTTACTATCTCCTTCATCCCTACAGCATGGTAATCAAGTAGACATTAATGATTTTGCAGTTTAGAATTTTTTTTAAATATCCAATATCTTCTTTAAAATAATCAATAACTTACAAACACCTTGCGTATCAATTTGGTTTCAAATCAACGTGATATTCAAAAAAGAAATGTCTTACTTAATTTAAAATGCTATTAATTAATATACGTGAGACATAAAAACATTAATATAAATTCAATTTTTCAACAACCAAAAATGTGGCTATAAATAAAAGTGCTCAATTCGAATTCGGCGCGGGCAAAGGGTTAAAGAAAATTCATGCATTCTATAGACCAGATCTACTAATTCACTACACAACCAGCAAATCATTTCCATCTAGAAAATCCTACTATGACTTGAAAGTATTTAAAACAGACATTTTCTCACTCAGCTCATCGTAATCCTAGGCATACAAAATATATATTTACACTCATAGAATCGTTAGTAACAAATCTTATCAGTGAACAATCTACTCAACGCAACTTCGTATTCCATGCATCCTATCAGTGGATGCACATTTACATTCAGGCGCGTCGCACAAGCCATGTACGCTCAAAACATGAAACCACAACAACAATTCCAAAAACCCGATTTGCACTTACACCACAATAGGATAAGCGAATTAAGAGGGAATTGAAAAGCGTAAGTGGAGGAGATAGGGAGTTGGCCGTAGCGGGCGTAGACGCTCTGTAGTTATTCCGGACGCCTTTAAATTTTCAGCCGGAATATGTTTTAATTCTAAGATTTAAAAAGTAAAAAAGCGGCGCAAAATAATATGACCTAAAGTTCGCGCATGAAAAAATTGAACCGTTTGCGATTGTGCTTTGTTTTGCTGAAAGGAAAATATTCATTGCATGCAGAATTGGAAGTGACATTTTCAGATTAAAACTCAATTAGTGTACAGTGCTTGGCAATTGATGCTGTAAGACCCATTCAGGAGCACTCAACGGAACACCTGTACTGCTGATTTTTGGAACTACACAGATCTCGAAGTCACCATATACTTCGAGGACAGAACAGACAAAACAAGCGCAAAGAACAGCGAAAAGGTTCTAGATACATTTCATAAAGTAAAGAGCGAATCACAGTTACATTTCAACGCATGTACACTTCATCAAGGTTGTCAATGATGTATAGATATTCATGGTTTGGTTGTGGGTGTTAGCCTATGGAACAAAACATACACCTGGATTGTGTATTGGTATTTTCAAAGCGGTTTTCAATTTAGCCAAAGATGATTTTGGAATGGAACAATTGGAAAGTTAAAAACATAAACATAAACTTGTCTTGAGAAGCATATGAACTGCAACCGATAGAAGTGTTTTTCTGACCCGGGTCATAATTGGTGACGGAATTTTGTAAATACAAATATAAGTATAATTAGGCTAGCGTAGTTTGATTCAAAACTGTCTGTCATTGATGATAAGAGAATTAAACCATAATTTTGAACTGAAATCATACGATGTATGGCGGGTGTTTCACTAATACAAGAAGGTGTTTTGAATCCCAACAAGTATGAACAGTGCAGTGGACGGAATAAATAAAACTACATACTTTATACAAGAAGTTTGTAAAATTTTGTTGCTGTAACTATACTTACAGGAATTCGTTTATGAACGAAGCTTTTGTTGAAGAATTGCAAGGTCAACGAGACAGCTACTACCCGGCGGGGTCATATTGGAAGTGAATGGAATTAGCCTGACAGGACTCACGAATCATCTTAGTGTCGCCAGAGAAGAATTGATACGAATGCTAGCAGAAGATGAACGGGGAGATGCAGCTTTAATTGTCTTCGGAAACAGACAAAATTTGGCAAATGCACTGAATGCAGCAGAAGTAAACGACAGGCAAGTTTTGCACTCGCTACAAAATCGCAACTTGCATATACCAGTGACATATGCAACAAGTGGTGAAGGTTTATATGAAGGTCTCGACTATTGGTCCAATCAACTACAATAAAAAATGTCTGTCGCTCAATATTTAAAGATTTAATTTAAACATAATTTAAATATAACACAAAAAAAAATATTAAAAATCAAACAGCAAAATAAAAAGGAACAATATTTAAAGTAGTAGTCTAAAAGAATGAATCTCAGATTTATTTGTTTTTGACAGAATCGATTGTCGTCCACCACCACATCATTCTCGAGCGCTCGACGGAACATGTGGGTAAGTACCCTTTTAAGTTCATTTGTTTTCGTTACATATGTTCTTTTTATAAATTTGTTTTATTCTATATTGGTTACATGCTAATAGCAATTACAGCTATAAATAATTTATTTAATTTTCATGGTCAATTTCAGCTAAAAGTGCTATTATTATTAATGTTAACTTATCTTTAAATTACACATACAAATTTGTTCAATTGCCATTCGGTCATTCTGTTTAGTTGCCAAGAATTAATTAATCAGCATAATAAAATGAGTTGTTAGAGTACACCCCTCGGTCTTTCCTTTCCTTCCCCTCAGACCAGGTATAGGACCCGGTACGATGGTAGGCCCTCCACGCCAGAAATGAGCCAGCCATCGGGCAACAACTAACCTCCTTTTGTTTCAGGTGACATCGCGGGTTGAGTGGCCCGAGCAAGGTGCCTCTTTATGGCATAGGGTTATGTAATCGAATTGCATAGTTCTATGGCATAAATCGGTCACCGGGGTACATCTCCTCTGATGGGAAGGCTCATGCAAGTTAAGTTGTATGAGTTTTCCACTCAGAAGAGAAATACCTGGCCACTGCAACATTTATGGATTTTGGTCCGGTTGGGCGAGTGCGCGGGGGCTCCATCACCACTCGGTTGCCCCTCTCTTATTTGTAGGCCATGAGCCTCGTCAGGTAAAGACGAAGATACCCTAAGTCCACCCATTTTTCCTTGTTTCACTTGTTCTCTGAACAAGTCATTTTCTCTCGGTATGGTTTCCTACAATTTTTGCGACTTCGATCGCCTTTCTTTTTTTGACCCCAGAAATTCGTGAACGCGAAACTCTTTTGTAGGGGGTCCTTATGCTAGGGGAATGAATCCGCCCTACGACACCGCAATGCTAGCCTGCCAGCGCATTCACGCGTCCCCAGACAGGGCATCCTCGGCGGATATCTTCACTTTCCTCTGCCGAGGCAGCAGACCATCGCTGCATTCTTTCACGGACTTTGAATTTATCTATTCACTACAACCTTTGCGTGGATCCAATGCATCCGATGTACAAACCCTTTTCATCTGCATTGGCCACTATAAAGCGATGGCAGTAGTATATGTTTGTTTTCGTCCGGTTGTTATGTGATTCAGATTTTGATAGAAAAGTTAATTTTCCGTGAGTGATAAGTGCTGTTGAGTTTCCGTTGCACTATTTTGGTGCTTGTTTGTGTGCCATAACTGAGCCGGTGAATAAACCGATTTCCTGTGTCATCGTCTTTTTGTTGATCTCTTTTAGTATTGTAGATGAAAAGAGGTTTCGTTGTTATTAGCGTGGACAGATTTTATTTGCAAAGTCGAATAAATATTTATTGATTAAAATACCGAAACGTGTTTGACTCCGCGAAATCATTATATCCATGGCTACCCCTTGATCCTTTAGTCCTAGTCCTTGTCGGGCAACGTTCCGCTTCATACATTCGACCCAGGCATCTTCCTTCCCAGTTACCTATTCAATGGCCTCTACCACGGAAACGCACCTGGAGAGAACATCTGGCATTAGGTGCTCTTTACCCTTCCAATGCACCACCTTGAAATTTAACTGCTGGAGTTGAAGACACCACTTTTAACTAAGAACTGCCTCTAGACCCACGTCTGAGGCATCGGTCTGGGTATTGAATGGAAAATTAAAATGAGGACAAGTTCAAATTGATGGCGGTAAAACACACCGTGCAGTCCAAGAAAACCGACTGTTTTTGCCGAGCAAGTTCATCAAGGGTGCTACAAAAGAGGTGTGATCCGGGATGATTTTTTGGTACGAAGAGACCATGCCCAACATTTTTTTAAGACAAAGCCTCATCACCAATGGCTTTTTGCACCATCCTCAATGTATCCACAGCAGAAAATTGATTCCGAAAACAAAATTTAATGCAAATTCAACAAACTTCGACATCGCAAAAAACGAAAAACTCAATTTTACCAGCTCACAAAACGACGCGTATCTCAAACACTAATGTATATTTTGACATGTAAATTTGACATAGATGTCACGTAAAAAAAAAATAATTTTCCAAATCCTTCGACACGCGCAGTTTAAATTTAAATGTCACCTTATTTTTTGGACACATTTTGCTATTCCGTTTATACAAAAAACTTCAGCAAACAATAAAATCATAAAATGAGAAAGAAAGAAGGTCATTCTGTAGTAGATTTTACAGAAAAGGATTAATTAACTAAAACTATGATTGCATTTATATTAAATTCACTACCAAACATGTATTATTTAAACTTACAAACAATCGAGGCTATAAAACAAAGGAAAGCAACGAAACTACAATAAAACTTCACAATTTCTATGTATATATTTTTCAAATTAACATCAAATTACCGAAAAATCGGAAATTTTAAGAATATTGATTACGAAGCTTGTTATTGTTACTTAAAAATAAATTATATTTTTTTTAATTTATTTTATAGAGAGATAGAGAGAGAGAGAGAGATTTTGGAAAACGTCTTAATATTAGATGCTTAAGAAAATAGGTATTTTGATTAAAAAAATTTTTTTTTTCAAAATGAAAAATATTTTAAGATCGTAGAAACAGTAAAGCAAGAGTAAGAAAACGAAAATACCGAATGCTTGGTTGTAAGTCGAATGCAATTAGGAATAAGATAATAAGTAAAGCATTTCTATCCCCTGTTGAATAGATGTCTAATATTTTTTTCATGTGGACTAGGTTGGCATTATTTTAAAGCTTAATATAAAATATAGAAAAAATGTACTTCCAAAATTGAACCTCCACGATTTTCGATGTTTATGTGCGTTTTGAAAATTCAATAAAAACAGTCTGACGTTATTAAAAATAATTTTTTCGAAATTTTTGACTTTCGCTATGATCCCGTCATTGTGTTTTCTAAGCGTTTATTCTAATCAACATGAAACGTCAACACAGTGATAGAAAATTTGAATTCATTTTTTTTTCATTTGGTCCATAGTAAATTATGTATTTCTTTACTATTCAATTCGAGCCAAGTAGTAGCCTTTGCGGACGACATCAACATTTTGTCACGGTCATTAACAACTGCCAAAGAACTCTTCCTGAAACTCGACAGCAAAGCGAAACTTGTAGGGCTAAAAATCAATGAAAATAAAACAAAGCTCATGACACTGTCGAGGAAAAATAAATCAGGTACACACAATATTACACTTGGCGAATACAGTATCGAAAATGTTAGCGAATTTGTGTATTCAGGCGCCAAAATAACGAGAACGGGGAATGATAGAGACCAAATACGCCGAAGAATACAGCTCTCAAATGAAATATTTTATTCAGTGTTGATGATCTTGAGGACCAACTGCATACACAGGAAAACAAAGCTCCAAGTTTATAAATCTGTGATAAAGCCTGTGTTATGCTATGGTTGTGAAACGTGGACCCTAACCCAAGTATCCGCAAATATATTGAACGCCTTTGAGCGAGGGGTCCTGAGGCGAATATTCGGAGCGGAGCTAGACGGGGACCAATGGTGAATTCGATACAACCATAAGCTGAATGATATTTTTGACGAGCTTGAGATCTCAACGATTGTAAGATTGAGGAAGCTGCAATGGGCTGGCCCTATGAATCGTATGGACAAACAACGGATACCCAAAAAGGTATTCGTTGGGAGAACTGAAGGCCGGAGACTAGTGGGGAAACCGAGGAAACGCTGGTCTGACTCGGTCGAGGAAGACAGTTCATCGCTGCTCGAATTTCGAAATTGGAGGACGCAGTCAATGGACCGAGACAGTTGGAGGCGCTATCTGCAGGAAGCGAAGGCCCGAAAGGGGCTGTAGTGCTAAGAAGAGAAGAAGAAGAAATTATGTATTAAAAGAGAATAAGAACTTAATGAAGAAATGAAAAAAATAGTCTCTTGTTAATGTTTCGTGAAAATATTATATGAACGTGAAATAATTCTATGATAAGCGAAGATGAAAAAGACGATATCTTTTTAGTTTAGTTCTTTTATATTGGGGAGAAATCAATTTTTACTTTTGTATTTTAAGAAACAATAAAAATGAATTGTTTGGCTAATCAAGTCTTTTTATTCTAGTTAAAACCTTCTGCTTTCCAGCGGTACAATGTCGGCGAACGGTGAGTATGCCGCTATGAGGGTAGGGTTCGTGTAATCCGCGAATGGCCGGTTTCGCGTCGTGGTCGGTACGCGGTACCATGGTTTGTTTTGATGTTTTGATTCGAGTAAGATATTTCGAAGTTTGCATTAAAGTAGTATATTTTACGGTACCACGTCGGAAAAAGAAAAAAAAATTTCGGGAACGTGGAATTAGATCGTTTTTTGTTGTTGTTTGACTGGGGTGAAAGTAAATACGGATTAAAGTAGATAAATGCTTCCCTTCCGTATGGTTGCATTTTAGTAGCGCTTAAAACGGGCATGTAATGGTGGCTGAATTAATGTAATCCAGCGTAATCCATTTGAAAGACCTGCAACCGAAATCCTCTAAGAATTAGCTGGCTGAAAAGTAGCCACCGCGAAATGGATTACGAGTGCACGGACGGGTTAACCGATAGGGTACCATTCGTTGGCATGACTCAGAATTTACGTCTAGATCCGATGAGGGGTCGTTTTCGATTTCCTACGGGAAATCTCGACATTCGTGTGCGAGTTAAAATTATTACAATTCTTCAATGAAACAGAGATTTCAAATGACCCGATTGCCTTCCTTGAAAAATTTCGAGTTGATATGCAAAAACTACGGGCCGTGCCAGCATCACATCACCGTCGGGACCGTGCATTTATATACAGAGATTTGTATACCTGTACACATGCATAGAATAGTTAAACGAATTGCAGATCGTGTATTTAAGGTTCAAGTTGGAGAAAAAGAAACAACCGTATCAACCGAACGATTAAAACCAGTGTTTATCGAAAATGCCATAGACTCGAATACAAATACTGAAGTTGCAAAGCCTCTGCGAACATACAGCAGGAAAGTTAAATTCAATGTCTAACAGTCGATGTACGTAACGACGTTACTCCGAGCGGAGTACCGCAGCGACAGCGATTTCAAACAACGTGACAGCTGATTAAGCTCGCTACTTGACCACATGGACAGCAGAGCGTTGCTATCGCTAAGGATCCATTTAACGTAAGTTTTAGTCAGTCGTTGTTAAGATTTTATTAGGAATGGATTCGTTAAGCATTTGTGTGGTGTTTTTCTTCAATCACTTTCCTTTGTCCCTCAATATTTAGTTTATCAACAACGACAAACACTACAGTAGTCACGATAAAAGAATAATTGAGTGTACGTCCTGCTGATGTTTTTTTAACTTTGCTTTTATATTTACTTTGCTATTCGCTTTGGAGGATACAAGTGTATAGTACTCGTATGTGATAAGATCATTATTTCCTCCTTCTTCACACAAAAATCTTCTCCATCTTGCATTGAGAAATGTACCCCTCTCCTAACATTGGATAAAACGCAAATGACGGCATTTATTTTATTTGATATCTTATTTTGGCGTATATGTATTTCATGGATTAATTTAAAAAATTTTTTAGATATATCACTCGAACAAATCTCAAACCCACTTGTTTGCAACCTTCATCTAAATACACTTCTCTCTAAGTTCATCTCACAACAACAGTTATTCTTTGAAAATTATCAATGACCTGTATCTGCTTATCGAACAGAAGGATTGAAGGCAGCGTAATATCCTGTCTACCATATGTATCCACTTCATATGGCGAAATAGATTGCTTGTGAAACTAATCAATAGCCTACTCGGCAGAGCGCTAATTGGATCCTTCATATCCCCTTTTCTCACGTGGTTAGTTCGACACTATTTAAAGCTGAAAGTGTTACAAGCCTTAGTCCTGGTTGATCTGCGTTTGTGCGGCTTTTATTAGGGTATCGGAGAGGGATCGATAAAATGATTTACGAAGAATTTGAGCCAAAAGTTTAACACGATGGTGCTGAGACATATTCTTCACTTGGTATGATTAACTATCTATCATTATTCAAACCAATCATTAGTGAAACTTAGTGAGAATCGAAATGTAGCAAATTTTTTAGATTCAAACAACTATGAACAAAATTGCTTTTCACCCATTCAAATAACCCATAGGCTTTTATGAACTAACTTGGCAGAGAAGGTGTTAAATCGATTTCAAATTATTCACTTCAATTAACTCAGTGATTGTTTCCTTTATCAGAACATGTCTTCTCATCGGGACTCCTCGAAGCTCATAATGTGGCTGGTCGTGCAGAAGTCTATTTGACTAGCTGTTGTACATTTCTGCGATTGCCACTTCATATTACTCATATGAAGGAGTACGTACGAGTATACGTTTGGTATCATCGTCCGAAAAGCAATAAAATGTCCATTATCTCGAAAAGGGACTGGTGGCGTGATGATAGCCGTGAAAGCCGATTATTTCTGCTGTTAAATTGATTCTAGTGGATGGACAGTTATGTGTTTCGTAAAAAGTGCATTCCGTTTTAATTGGTAAAGTGTTGGCAATGCACAAAAATTATTTTTTAAATCCTATAACAGTGAGATCCACCTTATATAGCCGACGCAGAAAACTTTGTAAGAGTACTTTTTCATCGTTCTAGATGAAAAAGAGTGTACAAACATTTGCAGATCATTCCTTGTAATTGGCATAGAAGTTTTTAAAAACTTTAGAATTTCTGGTCGCTTGAAAAGGTAAACTAATTGAAAGTAGAATAGAATTTCGCTATTTCGGTAGATGTCACTTTTGCAGCTGTCACTTTTTGACATTTGACAAGTAGAAACTACGTTATTGACAAAAATGGAACTCTACACGCTTTGAAAACTCATTGAAATTATTAAAATTCAAAAATGGTGAAAATTTTTTGGTCGTCGTGAAGCGCCTTGTCGGACCGCAATACAGACATTTGTGGAAAAATTCGAGCTATTGGGATAACTTAGTGATATGAAGAATAAAACCCGTGCACGTCACTCAAGAACAACCGAGAACATTGCTGCTGTAGCCGAAAGTGTTGAAGAAAACCGAGATTTGTCCATTCCTCGTCGTTTTATGGAATGAGGCATTCCACAAACGTCATTAGACCGTATTTTGCATAAAGATTTGGGTCTTAAGGCTTACAAAGTTCCGTTAACACAAGAACTCAAGCCGGGCGATCATCAACAACGTCGTGTCTTTGCTGATTGGGTCCTTGATATGCATGAAAATGATCTGGAATTCCACCGAAAAATCATCTTGAGTTTATGGTCCAGCGGAGTCATTGGACCTTACTTTTTCCAAAATGAGGCTAGAGCAACAGTAACGGTAAATGGATTGCGCTATCGAGAGAAAATTAATGATTTTTCCTGGCTGGAATTGGATGGTACTCGTATTGATCTGGACAACGTTTACTTTCAACAAGACGACGCTACGTGCCACACAAGCAACGAAACCATTGATCTTTTATGGGAAAAGTTTCCAGGCCATGTTATCTCTCGAAGAGGTGATCACAATTGGCCACCGAGTTCTTGTGATTTGACACCTTGCAACTTCTTGTTTAGGTGCCACGTGAAAGAGAAGGTCTACGCCAATAGCCCAATATCGATTCAAGACCTCAAAGATGGAATTTGTGAGGCTATCGAGGACAAAGGGCAGCCACTTTGCGATTTGGTTATGGAAAATTTCATGAATAGGATATGGTCCTGTAAACGTGGTCGTAATTGTCATTTGCCTGATGTTATTTTTGACTATTAACGGCGTACCTTGTTTTTTATAATGAAATCAACATTTGATCATTTGTGTTGGGAATTTTTCTTGTAATATCAAAATAATACCTCTTATTGGAAAACCCTGTATTATACTTTGCTGTTCATTTCAATGGAAGACAGAAAAGAACGAAATATGAAAAAGGATAAATGCAGCAGCCAAAGCCTATTTCTCCGTACCTTCTCTAGAAATTTTCACTAGGATATGCAAGTCACTAATAAGTCCTGTGCTGCTATATATGTAGGTGGAAACTTGGACTCGTACGAATGTTTACGAAAATGCTCTGGAAGTCAAAATGCGCAGGCAGATATATGGACCAGCAAAGTGTCGAGCAGAGTAGAGACTTCGTTACAACGACGAGTTGTATGATCTTCTAATAGAACCACCTGTATCCGCATACAGAAACCTACGCAAACTACAATGAGTAGGGCAAAGTGGTCACCATTCGTACGCGGGGCACATTCGTACAGTTAGTATAACAGAAAAACTACACGGCGCACAAACAGGCTTTTGCTTGTGTGGATAGATATACTGGCCGCCATGTTGCTAGCAGAGTGTCACGCCAGTCGCACTGATAAGACGTAACGTGTTTTTGCACGCGGTGGTAATTGTAAGTAGAATAGTTATGTTTTTGACAAAATAGTGATACAAAATAATGACACAAAATGTGAAAAGCTCAATAATTCAGATAATGTGTTTATTTTTGCATGTATGATATCAAATTATAATATAAAATTGAACCAAAAAATCTTTCCAATAAAGGGACTCTTCACAAGGACATGGTAAATTTTTTATACCACTGCCCATATTACTGGGAGGGATACATTTGAAAACATGTTTTTCTACCACTCATACAGAGGGGTACATTGCACACGGAACACTTCATTCGTCGCTGATGTTTTGTATGACTGCAATGAGCGCAGCGGCGTGATGTCGTCCTTTCTGGCAAATGTTGTCCTGTTGTTCTAAATGATTGATCATGGAATGGCTTATTTTTACGTTTTTCAATCAGCGGTGGTGTGGTTTTTGGTCCTCTATTTCGTGTCCGCAAAAATATGCTAATAAAATAGGATATTTTTCCTTTCATAATTTTCAAACTTGGCCAGGATATATGCGTTCACCAAAGTCATATCAAGGAAGTGATAGGAAATTCTTGGCCACCATTTTCGACTTTTACGGTCCAATTTATAATATTTTTTTAATTGATCAAACTTACCAACGATATTCATGTGCCAGTTGTAGTCGCGTATTATGTAAGAACATTGAACGGTTTCAATGTTTGCATCGAATCCTCGTCCTTGTACTTCAGTTAGACTATGAGGGTTGTGAATGTTTGATAGAACTGTTACGGCTTTTTTACCCATCCATTTCAAATACAGAAGTCCAGTATCACTAATTTTCCAATCAAAATTACCTCTGCGTAAATGCTTTTCGGGTACCAAATCATTTGGTAGGTGCTTTTTTTATTTGTACGGTTCCACATGCATAAATACCCCTTTGCCCCTTTGCTTCAGTTCAACGAGAAGATCATGCGAGTTGAAAATATTATCAAAATACAATTTATGGTTTCGATGCTTTATAATTGAAGGCAAATTCAGAACAATCCTTTCACCCAAATTCTTCATTATTGCGTCGTCTTTCTTTCCAGTTTAAACTTCAAAATTATAAGTATAGCCACTTTTAACGCATAGCATCCAAAGGTTTTAGCCTCGTTTTAGTGGCTTTTTTTGGTATACAGGGTCTGAATAATAAGTAACCGGACTGACCTCAGGATATTTTTTATTGGCAAAATATGTACAATTTTTCTTTAGAAATCCCGAACCGCGTCTCCTTAAGGTGTCTCTTGATCTTGGGGAACAGAAAGAAGTCCACTGGTGCCATATCCGGGCTGTAAGAACTCTGGTTCAGTTTGTAGTCGATTAAGGATTTCCGAAGCGACAGCAACACGACGCTCCTTTTGCTTATCAGTCAGGTGTTTGGGTACCAGCTTCGCGCAGATCTTCCTCATGCCCAGATCGTTCTCAATAATATTGTGAACGGTCATCTTATTAATTCCAACCTCATCTGCGATAGTCCGAATGCTCAGACGACGATCACTGTTCAACACATCATGCACTTTTTGCACATTTGTGTCCATGTGACTCGTTGATGGTGGACCGACGCGCTGTTTGTCATGGGCGTCATCGCGGCCCTCCCGGAAATTTCTGTGCCACTAAAACACTGGAGTTCTGGACAAAGCATCCTCGCCGTAAGCCTCTTGAATCATTTGAAGAGTTTCCGTGGCCGTTTTCTTGAGATTGACACAAAATTTGATGCTAACACGTTGCTCGATCGTACGCCCATTTTCACTCCAACGACATAACTGAACACGCACTCCGCTATCGCTCGATGCTATCTCTCCAAGCGCTTGGAGGCAACTACTGCAGCCCGGTTCCCTTTATTTAGACCCCCACCACCACTACAGCACCAGATACCGGTTAGCAGACGCTTTGACGGTACGGGGCAGGCTCAGTCCGGTTATTTATTATAAAGTCCCTTTATATTGCTTTAATGTACTCTTTCCTTTGAATTTTATCATCGACTTGTCGATGGCAACGAATTTGCCAGTCTCAAAACATTTCTGGTATCTTCCCAATAACATGTCCAAAAAGGTTGCACTTTGTACAGCTTATTATAATTTGGCGTTCCCCTCTGAGGCATAATGGACACATCATTCAAGTGAATGTTATCTAGTAACCAGCTGAATCTCTTCACTGGCATCAAATTCACAATAAATGCATGGTGTACTTTTGGAGGAGTTGACCAACTATCCCGGTAACTTGTTTGATGTTTGACGCCCATAAAAAAGCTCATACCAATGAATACCCGAATTTCTTGGGAACTTGTTGAATTATATGGTTTTTCAGATTGTTGGGCGTACAATTATTTTGGTAAACGATGTAGTCAATAATTTGGTCCGCTCGCAGTTCATTAAAAATACTTTTTGCGTCTTTGGCCTCCAAGTTGAGAGCAGATCGGCCATGTTTGATGCCTATAAAGTTATCGGCAAAATCAACAGTAAAATTTTTGGACCAGATTTGAGTAATCTGAACTGATACGGTAGTCCTTTCCACTCGAATATTGGACAAAGGAATGTCGAAGCTTCCATCAAAATTGTTGTTGGAAGCCTGTTGACAAGTAGATGTATAAAATTGTTATGTGTTTTTATGATTTCTTATTAAAAATCACTTACATACAAGGACGTTCCATCCTCGACATGAGTGGAGTTAATCGAGTGACTTTCTTCCAAGTCACTCTCATTATTTTCGAGGTCTAAAGATTTCTCACCAGAGGGTATATCAACATATTCCTCCTCGTCCTGTAGCAAGAGATAGAGATATCGAATTTCTTCTTGCGTTAGTCCTACTCTACTCATTTTCACGTTTTTGTTAAAAGTAAGTTTCCAGTAAATACGCACTACAATGGGCAGTGGTATACATTATATACCATTTTCTTGTAACTGTAAGACCAACCTTGTGTTGTAATTTTTACAATGAAAAGTAATACTAAATAAATCACCACAGCCTGTAACAACTACGCTTTCACTTTCAAAAGTTTTCCATATTAACCAGCATAAATTCAAGAAAATGTGGTATTAAAATATATACCACTGCCCTGCAAAGAGTTAATATTAATTTTAACATTGATTATTTTGAGCTTTATTGGTTATATTTCTGAAACTAAATTAGAATTTGTATAAAGTTGTATTTGAATTTTGTGCAAGGCATGGGGTGCACTTAGACAGCCAAAGAGGGAGCATATTCGTTCGCGTACGAATGCTCCCCTTGAGATTTTATTAACCACCAGAACATCAAAATTAAACTTTTTGGAATGAAATATGGAAACCTTTTAAAATTATCGTGAAAGCAGCCTAATAACATATTTTTCCTTTTATGAAGTATTCTATTCCTAACAAAACAATGTATTTTTATAAAGTAAACCTTATTATTAATATTTTATTGCAGGTCATGGCATGAAAATATAAAAAATAGGGTACGCGTACTCAAGAGGTAGATGAAGAGTCCATAAAATTAGTAATTGATGACGTAATTCAAGGACGGTTGCCGTATAGGAAAACCGCGTTGAAATATAACATGAAGACATCGACGTTGGAAAGCAGAGTCCAGAAATTCAAAGATGGCTCTAACACCGATGGACCCTCACGAATATTTCATTCTAAATTCACGAGTCTACAGGTCCTCTCCTTGGAAAAAGAGGCACGCTTAAACGACTACATTATTAAGTGCTGCAAAATGCAGTATGAGCTAACAACAGTCAAAGTTCGCAAACTTAACTACGAATACGCGTAAGCATCAAATTTAAAATATTCCACGAAAAGGATGAAAACCAAATGGCCGGCTTAGAGTGGATGCGCAATTAAAGAGAAAAAAACACCCATCTCAGTCTGCGAAAACCGGAAAAGACAAGCCTAGCTATATCGTTTGCCTTCAATAAGACTGCAGTCCAAGAGTTCTATAATAATTTGGCTGATGTGTTACAACAACATAATTTTTCTGCCGACAGGATATTTAACATTGGCGAGTCCAGCGTGTCTACTGTTGTACAAATTCCTGGAACTTTGGCTGCTTAATCACAGAAATAAATGGGATAAATTGTGTCAGTGGAAAGAGGCAAATTGATGACATTTGGTGCAATTATTTCTGCAAGCGGAAATACTGTTCCTCCGCTATTTGTATTTCCACGTGTACAATACAGGGCCTTTTTTCTTGAAGATGCGCCTGAAGGAAGCCTCGGGGCTGCTAATTGAAGTGGGTGGGTAAATGCTGATAAATCTGCTTGAATATTAAAGCACATTCGGAAACACACACTGGGCTCTAAAGAGCATCCGATTTCATAACAAAAAACACATTCACAATAAGTGTACACATGTGAATGGGCCTTAATTCTTATTTATCACCAATTACAGGTCCATATATTGACAGATTATGACAGTTTGGTCTTGTACAATCCTAAGCATGGCGTCATACACATCAGCCGGACGTTTTATTATTGTTAAAACTTTTTACAAAAATAATGAATCGCCAGTGCAAACATCGAATAATCGAATAATTTCACGAAATGGACCCATAAGTTGGCCGGCAAGATCGTGTGATTTTACTCCTTGTGACTTACGCTGATGCTCCCCAGACTACTGAAGCATTAAAAAATAATATTCGAGCCAACATACGCCTAATAACGCCGGAAACGTGCGAAAATCTCATCGAAAATTACAATCGTCTGTAAATTAGCGCGAGGTGCACATATGCCCAGAGTAATATTTTATTGTAAGGGACCGTATTTTCATATTAAATAAACATTACAGCTCAATCTTCACAAAAATTATGTTTTTTTTCGACAAAAATGTGTACACTTGTTATGAATCACCCTATATTATGTGATAATCACGAAAGCCATATCAGCTTACAGGCTATAGCATATGCTCGAGATAATGGCATCACTTTTGTGTCTTTTCCCCCGCACACCAGTCATCGATTGCAACCTTTAGACTTTGCAATGTTCGGCCCCCTAAGGCAAAGTTGAAAACAGCGCTCAATAATTGGCATATGTCAAAAACAATCAATCTTTATAATATACCTTAACTGATAAAACTTGCATATTTTGAATCTTTTACGGCAAAAAATATTACAAGTGATGTCGAAAAGTCAGGTACATGGCCGTTCAATGAAATGGCCTTCAGTGATGAAGATTTCGCTCCCATTGACGTGTATGCTTCAAATAATTCGGTAAATGTGACATCTAATCCAGAAACCAGCACTGTCACTCTAGAATCACAACCCTCCACCAGCATGCCATCGACTGATATGAATGAGGCAGATATTCGTGAGCAGTTACCTTCTTTGCTTCAAAGTCCTCAAGACATTTTTACCGGAACCGACGAGCCTTCCACTTCTGCGGCTAAGAAACAATCTGAATCGAGTACTTATCTTCCCATAACACCAGAAGTCATAAGACTTTATCCTACAGCTGTTAAAAACGGAAGAACCAATAAAAAATGTAAACCGGGTAGATCCCGTATATATATACAGATACACCTGAAAAAAACTTAACTAGAAGAGAGACATAGACAGAAAGAATTGAAAAAAATAGATCAGGAAAGGAAAGCCAGAGCCAAAGCAGTGAAACGTATCTCGCAGTTTCGTTCGAGGTGACCGATATACTCCTCAGGAGCTGCCACATCAGTCACCTCGGGGCAGCTCGACTGCGGGGTTCCATATGACCACGAACCCATATATATATATATATATGTTGCAGCATGGCAGTGCTGCAAGCTCTATCGAGCGGGAATTTCCACTATTACGCAGTGGTGGCGAACTTATAAGAAATTTTGTTTGAGGAATGCTGGTTGTCCTAAGTGAAAGAACTACATTGTTCTTTCACCCGAGCATTTTAGCTGTCAACTTAATAGCATTTTTCGCTCGATGGACTTCAGCTGGTTCCAGCATATGGGCTGGTTCCATTAAAAATCTCGCAGTTTCGTTCGAGGTGACCGATATACTCCTCAGGATCTGCCACATCAGTCACCCCGGGGCAGTTCGACTGCGGGGTTCCAGATGACCACGAACCCATATATATATATATATATATATATATATATATATATATATATATATATATATATATATATATATATATATATATATATATATATATATATATATGTTGCAGCATGGCAGTGCTGCAAGCTCTATCGAGCAGTAATTTCCACTATTATGCAGTGGTGGCGAACTTATAAGAAATTTTGTTTGAGGAATGCTGGTTGTCCTAAGTGAAAGAACTAAATTGTTCTTTCACCCGAGCATTTTAGCTATCAACTGAATAGCATTTTTCGCTCGATGGACTTCAGCTGGTTCCAGCTCCAACATATATATATATATATATATATATATATATATATATATATATATATATATATATATATATATATATATATATATATGGGTTCGTGGTCATCTGGAACCCCGCAGTCGAGCTGCCCCGAGGTGACTGATGTGGCAGCTCCTGAGGAGTATATCGGTCACCTCGAACGAAACTGCGAGATTTTTAATGCAACCAGCCCATATGCTGGAACCAGCTGAAGTCCATCGAGCGAAAAATGCTATTAAGTTGATAGCTAAAATGCTCGGGTGAAAGAACAATGTAGTTCTTTCACTTAGTGAAACGTAGTTTGAACAAACTTAATTCAAGACAAAAGAAAAGGGAAGCTAAGTAAATAGAAAGTGATGAAGATGCAGAAGAATCTGAACGATCGCAATTTAGCTTGCGGGAGAGTTCACCGTCTCCAATCAATTTGGAAACGGATGAAGGAACTAACAATCCTAGTATCGATAATAATTGAAACGTGACACCAGAGAAATTGTTTTGTTTTGGTAAAGTTTGAAAAAAGACTTCTGTTGTTAACTGCATCGGAAAAGTTCTCAGTCATTATTCGGGTATAGAGCTGAAAGTATCTTAACTTCGAACGAAACCGGGATTATCATGGTCATTCTTTTTCCCTGATTTAGAAGCCATACTCATGCCGCCATGATCCTCCCTGATCCACAACCACGAGCAAATTGTACAGCTAGAATGGCTAGACTTTTTACTTTTGCAGTTAATTTAAATAATTATAATGTGCAACAACTTCCAAAGTAATAACCAAATGTATGATTATCTACTTTAAGTTTAGATTGTCAAATACTGTACAAGAATCTCATAGAAAATGATTGCAAAGATATCAGTTAGACTGATTGTAAAGCTTAGAATTATCAATAATTAAACTAACGATGAACGATTTAAATTTTTGTTATGTTTCTAAAGAAAAATATATCGACTATGAGTCAAATCAAATACTATTGAGTTAGTTCTTTGATAAATAAATATTTTTATAATAATTGATAAAAATTCAACGACTTTACCCTGTATGAATCTACCCCATGACGTATGAAAGTACCCCTCCTATTGTACGAACGTACCCCACGTACGGGGTAAGTTCGTACAAATATCTTATCGTAGAAAAATGACTATGATTCTTTAACCTTTTTATATATTAATATAGCTTCGGAATTTTTTGTAACAAACTACAATATATTTTTTACACTTAGGTATATAAACTAGATAAATTCGAATGAAGGGTAACCAATTTCTTTTAAGGCATGTGGAATAAATGGAGGAGTGTAGGGTCCCCAGATGAACGTTGAAAGGTTGAGCGCAAGGAAAAAGTCCGATTGAGAAACGGTGGGAAGGTCCAATTGACGCTGATAGCAGACTCTGCTTGGGATTCCCCGTTGGTGAATGAAATCACAAAGCCGCAACAATTAGAAGCAATAACAACTCCAAGGGAACGTCCGAATCGGAGCTTTGATATAGATGATAATGATGATATGATCATTTAGCAGTAGATGGATTCCATTTTAAAATTCGATGCAACAAATTTCATCAAAATTTATTGGGCGCCGCGGTTGCAATTGCAATAATAAATTTACTTCAATTTTTAACAGGCCATAATAGTGAATGTGAGCGTTGAATTTATGACAATTGTTACAGACATCTATAACATAGTCTAATCAACTTATGTTCCAGATTTTGTTCAAAGTAGAGTAGTTCACGTGGCTTAGTGGTTAGAGCACTAAGCCCGTAAGCTGAAGGTCTGTGGTTCAAGTCTCGTTGGCGTCAACAAGATTTAGTTCGAGTGGTTCCTCGGACGGACTATAAGCCTGTTCAATCATGATACGTGCTGGTTTAAAATCAGAACGTAACGCAGCTTAGTGGACGGATACACGGCCAAAGCGTGATAATGATCATATCACCTTGTGAAGTGTCGATACATAAGATCATGACAATGAGATACTCTAACTATCTCTAAGCAAAGGCCCGAAAGGGGCTGTAGGGCTACAAAGAAGAAGAAGAAGAGTGGTCCTTGCGTTAGACCAAAAACAATAAATTTTAATCAAAATGGCAACTAGAAATAAATGTTTTATATTTGATTTCCAAATCGTTTAACTATCATCTGGTTCTCATAGCTCATGCAAGTAGAGCTACCGCAAAGAATCTGTGCTTATAAATAATAGAAACTTTGTTGAAATACCTGGAGGTGTTGGAGGGTTACCAATTCTAAAAAAAAACTTCTTTTTTAAACCGCTTCGTTTTCAAACTTATCCTTGTTCTTTCCAGAAATTTGCTTCTAAGCAGACAGTTCATAAAACACACGAAAATCCAATATGTTGTTTGCTGCATGAAATGTCAACATTTTTGAATCGCTTTGTGGGCTGGATGATTCGTTGCATATATGTATGTAGATGTGATATTTAAAAACCATAATAATTTTTTTTCTTAATAAGCTATCGGGCCTTGCTTTGTTGTGTGAGCAGATGCCTTTCAGCTCCTTTGAGTCTTCTTCAGTGTCACTGAAGATATCTTTTAAAGAAAAAAGAGAATTGGCCTGCGGATATCAAATAAATAAAATAAATGACTACCAAAATAATTATTTATTATTAAGCTACGGGGAAGGAAAAGAAGAAAAACAATTATTTTAAAACGTCAATTGGAAATTAATTTTTATTGGTAAAAGCTTATATCGTCAAAGCAATTAATTCAAGCATATCGAATATCATAATTTAATTCGATTTTCAAGACAACTTAAGGACGGTTGGCATGGAGGAGCCCGATAGGGAACCACCGCTGGGGGAATCTGAAGAAACAAATAATTAAAAGTTGATTGTACCATCAACATCCAATGACGAGCTTCTTAAAAACCTAATCGGAAGCAGAATAATGGATGAAAGAATAAGCTGGCTCCAGAAAGAATCGAGTGATATAGAAAAAATTATTCAAAAAACGAGGCATTGTAATTGCGAATTATTTCATTAGAAGGAAATCAAAAAAATCCCTGTTGGCAGCACCAGCCGGCAAGGTAAATTTCTCGTATGTAGCGTAAAGTTTCGAAAAAGAATTTGGCTTGCCTACTACTAAACTTCTTTCTGCAATTTTCGTAGTACCACATGGGTAATTATTAACATAAAAAAAATCTGGTCACGTTCGTTTTTAGAGACCTTTTATCGAGGCGCAAATATTTTGCTAATTAAATTGAGTTGCACGCGTATGGATTACATATTGAAAATCGGCGGATCATAAATTGTTGTAAACATATAAATACCGGTTTCGCCCTTCTCGCATTTGCTGTTTACACAGTTCACAGTGGTAACCACACAAAGGTTTAAATAGCTCGAATAGTTAATTTCAAAAGATTTCCATAAAAGTTTAATCAGCACTTGCTTTGCACTTAATATATACATTTTCAATTTTTTTCTGAACTGTGAGGGCCGTCATTTCGATTTTTATTGAAATCGGCTGCTACAAATATTAAGCTGTAAATTTTCGACTTTATTATTTGTCATTCGATTTTTTTTTTTTAATTACCTCCATTCCCTTCCACTCTCTCCATCACTCTTTCTTCGTCGCACAACGCTCGTGCGATCTGCATTCACATTACGTCGCTTGGTCTTTTGTGCCACCCAGACAATGTTTAACACATCGGTATAAGGGGGCACACAATATAATGTGAACTAGTTCTTTTCGCATAATTAAATTAAATTAACTTGCCTTAATAACTTATAATTTCAAGTTTCAACGGAATCTGTTGAGAATCTTGGCTGCTAGAAGGCAACAGAAATAAAAAAAATTGTATGCCACCCCCTTGTATGGGGAGACCCGCCTGTATGGGGAGACCCCCCTTAAATCCCTAAAAATATTTTCTTGCACTGCAAATTTCAAGAGGCACCACTTTTGACCTACGTAGAAAATTTCCTCATTCTAGCTCATGTGGTTTGCGAGAAAACTTGTTATGACGCACGAACAAACGGGCGGACGGACGGACAGACAGACAAGTCGCGATTTTATAATTTTTTAGGGTATTGTTAAAAATATTTTACAATATCTCAAAAATGATCTGGTTTATAAGTTCTTTCAAGTAAAGTCATTTAAAACATTTCCATGAAAAATATTCATTATTTCAGTTGGCACTAAAATAGCGAATTGCGCTTGCCTTCAGACCTTTGGGGGCTGCCATTTTGAATGCATGCATTTGATTTTGGATTATTTTAAATCTTTGTATGCTAGGACCTCACCAATCAATGTACTTTCCCGTTCAAATAGGAGTTTCACTCTAGACAGGGCAAAATAATTCAATTTTTAAAGAAAATCGCATATAAATATATTAGGCTTTAAATTTTTGACTTTTTTATTTTTCATTCAATTTTAATAATTTCCTGCAAAATACAAGAACATAGTACAGAGATTCATAATCTCAAGTTTCATCAAAATCCGTTGGAAAATGTGACCGCTAGAGGGCCATAAAAACATGAAAAAAACGCATATTTAAACGGCCGCCATTTTGAAATTTGCAAATGCATGATCACCAAAATATCAAAGACTGTAGGTGTAAGTAATGTTTATCTAGAAACCAAGTTTCATATATGTCGGATCAAAATTGCGACTTTTAAAAGCCTTTGAAATTTCGACCTTCAACTGGCCGCCATTTTGTTTTTTGCAACCTGACGTCCAGTTTTTTTACGCAACTCTTTAGATACTTATAATTTCTATCAAACTGCCGAATTTCATGAAAATCTGTTGAAAGCTTTGACCACTATTACAACAACAAAATTTTGCACGTTTTTCGACCTTTGAGCGGCCGCCATTTTGTTTCTGCCGTACCGACTTTGGATTTTTTATTGTGAAATTCATCACATACATCAATGAACCCTTGTACCAAATTTCATCCAAATCGGAGCTATACTTTGGTCAGAACAGAAATCACGATTTTTCGTCTAAAATGGCCGCCATTTTGTTTTTGCATGGCCGATATAGCTGGTTCACGAACTTAACCGAGATAATTACCCAATACACCTTTCCTGAAAATTTGGTGAAAATCGAAGCAAAATTGCAACCTCTATCGTGGTCACAAATTTCGTTATATCCCATAGATATATATATATATATATATATATATATATATATATATATATGATGCTCTCCGCAATAGGTAAATTTCTCTCGAGAAATTTACCTAAAAATACTGAATGAAGACTACAAAACCAAGGAATATCAAGCAGCAAAACAAAGATGAAATCAAAGATCCAAAATGAAACGTTCAAGAGACGAAAACATTAGCAATGCAAGATACTGACAATATATTGAGCACTGAAGGTTCGAACGACCACAAAAAGTATAACGATATTCTGGAAGCGATGACTGATGCAATGGATTACAAAGATTTGAGCAACACGAGTTCAAGTAAATTGTCTAAAAAACATGAACTACAATATAGTCAAAATAATTTAATTAATAATTTCACGGAAAAATGCATGGAAAATAGGTCAGCCTAAAGTTTTGTTAGTCCTCAAAGCCAAAATAATAAAAAAAGAAAAAGTACCGCCAATGCATGCTTTTGAAGAGCGAAGCTGGACATTAAATCAAAAATAGTAAATTCTGAAAAACTAGCAGTTAAAACCGAATCACTGGTTGGCTTCAAAAGTCAGCACGGGATGCTTTTTTGGAGTTGAGGGGGTGAATGCGAGCAACTCAACTACCCACTAAATACTTCCCCTGTCAACCTGCGAACTTAGCCTGGAACTGTTTTGACACATTATTTTGGGCCGAATTTTGTTTCGGTACGCCATAGAGCACCTTCAAGCTAGAAGATCCCTCCTCCAGCCAGGGGAAAGGGAAGTGCTGGATAAATGATCCCCCAGCCCAAACTTCCCCGGTTGCTTTAAATCCTGTTTAGTTTTTGGGACTGCTCGAATATAATGTGCCACATGGTTCCATTTGTTAAGCGATTCAAGAATCACCCTGACTACACAACCCAAGGTGAGCTCTGCTGTTTACTTGTCGAGGTTTTGCAATAGGTCGTCCTATTTTTCGCACGCAAAAATTCACTGTAGACATCGCCTTTGTCTCATAGGCCAAATACCCACTCAAAAGATCGATCAGATAAAAGTCAGTATCACCATGTTTTTTATGCTCATAGTGTCAGAACCGAGATGAAGTGCGCAGTCCATCTTCTCTTCGTGCAATTTACCCAAGACTGTTGCCAATCTTTGAATGAACACTATTTCTCCTCCTTAGCAACTGCCTTCCTCGCGTCCTTGCTTCGACGGTGGTGAGTAACGCGCTCTCTAGCAAGGAGGGCGATACGTACCACGCTTACAATATCTTCCACCTCCAAACGAGAAGCTGTCAGTTGTGAAGACGCAATCCTCATTGCTCCTCTTCTCTGACCCTAAGGTACTCACCAAGAGACATCTTCTTGATGGGTTACGTTGACATAAGTCGACTCAGAGCCAATACGCCTGAAGCAGCATTCTCAGCCGTTGCCCTATTTTGCTCAGAGAAACTCATTTTTGAGTCAATCTGTAGCCCCAGGTACTTCACCCCAACTTCGATTTGATTAGCATGCTGATCATTTTTACTATGGGGATTCTTTTCTTTTTTGTCAAGATAACTACTTTAGTTTTTCCAGTACTAGACTAAACTCACGAGCAGCCATCTAGTCTCTCACTCAACGCATTAGCATACCAAGCCTAAATTGCACATGTTCGACAGTACGCCCAATGACTAGTGCCTTAAGATCATCTACATAGCCAATCAAGGGCGACTTATTTGAAATTTTCAGTCTCAGCAGCCCGTTATGAGATACGTTCTACAGTTCGGAATAACATCTGCTATGACTTTCATTTTTCGTTGGCCCAACGTCGTATTAAAAAAAAGCCTTCTGGCTTTCAGATAGTCCCTCAGAAGTCTAATAAGATTTTGGAGCTTGAAAAAGGTTTTCAATGTATTCAGAATATCCACCTATCTAGCGGAGTTAAAGGTATTTCTAAGGCCAACAAAACGATCTCTACCTTGATACAGCTAACATCCGTTGAAATTCTATACTTCACATAAACACTAACGGAGGAGAAATATCAGCTATGAAAATATTCTCGATAAGAAGATAAATTTTTAAGGTATATTACTACCATTTTATTTGGTTCAAATATAGGACGATAGCATTCCAAGTGGCCTTCTCCAGATAAAGTAAGGGCTTTTCATTAGGAACATAATAATTTTGTACCTTCATATAAACGCACCCTTAAATTTTTTTAATAAAGTATCATTGTCAAAACGTTAATTACAGTCAACACTTTTATCAGTGCAAAGTTCACGAACCAGCAAAGTTTGGAAATTATTAAAAATTACTACCGAAATTCTGAGTCGGTGGTCAAAACTTTAATAGCAGTTACTCCAATTTTCAGCCGTAATAGTCGTCCAACGTGACAGGCTGTGCGTGCTATAGTGGATATTTCCAAGTCCAAATTTTCACTTTTGGACGTTCTGGTGCCTAAAAGACGTCGTGCCGCTCGAAGCGAAGGAAACAATGCAGCCGTAAGTGCATGGATTCAAAATGAGCCAAATCAGTCGATTCCATGTCCTTCTCAAGAATTGGGCATCGCTCAAATGACACTGTGGCGTATTTTGGGAAATGATCTCGTCCTGCATTGACACAAGATCAAATTGACTCATGAGCTTAAGCAACTTGATTATTCAAACGCCGAAACTTCTCCAATTCTCAAAAATTGGGCATCGCTCAAATGACACTGTGGCGTATTTTGCGAAAACATCTTGTCCTGCATGGACACAAGATCAAATTGACTCATGAGCTTAAGCCACTTGATTATTCGAAAAGCCAAAACTTCTCCAATTAGCCTCTAGCAAAGCTTGAAGAAAGATCATTTCTGGCTCAATGGCTTTGTTAATAAGCAAAATATGCATTGTTTGTCAGCAACACACTTACATGTGCTTCTTGGGACAACCTTGTGTCCGCCAAAACTTGCTGTTGTACCGTTTTTATGCCAGAGGTGTTATTGGGCCATATTTTTTCATGGATGAAAATGACTCTCAGGTTATCGTCAATGGAGAGCGCTATCGTATTATATTGGAAGATTATTTGTAACCAGAATTCGATGAACTTGATTTCAACGATATGTGGTTTCAAGAAGACGGCGCAGCTAGCCACACAGCATGCCTCACAATTGGTCTGTTGAAAAGCTAATTTAGTGAATGTGTTATCTCGAGAGATGGTCCGGTCGAATGACCACCTGGTTCATGTGATCTAACGCCACTATATTTCTTTTTATAGGGCTATATCAAGCCATTGGTCTTTGCCAACAAGCAAGCAATTTTGAATGATCTCAAAGAAAATATTCAACGCGAAATCGCCAACGTTCCTGTCGAAATGTGTGCCAGAGTGGTGGGGAATTGGGTCAAGAGAATCAAGTGAAAATTGGGTCCAAAGAATCAGCCGTGGTATTCATATGGCCAAATGTAATGCTTGCACTACACCTACAATAAATTTGAACTCAATATCTTAAATATTTCTGTGTTTTATTAATAGATAAAATTGTTATGTCCTTAATGAAAAACCCTATACTTGAATTTTAAAGTCCTTAGGTGGGAAGATCTTGAAAAATGAAAAGTTAGCCAGTGTTATTCGTGATATGTATGCCACGCATTACAGATGCGAAAAATGCTAGGATACTCATGGCCCCGGTGAGTGCGAATTTACTAAGATGGAGCCAAAAGAAAAATTACACCAAGTCAACTGCGGTGTACTATAGTTAGTCATCCAGCTTCATATCGAGGGTGTCCCCGATATAGGATGCAGAAATTAAACTTATACCAAAACAAACATAGGTACACCGCGGTATGATACCTTCCAACATTCCAATCTTTCATTTCTTTCATGGAACATTGGAAGAATGGACGTCGAGAGGTTCGTCAAGGTTCTCACAGCAGGTGAGCCGCTGAAGGAAGCTCCGGAGGGGACGGAAGAACTGGCAGCTCAAAACGTGGTGAACTCTACTATGAGCATAACCACGACTGCTTGCTGCGCTTCTATGCCCCGCCAAAGACCTCGGCACGGCAAGCCCCCAGTGTACTGGTGGTCAACTGAAATCGCTGAAAAGCGGAGGGAGTGTCATAAGCTTCGGCATGAGGCTCAACGGGCGCGGAACCGTTACGAGGCATGCAACTAGGTGGCAGCATATAAGTCAGCCAGGAAATGCCTTCGCAAACTGATCAACAGTAGCAAGGCTCGCTGCTGGCAAGACCTAGTGGACAATGTGAACAAGGATCCGTGGGGCCTTGGCTACAAGCTGGTCATGGGGAAACTTGGTGCCCTACGGAAGCCTTGTATACATGACGCGGAAAAGATGGGCGCGATTGTGCGGGGACTCTTCCCCACCCATCCCGTCCGTGTTGACGCTGTCCATGGTGAAACAGCAGTACAGTGCCCACTCTTCACACAGCTGGAACTGGAGGAGGCAGTCTTCTCCTTGAAAGCGAGGAAGGCTCCAGGTCCAGATGGTGTTCAAGCTGAGGTGTTGCGGCTCGTCTATCACCATTGTCCTGACTTGCTGCTCAACACATTCAACGCTTGCCTACGGGACGGGATTTTCCCGGTACGACACAGGGCCAACGAAGGATGGAAATTACATCGGGTGTTGCCCAGGGATCCATCCTTGGTCCGGACCTGTGGAACGTGTCTTACGATGGGCTACTGAGACTTGAGATGCCAGATGAGTCGCGCTTGGTCGGCTATGCGGATGATGTTGCGGCTCTGGTCGCTGGACGCACCGTTGAACAAGCGCAACTTAGGCTAGGCATGCTAATGCGCCGAGTGAGGGACTGGATGACTGCTCGCGGGCTCATTTTAGCACTGGAGAAAACCGAAGTGGTCATCTTGACAAAAAAGAGGATCCCTAAAGTAAGGATGATCAGTATTGGAGATATACAAATCGAATCGGAGCCAGCGGTGAAGTACCTGGGGCTACTAATCGACTCGAAGATGAGTTTCTCTGAGCAAATCAGGGCAACGGCTGAGAAGGCTGCTTCGGGAATATTGGCCCTGAGTCGACTTATGGCCAACGTAGGGGGACCCAGCCCATCAAGAAGACGACTCTTGATGAGTGCTGTAGGGTCAGTGCTACTGTACGGAGCAGAGGTATGGGGCGACGCTCTCAGCAAGGAGGTGTACCGAAAACGATTGGCGCTGGTACAGAGAAGAGGAGCACTGAGAATTGCATCTTCGTATCCAACAGTCTCCGACTTGGCGGTGAGAGTGATTGCAGGCGTGATACCTGTCGCCCTCCTTGCTAGAGAGCGCCGCGCTATCTACCTGCGCCGAAACGAGGATGCGAGGGAGATGGTTGTCCGCGAGGAGAGACAATGCTCGCTCAACGATTGGCAGCAGTCTTGGGTGAATTGCACGAAGGGAAGGTGGACTGCGCGCCTCATCCCGGACGTGAGACCGTGGCTAAATCGAAGGCATGGTGAGACTGACTTCTATCTGACCCAGCTTTTGAGCGGGCACGGGTGTTTTCAGTCTTACCAGCACAAGATCGGTAAGTCACGATCTCCCAATTGTCGGTTTTGCCCAGGAGAGGAGGACAATGCCTGTCACACATTTTTTGTGTGTGCAAAATGGGTCAGGCTGCGAACTCTATAGGGAGACGAGAGAGCTCACCCCGGATAATATAGTTGCGGTGATGCTCGAATCGGTTGACAAATGGAGCCTGGTGGCACATTGTGCTCGGGCAGTCTTAAAATATAAAACGGACTCACAGCAACCAGGGGCGCTGGGGCTGGAGGATCGCTCTTCTGGCATTTCCTCTTCCCCTCTCCCCTCCCGCTAGGAAAGGGATTCCCCAGCTTGAAGGCGCCCCACGGCGTAACAAAACGAGACCTGGCCCGAAGTAATGTGTCAAACGGTTCCAGGCTAGGTTCTCAGATTGACAGGGGAGGTGTTTAGTGGGTAGTCCAAAGGTATCCTCCATGGGAGTCCCACACTGTCAGACTCGGCGGGCGTAAATGCCTTCACCTCCCTACCACAAAAAAAAAATCTTTCATATAACTCAAAATAACTAACCCTTCAGCCACGTTCCCATGGATAGGCTTCATCTTATATCGATCAAAGTCAACTATCTCCTTGAATTCATTGTCAAGCGGAAGCCTGATATCACGCTTGTAACCGAAACCCATCGCAATTCATGCTGCTCAATAATGCTCAAAGATATTGAATTTGTAAAAAACGATAAGGTGAACGGTGATGGTCCTTAACAGCGCCAGGGCAATTGAGTGATCTGACATTCCAGGATCCAATGCCAAAGTCTTTATTCGTTTGCAAGGTCGTTGCCGTAAGTCCAATCCATTACAAGGTCCATCTGTAGGTTTCGAAACATTTAAAGGTTTTCCAGGGATGGGGAGTTAGCCCGTTGCCCAACCTCCATTCCGGTGGCATAGTTATTACGTCGATTCCGTTATCAGGTGCGGAAGATTTGCCTTCACCCTCTTACGTCCTCACAAAGGAGGTGTAAGTAGGATTTAGCAGCAGAGCTGCAGATGTATTTACAGTTGTTAGCATTTCTCGGCATTTAGTGGAATATTATTGGGGAACCAGTAAACCCAGTGTGCACTCCGAGAGCATTTACTTCCATTTAATTAGGGGGTTTGGGATGAGGAATCATGTAAGCTATGGGTTGGGGAAACAAGGGGTTCCATCCTCCTTTCTCAAACGGGCTTGGGACCGTCTATGGCGGACACTATATATTTGCGCTGATTTTCCACGAAGTAATCACTCCTCCCGATGCACATATGTAGTGAAGCAAGGAATCAATCTTTCAGTGCCTTGTTCAAAAGAATTCTGGCGCTGCCTTCTTTGCTCATTTGTTTACTTTCCACCTTAATTCTTGTGCATCTTTAAGGAGGGGAAAAAATATAATCTGAATGGCTCCGAAAGTTGCTTTGTTGCATTGGCTGTTTGAGGTTGGGCATACTCGTGCAGAAGACAGACACTCTTCTGCAGCAGTTTCTCTGGTTCTGAATTGAAATTTTATATATGTTCACCTTGAGGTCAAAATATGATTGAAATTTATCCCTTTTTGGCCTAAATTGTGGTTTTGAAATTTTTCACCGAACTTGATAAGATGTTAATCCATTAGAGGAAAAGCCTTTTAGCTTCAGGACTATAATGCGTCAGCCAAGTTTCATCTTTTCTACCATCGGGGGCAGATAATCATCGCCTTCATGTTTACACCGCTCCCAAAAAGCTTTGAAGATAGTCACCCGGTTCAATTCGTGCTGCTCTAGCAGCAATTTTATGACTCCCCTTACACAGTTTTAAAATTTGAGTGTTTCTGGGATTAATTCATTCAGCGTAGATCTAGTGAATTGTGAAAAAATCACCGAAAGTTCATTCAAAGTCGGTCGCCATTAACAGTTTCCTCATTTTTTTCAACAGGCAACCATTAGACCTTGCGCTGATTTTCGTAGATATCGTTACGAAGAAGCGTTTCTAGGACAAAAATTTTAGACAAACTGATGTGTTTTCGTGTTTATCAGATACAAGAGAAATTTAGCCACTTTTAGCCAATTTTGTAATATAATTAAATTACATTTCTTCAAAAAATTACAAAACTCCACCAACTAGAGTATTAAACTCCGATGGTGTCATTTCAAATTACAGAAATTATGGAAAACATTTAATTGGTAACCCTCTTTCATACTATGACCTGTTAATAAAATGATGGAAACAAACCCTTGTCTTTGGGGATTTTTCCCAAACTGTGATGGATAATATTTTTGTCTGCTTGTTTTTTCAACAGATTCACGAGGCTCATTTTAATCGCAATTAAAGAGCATTTATATGTTCTGCCATTGATGGTTTGCTCAAGCTTAAAGGATTTCGCTGCGGATAACAATACAAATCCTTCATCGGGTCAAACAGCATCAATGAACTTTATCGATAAATCATGTTAAAACGTGCTGTAGAGTAATTAGCATATACAAGTGGAATTGTGGAGAATTAAAAGCTGTGTTAAAACATTAAATATGAATTGCTACTTATCTTACTACGATAGTTAGCTGAGAAAAAGTAAAATCAAACGAATACCCTGTCAATCTCAATGGTGTAAATTAATTTTCATAACCTTCTCACTATGACATTCTTAGCCCTTCAAGATCATCAATTTCACCCCTCTAAAAAAATCTACTTTAATTTTGGAAACATAATTCAGCAGGAATAAAGTCTTTTCCCACGAACATTTTTTCCAAGAAGAAGAACAGAAAACACAAGCATCAAATTGCATAAATTCCATAAATTTCCCGTGGACACTTTTGACTACATTTTTAACCGGAGCACCTCAAACTTTTTCCCTGACGTTTTTTTACTATTTCCCTTATCTCAGCTGTTTCTTCACTCTATAGATGGGCGCATAGTGTTTGTTTGTTTGTAGTATGAAGTTTATAATTTCAAACGTTACAACAACAATCGTCTCATCTTGGCTGCAATGTTTACACAGCTTGTTTTTTGCAAAGGCTCCCTCTATCAGCATAGCAACACGAAATGTGTCACAGGGACGAGTCCAGGAAGCAACGAATGAACGTTTATTTGCCTTATAAGAACAAGAATCAGGAACAGGAATAGAACTGGTGTCTGTGAAAAGTGTAGCGGGTTACGTTGCCGTTAAATTACGTCAAATTCAGCATGAAATGTTTCGGCGACATAATATAAACGTAAACATGGCCATCGTACAAGTGAAAGAGACATTCAGGACTTTTTGCTTTAACTCGTCCAAGTTGCTTCTTGTTACAACTATGACTTTGGCAGTTTTTTTGCTACCCAGCACGTTTTATGCGAAAGGACATTCCGTGAGCTTTTAGGGAAATTCTCTTTAGAATCCTTCCTTTTCTCATGCTGTACTGCTTGAGCAGATATCGTCTCAGTTGAGCTCTTTTCCGGACTAAGGAAGCGTATATATACGTTTTTTCACCTTATTCGGCACAAAAAAATGTGATAGCATTCAGACGACAACAAGGACGAAGACGACGTCGACAACGATGACATGAACGTGTTGTTTGAATTACAAATATTTAGGAAAGTTAGACGACACGAATGTCGGAAACGTTCCTCGTAAATCATGCAAGCTTTCGAGCTCGTTGCCTCGTTTTGCTGCAAGACGCGACGGTTTTTCTCCATAACGATTGAAAATTACAATTTAATTAGATTGGAACGATGGTTGCTTAGTGGAAAGTTAGGACCATATATCTTGACATGATTAAGGTTTCACTGTGTAAACGGTATTTCTTGTAGATTATGTTAACACGAATTAATTAAGAAGGGAAATAGTGTTTTAAAAGCTCATGATTTTCTAGTGTATGAAAACGTGTACCTGTATAATTGTGCAAGGTATGCTAGAGCATAGCATAGCTCTCATTATTCATGATCAAATAATGGCAAGAGTTTGAAATTATATGATGGATAGAATATTAAATACTCACGACTTAACAAAAATTCCTTTAATTTGAGAACGATTTTATATAATCTGAGTATTACAATTTCTGTTGACTATAAGCAAGCATACGACAGTATTGATCGTAACGTACTGTACGAAATAATGCTTTGCTTTAGCATTCCAGCCAAATTAGTCTGTCTTACCAAAATGACAATGATATCGACAACCTCCCAAGCCCATATCAATGGGCCAGGTCAGACGTAGTTGTAAACAGGATTGCAACCTATTTCAACATTCAGTTTAGCTGAACCCTGTCTAAGGTCTACACGATACAACATTGCACTCATGCTCACTTTGTATACCATACACATTTGTTTCAATTTATGTGTATCACTGAGTCCATTTCATTGTTAGCCGTCGATAAGTGAGCACGAGTTACATACATGGGATGTTTGTCCCGACCATTTTCATCCTGAGAACAATCTCTCCCTTGAGCTCCCTTGAGCTATCGATTGATGATGCCTTGAGACTTAGAGTATTTTGTGAGGCGCAACAGATAGGTACACATTTGTTGCAGTGCAGGCGGCGTGGTCATTAGAAAATTTCCAAGAATCATGTGTCTTGTCTTCTTCCTGTTGACGTTGCGTCCTTTTCATCTAAGAAAACTGGATTTACCTGATTGAAGCCGGTAAATAGCTGAAGCATCTGACCTCACCTAAAAACCAGCTCAACGATGCCTTTGACACAAATATCGGACAAAAGCAAAGAGATGGGTGAGCCCCATTGCTGTCCAATTTGGCTCTGCAGTACGTTATTAGAAAGCTACCTGTCGATACACGATATTTTGTCACGGTCATCAACTGGCGAAAAACTCTTCCTGACACGCGACAGCGAGGCAAAACCAGTACGAGTACAAATCAGTGAGAATAAAACAATGCTTATGGCGCAGTCGAGGAAAAATACCTCAAATACATAAAATATTACACTTGGCGAATATATGTTTCAAACATGTGACACAAATTTTTGTATTGAGGCGCCATAATAACGAGAACCAGTAATGAAAGAGATAAAATACGCCGAAGAATATAGCTCGCAAATAAAATATTTTGTTCAGATGCATACACAAGAAAACAAAGCTCCAAGTATAAGAATTGTGATAAGACCTGTGTTGTGTTATGGGTATGAAACATGGACACTAACCCAAGCATCCGCAAACATATTGAATGCCTTTGAGCGACGGGTCCTGAAGCGAATAATCGGAGCGAAGCTAGACGGGGACCAATGGTGAATTCCATACAACCATGAGCTGTGTGAAATTTTGATGACCCGGAGGTCTCAACGAGTGCCAGACTGTGGAAGCTGCAATGAGCTGGCCACATGAATCGTATAGATGAACAATGGATACTCAAAAAGCTATTCGTTGGGAGAACAGAAGGCCGGAGACCAGTGGAGCAACCGAGGGAACGTTGGTCTAACTCGGTCAACGAAGACAGTTCATCGCTGCTCAGATGTTGAAATCGGAGGACGCGGTCAATGGACCACGATAGTTGGAGGTGCTATTTGCAGGAAGCGAAGGCCCAGGAGGGGCTGTAGTGCTGCAAAAAAGAGGTAGAATTCAAGTTGTCATTAGTAAACCTCTAGGAATCCATATTTCAAAAACGTTCTAGCCACGATGCTCAGGTATTTGAATTATTATCATTTGCTGAGTTTTGGAGCCTACAGATATTAAGGATCTTGCTTGTATGAATTAAAATCACGATACAAACCAAGTTTAACAATTTAATTGCTACCATTTAGCTGCTAAAAAGAATAAGGATATGTTTAAAAAGCTAAACTACTCATTACACACAATGAAGCAATCGGGAGGATACGAGCATATTACGTCTACTGTTTGCCCAAAATATCCGTCAACATACGGAAAATCATCCAATTCAATAAGAACAGATATCAACACAAAATAACTTGTAGTGCCTACGGTAGGTGCAGCAGCCTAAATTTTTTTGATTTTTTTTTTGTGGTAGGGAGGTGAATGCTATTTATGCACAGAGTGTGGGACTCCCATGCGCGACTGGACTATCCACTAAACACCTCCCCTGTCAACCTGGGAACCCAGCTTGGAACCGTTTGACACATTACTTCGGGCCAGGTCTCGTTTAGTTACGCCATGGGGCGCCTTCAAGCTGGGGAATCCCTTTCCTAGCGGGAGGGGAGAGAGGAAGAGGAAATGCCAGAAGAGCGATCCCCCAGCTCCAGCGCCCCCGGCTGCTGTGAGTCCCTTTAATATTTTAGGACTGCCCGAGCATAATGTGCCACCTGGTTCCATTTGTCAACCGATTCGAGCATCACCGCAACTATATTATCTGGGGTGAGCTCTCCCGTCTCTCTGTAGAGTTTCCTTTGCAGCCTGACCCATTTTGACACGCAAAAAATGTGTGACAGGCATCGTCCTCCTCTCCTGGGCAAAACCGATAATCGGGAGATCGTGACTTACCGATCTTGTGCAGGTAAGACTGAAAACACCCGTGCCCGCTCAAAAGCTGGGTCAGATAGAAGTCAGTCTCACCATGCCTTCGATTTAGCCACGGTCTCACATCCGGGATGATGTGCACAGCCCACCTTCCCTTCATGCAATTCACCCAAGACTGCTGCCAACCGTTGAGTCCGCGCTGCCTCTCCTCGCGGACAACCATCTCCCTCGCATCCTCGTTTTGGTGCAGGGAAATAGCGCGGCGCCCTCTAGCAAGGAGGCCGACAGGTATCATGCCTGCAATCACTCTCCCCACCGACTCGAAGACTGTTGGATACGAAGATGCAATTCTCAGCACTCCTCTTCTCTGTACCTGTGCCAAACGTTTTCGGTAAACCTCCTTGCTGAGAGCGTCGCCCCATACCTCTACTCCGTACAGTAGCACTGACCCTACAGCACTCATCAAGAGGCGTCTTCTTGACGGGCTGGGTCTCCCTACGTTGGCCATAAGTCGACTCAGGGCCGATGTTGCCGAAGCAGCCTTCTCAGCTGTTTCCATGATTTGCTCAGAGAAACTCATCTTCGAGTCGATCAGTAGCCCCAGGTACTTCACCGCTGGCTTCGATTCGATTTGTATGTCTCCAATACTGATCATCCTTACTCTAGGGATTCTCTTTATTGTCAAGATGACCACTTCGGTTTTCTCCAGTGCTAAGCTCAGCGCGCGAGCAGTCATCCAGTCCCTCACTCGGCGCATTAGCATCTAGCCTAAGTTTCGCTTGTTCAACGGTGCGTCCACCGACCAGAGCCGCAACATCATCCGCATAGCCGACCAAGCGCGACTCATCTGGCATCTCAAGTCTCAGTAGCCCGTCGTAAGACACGTTCCACAGGTCCGGACCAAGGATAGATCCCTGGGCAATACACGGTGTCGTGTCGTGTCGTAGAGCAGGCTTCGGTACTTTAGGTAGTTCCTCAAAAGCTGCATTAGATACTCTGGGACTTGAAAAGAGTTTTCCAGCGTGTCCAGAATATCTATCCATCTAGCGGAGTTGAAGGCAGTCCTCACGTCGAGTGTCACCAACAGGACGATCCGTCACTTAGTGCGACTATATGCCTCTGCCTTTGGACCGCGTTCACCACTTCTGCAAGCGCATCAATGGTAGAACGTCCTGCTCTAAAGCCGTACTGGCGAGCAGATAGCAGCACGAATCGCGTCAGTGAGTCTTCCCTGGATGAGTTACTCTAGCACTTTCTCAGCCGTGCCTAGCATGCATAACGGGCGGTACGCAGACTTCGATGCGGGATTCCCCTTTCCCTTGCTGATCAGCACAAGCCTCGCCACCTTCCATTGTACCGGGAATACCCCGTCCTGTAGGCAAGCGTTCAATGTGCTGAGCAGCAAGTCAGGACAATGGTGATAGACGAGCCGCAACACCTCAGCTGGAACACCATCTGGACCTAGAGCCTTCCTCGCTTTCAATGAGAGGACTGCCTCCTCCAGTTGCGGCTGTGTGAAGAGTGGGCACTCTACTGCTGTTTCACCATGGACAGCGTCAACACGGACGGGATGGGCGGGGAAGAGTCCCCGCACAATCGCGTCCATCTTTTCCACGTCATGTATACAAGGCTTCCGTAGGGCACCAAGTTTCCCCATGACCAGCTTGTAGCCAAGACCCCACGGATCCTTGTTCACATTGTCCACTAGGTCTTGCCAGCAGCGAGCCTTGCTACTGTTGATCAGTTTGCGAAGGCATTTCCTGGCCGACTTATATGCTGCCACCTGGTTGCATGCCTCGTCACGGTTCCGCGCCCGTTGAGCCTCACGCCGAGGCTTTTTTGGATTGGCAAAAAGTTATGAGTACCGAAGCTTCACCCTCGATCGCAATATATAACGCCCAAAGTGCACTTTTTGCTTTGTTTCGATTTCGAGACTTAGCTTGAAATTTTTAATCCTATGTAGTAAGCCAGTGCCAATGAAATCAATCAACGGCCTTCAAGCGTTATAAATTTACTCTTTTCTTTAGTATAGCATTCATTTAAAATAAGCTTATTTATGAAGCCACGAAATCTTAATAATTTCATCATAATCTTGCCAGTTGAGTGATTTTCAAAGGTGTATATCGCTCTTTACTCTGGCTTATTACTTCTAGGATTATTAAATTATCAAAAGTCAGGCTCTTTTCGGCGCCAGATAGCTCCATCGCAGAGGACGCAGGTGCCACTTGCCCGCCCTTGGGAGCACGATTGGAGCCACCGAACAAAGTTACGGCTCCCCGGAGAACAGTGAGTGGAATCATACTTATCTGAGGCTCTATTCTACCGAATTAAAATTCCCTATATCACTTAAAAGAAACATTTGAAAAGCCAAGAAAACCTTAAGCGTCACCTGACCACGATGGGTACTTGGCTATCCCGCGACTTCAAACCGACGCCAACAAATTCCCATCTTGGGGAAAAAATATCTTCCCGCTCACAAGCAGAAAGTTCACAGAATCTAAAACAGAAATAGAAAAAGGAAAGAAATAACAAGAAACAATTCAATTCAATTAGTCTTTAACTCCAAACTTTAATGCGAAATTCACAAGAAAATATATAATCTAATAATGAAAAAAAAACAAAAAAACTGTTGGTCAACACTTACAACAATGATTCTACTGCCGCTGATGTGGGGATCCCCAAATAATTTGTTTTTGCTTACTTCACTGTCAATTTTATTGAAAATGTCCTCCACTATGCTCTCGAATGCAGCCAATTTAGCTGCCAATACTTTTTCTGATCTCGTTCCTCCGTTTGGTTCCTGCATCCACTCACTTTGTTTTCCTAACCAGCACTTTTTACCAGATGATTTTCACTGGTCAAAAGAAGACCGGGACACCCTTCCGTCACCCTTTTATTGGATTTTTGACCAACGGCTCATTCTGGTAGGTCGAGGACCTTAAAAATTCCACTACGTGTGGTTGGCTGTGTAGTTTTCTACCACGCGAACAGGTGCCTTTGGGTGTTCATGGGAATCTCACTCCTACTAAACTAGTTTGGGGAAATGTCAGTGAGGCAATTCACTGACAGTTTGGGTTCGTTGCTGTTGTAAATTCCTCCGATGTGCCTTTTGTCGCTGAAGTTTGATTTGTAATTATTGCTTCAATGCCTGCAATTCATTCTCTTGCCGTGTAAATTGCTCCCAAAGTCTTACCGCCCCGTGCAGGATATTCACTTTTGGTGCTCGTTCTTCGTCCTTAATACTCGGTATTTATCGTTTGAGTGTTCAAAGAGATTCTTCAAGCCAATGCGTCTTTGTCGCTCCATATCATTATGCAAGTTGCTCTTTTCAATACTAGCAGCTTCGTCTTGATCGTAGGAACTATGTTATCGACTTGTTGACAGTCGTTGATTTTTGCCTCGGCTACGTTTGAAGCAAGTGTATGTCGTTTGAGAGCTGGAGAACCGCTTGCGGGATATTTGCCTCTTCTGCTATTCCCACTGCCGCTGCTATGACTACTGTAGCCGGAGGATGTGCTTGAATTATAAACGATTTTTTGGCATCACCAATCAAGGAGGTGAAATCATCATGTTGATCGAAGGTGTAGTTGAAATTGCGACGATTTGCTTGCGATAAAGTGATCGGTCGCACGGGTGGTATTGTCTTCAAGCCAGTTGAAGTTCTTACCATACGAGCGGTGATTTTATTGGCAATATTTGTTTGCAGGATACAACGATATTTGTTTGGTGGATTCGTGGGTAGTTTCTTATCACCAAAAGAGACAACATCGATCTCCTTGTCAGAATTGCTCGGAGTTTCAACACCCAATCCAAATAAATCCACACCATTTTTCGACGTTGTAAAGCTATGACCACTATGTGGGCTATTATTTCCGGGACTTTGACTTCCATATCTGATGACGGTGAATGGAATTTTGTATGATAGGTATCACTTGAATCGGACATGACATTAGATTTATCATCGACTTGAGCCGTCAGCACATTCAACACATCCAATATATTCGTCTGACTATAGCGTTTTCCAATAAGAGGTGTTATTTTGAAGATATCTTGTGATTTAACACATTGCGACTTCTTCCTTTGGAGCCACGTGAAAGAGACGCCAACAACTCAGCGTCAATTCAAGACCTCAAAGATGGAATTCGTGAGGCTGTCGAGGACAAGGGGCAGCCACTTTACGATATGGTCTTGTAAGCGTGGTCGTGGTAGTCATTTGCCTGATGTTATTTTTCAGTATTAATGGCATACCTTTTTCTTAATAATAAAATAAATATCTGATAATTTGTATTAACAAATGGCATTTTATTTCTGATATCAAAATAACACCTCTTATTGGAAAACGCTATAGTTGCTTTTGTATCTGGAACTTAAATTTTACCAGAAGGATCTTCCAATTGTTCACACAATGCTTTTATCCTTAAAATTTTATTCATATCATATTGACTGTTGCCATTTAACATACACGACAAATCCAAACTGATATTATCCGAACCAACTATACACGCTGATAGATCTGCTGAATGTTTCATTTCAGGCGGATCATCTTCCAGATTTAGCGGACTTTCAGGACGTATTTTTAGTAGTTGTTGATGTTGCTGTTGCTTTTCCTGCTGTTGCTGCTATTATTATTATCATGATATTGTGAGCTTATTCTTTCACGGTACGGATTCCATGTGCATTGCAAATCCATCACACTCGGACGGGTTCCTATATGAAGTTCTGCATTTCTGGGTGAGGGTCCTTCATAATGTCGCAAATGTCTTTCCATTAAACTCATACTTGGTGTATGTGTTCGAACTCCGCCAACACGACGATCCGCATGGCCATGGCTCGGGCCAGCCGCTCTAAGAATTTGGTGAAATCTTTGATTATTATTTCGAACAAGGGATATTGGGACTCTTTGGGACAACTATCATTATTACTGTTTTGTACTTCTTTTGAAACTTGTCACTTCAAGGATAAGTCACGTCACGGTGGGAGCTGTTTGATCAGATTCAGCGTCTTCAGTAAAGAACTCTTTGTCGACTTTGCCTTTTTCGTATTTATCCTAGTATCTGCAATTTTAATCAAATTTATATCGTTGTCCTCGCGCTTCTTCTTCACCTTCGCGTAATCTGATATAAATATAGTGGGAATTTGTGCCGATTCTTTTGTACATTTACAACATAAGGCACCAATTTCAGATTCATTATTATTTCTCATTAAATTTAAATTATTCGAGTCGTCGATTTGGTTCCTTTCAAAATTTTCTTTACGTTACTTTACGCTTTTCTTTTGTATATGGTGAGTTCACATAATACAAATTCATTATACCTCATACATTTTTGTGCACATTGCTTTACGCTTCCTGCTCGTGTTTTTTTTGCGTTTATTCGCGGCTGATTGCATAAAGTCGTGCCAAGATCCCTTCGTAGTCGTCGCGAATTTAACCTACTTGGCATTCCCCGTAGCAATAGATTTAAAGTGATGCCGTCTTGAAAATGTCACCACAAAAAAAAATTTTAAGGTGCTTAAGGGATTGGCCCCTGAAAAAAATTTCATCGCTTTTAGTCGATATGGGTATCAAATGAAAGGTCTTAATGAGACCTTTTGAAAACAGTTCTTAAATTGACAAGTTTTGCTTTGAGGGGTGCAGAGAAGAGAAAATGTACGTAAATTTTATGTTCCCCTCGCTCCTGGACACCTACAACCTGAAAACTCTGGAAAAAATCGTAAAGGTAAGTCGTTACGAGTACAAGGGTAGCAACTGCCTCAGAAGTCAAGATTCGATCAAAGTTGTTATATTAACACATTTCATAAATTTTCCATATTTGTCCATAAAATCAAAGCGGGACCTTTAAATTTTCATAGTAGTTGTTTGTGTCCTGAAAATTTCATATCAATCGAACAAGAAACAGCTAAGTTAAGCCGATTGAATGCTTTAAAATTATAGCAACATTAACCCATGGTTTTAGGAAGATGCACATTTGCAACGGACCTAGGCACTAAAAATATGTAGGAATTTTGATAAAAATTTCAAAAATGGTTTGTAATATTGATGTGGTGTCATGACTATTTAAGCAACGGGTTCAAAATGCTTGCAACAATATGGCACCGAATTTAAATAGATAATAACCAGGGTTTAATTCTTCGAGGTCAATTTATGGAATCTGTGTATTGTTCAAGTTTTGATATTGTCGCGTGTTATAGTTCGCGGCTAATAATTTAAGTGTTCCGGAAAAGTGAAAACGCACTGTCTTTTGAATTAAGTTAAAAGAGTTTATTTTCCAAAAATGCACAATTTGTAATTTCACTATTTTACAACTCCTCTATCAATTTTTACTTCAACTGTCTATCACTTCACAATCAATATCGCTTTTACTTCGCACTCCTCACTATCACAGTTTTACTATATCGTGGTTGTAACAAATCCCCCCATTCATTCAGCTCGCCTTTATATAGGGTCTCTGGTCATTCAATCCATTACTCGTACATTGGCGCACTACCTGGAATATTCGAGCAATACTGAATGGGTAGTGACGTCACTTTCAGATGTTTATCATGCTTGGTGGGTTTTCGAGTACGTTTGTTATGTTGATCATGATCTTCTTAATGGTTACGAAAGTAATTGCAACAGTAGCTCGCAGAATTATTTGTACATGTAAAACTGCCCCCACCTCATTTCTTTTCGCCCCGAAAAGATGTGTCGCCAGTTGTAGTCAAGTCTCCCAGGGTGTAGTATGGGTCAAAACGGTCCAGGTGCACGATTTTCATTTTGGCTCTTAGCTTACGGTGTTCCCGTATGCGGTATACGACGTTGTTGATTCGTTTTGTAACTCGGTATGGTCCCTAGCAGTTATACTGCAACTTTGGAGACCTACCCTTTCGTCGATGCGGGTTATATAGCCACACCAAGACATCTTGCTGGAAACCAGTAGAATTTGCCTTTAGATCATACCTGGTCTTCATGCGGTTAGTAGCCGATTCGACGTGTTTTCGCACTGTTAGGTGTATCTGGTTCAACCGTTGCCTTAGCTCACTTGCGTACTCTGAGATCGTTTGGGGTTTCTCAGAGGGTGTTCCGAACTTTATATCAGCTGGCAGACGAAAAGTCTTTCCAAGAAAAACTTTGAATGGGCTTTGCCCGTCGATGCATGTTCGGCAGGTCTATACGCCATCAAGAATAATGGAATGTGTCAGTCCCAGTCGCCTTGGTTCTCATCAACCATCTTGGCCAGGTGTTTATTGAAAGTGCCGCTGAAACGTTCGACCATTCCATCGGGTTGGGGATGCAGCGGTGTTGTCCTCGTTTTCCGTATTCCCAGCAGCTCGCACATTTCGCTAAAAACAAGTGATTGGAAGTTTCGGCCTTAATCTGAATGAAGTGTACAAGGTATGGCACCTACTGACCCAATTTAACACTAGCTGTTCGGCTACAGTAGTTGGTTCCTGATTGGGAATGGGGTAGACCTCGGGCTACTTGCTGAAATGATCGGCTACAACCAGCGTATATCGATTTCCCCATTTGGATTCAGAAAAGGGTCCTGCGATGTCAACAGCAATCCTTTCAAACGGTACACCCATGTGGTAGGTTTGCATTTGTCCTCTCAGTCGTCGCTTTGGACCTATGATGGAAGCGCAAATTATGCATCTATGGAACCAGTCCTGTACATTTTCTCGAGCATGGAGCCAGTAGAACTTTTCCCGCAACTTTGCTAAGGGCTTGTTAACCCTAAGGTGGCCTCCCGAGGATCCTTCATGCATTTTCTTAACCACATCGCGGATTCGGCTTTAAGGAAGTATAGTTTGCATCCAATAGGAGCTGCCATCCGCTGTTTCTCATTTGCGCTTGAATACGCCACCCTCCACCTGAAGGGAGTTCCATTGTGCCCAATAGCTTTTCAGGGTTACGCCATGCATCGAAACGTTTTCCACTCAGGTCGCCCAGTTGTCTCTTTCCGTACGGGCAATAGTCCGATGTCTTAATCGGCTAGCTGGGCATTTTGAATCTCCTCCGATGACCAACCTTCATCGAATTCGGCCGTTATCAATCGCAGATCAACGGGTGGTTCCTTTTCCTTAATCCGTCGGCAATGCTTGCAGTTAGCTGGACATGGACGACGAGCTAGAGCGTCAGCATTTCCATGAGCTCCGCCCTTCTGATGAACAATTTCGTAGTCATGTGACTGCAATCTTTCGATTCATCTCGCAACTTGTCCCTCGGGGTTTTCGAAGTTAAGCAGCCATCTCAGCGATGCATGGTCCGTTCGAAGAACAAATTTCTGGCCATATAGGTACTTGTGGAACTGCTTGGTGGCCTCTATTATAGCCAATAGCTCCTTCCTGGTAACGCAGTAGTTCCTCTCACTTTTTGAGAGAACTCAACTGTAATACGAGAGGACTCTTTCTTCGCCATTGATCTGCTGGAAGAGTACAGCTCCAATACCGCCGTTGCTTGCATCGGTGTCAACTACAAACATTTTTCCGGGTTTCGTATATGCCAGCACGGTTGATTCACACAGCTTCTCCTTCAGGGTCTCAAAGGCTGTCTGGTATTGTTTATTCCAGACATACGGACAATTTTTCTCGGTTAGCTGATGGAGACACTTAGCTATTTTGGCAAAGTCTTTGACGAATCTTCGATAGTAGGTTGCCAGACCCAGAAAACTTCGTAGCAGGCGCTTGTTGTTGGCTGTTGGCCAGCTTTTCACGGCTTCAATTTTCTCAGGATCTGTTTCGACCCCTTCTGCTGATACAAAGTTTCCCAGGTATTTTACTTCAGCCGCAAAAAGGGTACACTTGTTGGGACTAAGTTTCAGACTCACCAGTCGCAATCGGGATAAAACCTCTTTTAAGTTCTGCACATGCTCTTCGAACGTTCTCCCGATGACAATGACGTCATCGAGGTATGCCAAGCAGGTTTATGTGGTTAGAACTCGTAGCACGTATTCCATCAGGCGTTCGAAAGTGACTGGAGCAGTACAAAACCCAAATCCCATCACCACGAATTGCTACAATCGATCTCTACCTGCTAGTAGCCACTCTTGAGATCAAGTGTAGAAAACCATTTTGCGTCGGCTAAAGTGTCCATGATGTCGTCGATGCGTGGAAGTGGGTGACTATCTTTCTTAGTGACGTCGTTAAGCTGCCTATAGTCAACACAAAAACAAGAGCTACCATCCTTTTCTTTACTAGAACTACTGGCGTGGCCCATGGACTTACAGAAGGTTCGATAACGCCTTGTTTTGCCATGTCCGAGATTAGTGAGCTCACTTCTCCTTGTTTGGCTATAGGAAGACGTCTCTGTGCTTGTCGAATTGGCTTGGCTCCCTGTGTATCTATGACGTGAGTTACCATACTCGTTCGGCCTTGGTAACCCGGGCTTGTTGAGAAGATGTCACTGTATTTGGTGACCAGATCAGAGCCTCGCTTGAATAGCTTAGCTGGCAATTTGATCTGCTTGAATATTGCAGACGTGGATTCCCGGGCTTTGTCTGCGTCTTGCCTCCTTTTCCAATGATGGTCGTGAGTGGCTTCCAAAGAGGTGATGGTGAAAACAGGCTGGCAGCTGCCGATGACTTCTCCCGCTTTGATACTCGTGGTTGAGTCTGCAGTGTTAGGGACTCTAACCGGCACGTATCTGTTCCTTACAGATCTTACAAGGCTCCGTCCCACAATCAAACTGCACAATGCGGACGTCTTCGTTGGCTCTATCAGATAAGATCACCATCAAGCTTAGCCCATACAATGCTCTCAGAAGAACTCGGTACATCAGTGTCGATACATACTACGACATTCACCTTGGGAATTTGGACGCTGGGATCCTCTATCAATACTTCGACATTCTGTCATTTCAATACCCGTTTGCCCAAATCCAATGTGATTCCATGTGGTCGCAGGAAATCCATTCCGAGAATGCAGTCATCCATGATGTTCGCGACCAGAAAATTGTGTCGGAACGCAAGGTCTCCCAACTGTATCTGGAGGTTGACCTCTCCATGGACAGGTGCAGTTTCTCCCGTAGCTGTCCGTAGTGAGAAAATCCTGCCCTTTTGAAGTAGTTGTTGTCTCAATAGGCCCGGTCAGATAATCGATCGGGTTGCACCAGTGGCGATTGTTATGGTGCAATGTATTCCGTCAACTTGACCCGGAAGGCACAAGTCGGCTTCTTCACGATGTTGTCTTGACACGGTGATGGTAGCGCCGGGGACGTCGCTCCTCCTAGTCAGCCTTTGTCCCACGATGTCGACCCCGTCAGTTTAAAAGGCTTCGATTCTGGGCTCCTGACTCGGTCTGGATCTCCTCCACCCTGGACAATAGCTTGGTTTTCTTCGCTTATTGCAATCTCCTTGCAAGTGCCCTTCCTCACCGCAATTCCAGCATCTAGGTGCGCCATTTGCATGCGGCTCTCGTTGAATTCCCACGCGCTCACACCTGCACTCACACTTTTTCGCTGACTCAAAGTTCAGACTAAAGGCGAATGCATTCTTGACCGTGTGCTTCTGGGCTAAAGGCACGGCTTCTTGCAATTCCTGGTCCTTTGATGCGCTAATAAATGCGTCTGTCGCTGCGTTATCTCAATGTTCTGGGTCATACGCTGGGTAAGCCAAAAGTGCCAGTCGCTCAATATTTTGGGCTAGCTGCTGTAAAGTTTCCCCAGACTTTTGCATCCGATGCCGAAGCTGCGGCCGATAAATCTGCTTTAGATGATCGTCTCCATAACGCATGTTGAGCGCATTCATTATAGTAGCCGGGTTTGAGCGCAACTCAACGGGGATCGTCTGCAAAGCTCGGCAGCTGGGCCTCTTAGAGCAAAAATCAATACAGTTGCTTGTGCCTGTTCATTCCAGTGATTTATCCGAGCAGCGGCTTCGAACTGGATTTTGTAAATACTCCAGACCGGTTGTCCGTCGAATATTGGTACTTGCACGTTTCTGGATGTGCTTTGCGCTTCGGTTATAAGCGGGGCTGGTGGGGTGGTTATTACTGCCTTCGCTGCTTCCAATTCCTTTTCCATGTTTTCAATCTCATGTTTGATTCTCTCCTCGACCTGGCAGATCTCATAGTTGATTCCCTCCTCGACCTGGTATACCTGTTCCTCGACCTGGTCAACTTTTTGCTCGACGCCTTTAATTTGTTTGTTCAGACTACCGAGCTCCGCTTTTATTTCCGCTGACTGTTTCTTCAGCTTCTGTGTGATGTGTGTCTTGATTTCGATCGCGTGTTGGTCCAGCTCGCTGATTGTTCACTTAGCTTCGCAGTTAAACTGGATGTTGAATTGAAAGTCTACTGTCGCTGCTCTTGCTGCATCAGCATCAACATTTGCATCAGCGTATTTTCGGGTTCCTTTGATTTTGGTGTTTCTGCTTCTCAATCCTTTGCGCCTTATTCCGCATCTGAAGGCTGACCCGCCATGGTAAATTCATTAATTTTTCTGTGTTAGCTTCGTGGTATTTTTATTATTTCGGCTTTTATTTTTTACACCAGTGTCCACGTTATATTTCGCTATTGCGCAGTTTCAAAATGTTTAAAAGTTTTTCACTTTCAAAACTTTCTTTCTCACTTCTTGACACCACTGTCACGTGTTATCTCGATGTTCTTAGAAGATATGGTTTGAGTTACTAACTGGTTCACAAATTTACTTCTAGCAGGAGGACTTTCCTGCTAGTGTAACTTGTATTTTCCCCGTTTTCTGTATCTGACTGACTGAATTTTCAATTGAATAAAAAGGTTGTTCAATACCCAAAAATGTGAAATTATAACGCTAAAAATTGTTTTCGAATCCTTATCGGGGGCTTTACATACAAAAAGTATCGTTTATGTTCAATAATTGTCCTCATTTTTGTTGCTCTTTATCTTTGCTTATGTAATATTTAAGTAAAGTAATAATATATTATTAATTTTAATATTGTCTTTTTTTTTTTTTTTCCTCTACCTAACCTTCGTTAGGTGTGTATTGGCTATGGCTAATTAGCACAAGCCACCGATGTATCGATTAGTGAATATTGTCTTAAGTGGGAAGCACAATGTTTTTCATTCGGTTCTTTTGACTTGGTGGCAGTTTTATTAGATACAACGCCAAATATAAACGTGTTTCAGCACTAATATATAAGTTTGCTGAAACAGCTGCATTTGAAGCAGTGCATCAATCCCCAGGCAATATGTCGTGCTATTTCTTGATTCCTAATTTCTCATACCTGATCAGTAAAAATCGTCGTCGATATATCCTACATATTAATAACAAAAGCAAAGTTTATCATTAGACGATCATATTCGGTTATAATTTCATGGTTTTGACAAGAACATTATCAACCTTATTTATTATAAATGTCACTATCAAGTGCCTATAACATAATTTTCCACCCTCTTGTTCAAGGGAGCCAGTCATCCTTTGCACAATTCCCAATTAAGCATTGTTGTTTATGCTTGGCTTAATAACCACCAACCCAATTCCAATACAATGCATAAATCACTCTGAAAATGAGCCTGACAATTGAGTTTTACTAATCTCACTAATAGGCTCTAACCCTAAAGTCTTCTGTGCTACTAAGCCCACCATCATCACATCCACCACACCTGTGTGTCATTTTAGGGACTCCTTTCTTATTGGCATCGCATCCATATTGCACGCACACACAACCAAATTTAAGCTCGCATACAAAGTCAAGGAGGAGGCAAGCACGCCACATAACCGGCCATTAAAGAGGAAAGTCAATAGAAAACAATGCTGGCTACCTAGTTAGCTATTAATGGAAGCAATTTTAGTCAATAATCAATAAATTTCCCATTGTTGTTAAATTAAGTAGGTCGCAGACAGAAACGAACCTTCTGGCTTCATCCTGTTCCTGCTCAGACGAATATCACCTGGAGCTAATGAGGAAATGCAACGTCAATTACCCAACTAGCAGCAGGGGTTAAAGTTTATAGGTTGCTGACATTTTGTACTTAGTGTTAATAATATCGGGTAATTGTTGGTTATTACATATGGTAGCGTATGTAATTGACGGTTCGCCATAAATAATGGGGGATAATAAACACAAGATATTCTGTTAAGGATTTTATGGGGAAATTATAGTGAATTCTTCGTATTATTTGATAAATTATAGATGGATGAAAAATTAAGTTATTAATGTAATAGTTCATGTGAGCAATACAACATTAGTTCACTACATTGATACCTATCTGGCATTATTATAAGTGACATGACGTAGTAACACTTTTATAATAGATAAATACAAATGTACAAAAAGCTCACGAGTAGTAAGCCACTAACTAGCGACGTAAGTATCTTAGTCATTTTAAACTGAATGACTTAAATTTTCACACTGAAGCTTAATTTCATATTGAAGAAGTAAAACGCTGGCAGTTCTTCGTGGCCAGAATATAATACATTTAAAGAAGGTAGATATTGTGAATCGTTATTTTCTATGTGCCGTTCCTTTGACAGTCAGTCTCGGATCGGCCTTTCCCGATGTAACATGTCTATTGTGTTCAATACAAATATGTATCAATTAACGTGTGTATTATTATTGTCTCATCATACCAATTAGTCACTTTCATCACCCAGTCACAAAAAGTTGGCGACGAGGATTAAAACGTTTGCAACTGCCAGTGAAAACCAGTGTGACACAGTGAAACAGTTAGATTCCGCCCCGTAGCCGCCACGTTTTCAGCCGCCATTATTTTCGTGTCGTTTCCGAGACAGCTCCAGCTGGGAAAATGGATCAACAACAATTCGAACAATTTCTCTCAGTCTTCACTGCCGCATTGGGGACAAGTGGATCCGGTTCAGCTCCCCAAGTCTCACCATTCGAATCATATGACGCCAAGAAGGAAAGATTTACTTCTTATTTAGAACGTTTTGACAATTACTGTAGTCTCAAAAATGTGGATTCCCCTATCACAATGTCTCAATTGTTGTGTGCATCAATTGGCTCTACACATTATAACAACTTAGCTGCATTATTGGGTCCTGAGAAACCCATGAAAAATATTCCATTTGCTGAGCTAATCAAACTTTTCAAAAATATGTTGTCACCGCCTGTTTCAACTGTAGTCCCTCAGCATTATTTCCTAAATGTTACTCAGCAGCCAACACAATCAATCTCAGAATTCGTTGCATCCCTGAAGGAGAAATCGAAAGATTGTAATTTTTGTGTTGAATGTAAATGCAAATCAGTGATTTTCATTGCTGACACCTTTTTATGTGCCCAATTTGTTAGAGGAGTAAAAGACAACTGGATTCGAGAACAGCTCTTACAACACTATGCGTTCAAAAATTTCGATGAGCTGCTCAACAAAGCCACAGCATTGGAAGCATCACGTTTTGAAAGCAACCAGTTTACCAAAATCCCAGATAATTTCACCAATCTCAGTAGTGACACAAACAATGTCTCAAGGGTCAACAGGTCACAAAGGAAATCACAACCCAACCAAAGTCAAAATACAAGTCCTAGTTCACGCCAACGCTCACAGTCCCAACACAAGACACGGGTTGACTATCGTTCTTTGGGCGTTGATGGACTCTGTCTCAAATGTGGTAGGGCAAACCACAAGGCAAATCAATGCAAAATCGACCGCAACGCGCTTAAATGCACTTCCTGCAAGAAAATTGGTCATGTGTCCAAGGTCAGTATCACCACCATTCTTCGAAATTCAAAGACACATGCCATCGCAACACAGTTTTCTCAGAATGATCAAAACTCTGACTCAGAATATGGTATTGGTCACATTCACTGCACTGAAGACTTATACGAGCTCAGCCCAGGTTCTGATAAATTTATCGTCAAAGTATTTCTCAATGGCAAACCGCAGGCATTTGAAGTCGATTCAGGAGCCAAATTCTCACTTCTATCAGAGACAGCACTCAAACGTCTTGGTCTCAATGCTACACTACAACCAACACAGGTATCATTCCGCTCTTACTCAGCTCACATAATAAAGCCCTTAGGGAAAGTCTTACTGTCGGTAAAATATAAAAATAGAGAAATTGATGCGGACCTATTCATTGTTCCTGCAGGATTTGATGCACTTCTGGGTCGAATATGGATTCGCACTCTCGGAATTGATCTCAAAGAAATCGATAAAGAACGGCTCACTTCGGATCATGTAGTTACAATCAACGCTGTCACTCCTCTTGAAGACACACTCAGACAATACCCAACTATTTTCGAAGAACGCATAGGTTGTGTGCCAAACCTAGAAATAAAACTTCAGCTCAGGGAAGGAGTAAAACCCATCTTTACTAGGGAACGCGATGTCCCTTTTGCGCTGCACCAGCGAGTTGAGGAAGAACTTGCAACTCTTGAGTCACAAGGTATTTTTACTCCAGTATCCTCAAGCGACTGGGGATCACCACTCGTCGTAATACCTAAACCTGATGGAGGGGTTCGTTTATGTGTTGATTACAAATGTGGAGTCAACGCAAAATTAGTCTCAGCTAATCATCCAATTCGTCGCATTGATGAAGTCTTGCACAGCCTCAGAAATTCAAAGTACTTCTGCAAACTCGACCTGTACAAGGCATATTTACGCTTCAAAGTGGATGCGGAATGACAGAATCAAACAAACAATCACGACACACAAGGGCACATTTCAAATGAATCGTCTCAGTTTTGGTATCAAAACAGCACCATCTGAATTCAATAGAATACTCTCACAAATTCTCAATGGCCTATCAAACGTTTAAGCATATTTTGATGACATTATCTGCCATGGCTTATCAATGGAGGAATGTACAAGAAACCTGATTGCTTGTTAAGAACGACTCAAGGAAAACGATCTCCATCTAAATAAAAATAAGTGTTCCTTCTTCAAACAAAGTATCAGCTATCTTGGTCACATAGTCGCATTTAATAAAGTTGAAATGTCACCTGTGAAAATTCAAGCCCTCTTCAACATGCTACGTCCTAAAAATGTAGAGGAATTAAGACAATTCTTGGGTATGGTGACATATTATGCAAAATTCATTCCTGATTTCTCCACAAAACCTTTTCATCTACGACGCCTACTCAAAAAAGATGGAAAATTCGTTTGGTCAGCCTCCACTGAAGCTGCTTTCTTAAACTAAAAGTCGGAGTTGTGTAGCGAAAGGGTATTAACGCCTTTTGATCCAGCAAAACCCTTGATCCTCACAACAGATGCCAGCCCGACCGGTATTGCAGCTGTTTTGAGTCATGAAGTGGAAGGTCATGAAAAGTCTATCGCTTATGCCTCTCGAGCTTTGACCCAAGCTGAATGCAATTACAGTTTACTTGATAGAGAAGCCTTGGCTATCATTTACGCAGCCACACACTTCTACAACTATGTTTATGCCAGAAACTTCACCCTTGTCACCGATAACGAGCCGCTGTCTCGTATCTTTCATCCACATCGAGCATTACCTCAGATGACATCTGCCCGTCTTTTACGCTATGCCTCCTTTCTAAGTGGATTGGACTTCACGGTACGCTGTAAAAAAGGAAAACACAACGAGAACGTAGATTGTCTTTCTCGGGCTCCAATTCCCCAACTGCTCAGAGCATCTGAAACATCAATGAATGAAGAAGTCAATGCGTTGTATGCTGAAACTATACTTCAAATCTCCAGCCCAGCTATAACTTCAGCTACTATTATTGAAGAAACCAGCCCCAAGCCTAGGTGTTCCATATCGACACATGCCAGCTGATGAGTTACCACCAATGGACTCACAGCCCACGCCATTGACTGCGCCAGGTGTCAATCAGCCAGAAACACTTACTGGCACTCCTGACCAACAGACACTAGCAGACGGGAACGCAAACAACCCGACGCTACCACCACGCAGATCTGCTCGTCAACGATGTCCTCCAAACTTCTTGAAAGACTATGTCACCGAATAATAGAATTAAAATTATATTTCTATATATTTTAAATAAGTGGGGAAGGCTATTGTGAATCGTTATTTTCTATGTGCCGTTCCTTTGACAGTCAGTCTCGTATCGGCCTTTCCCGATGTAACATGTCTATTGTGTTCAATACAAATATGTATCAATTAACGTGTGTATTATTATTGTCTCATCATACCAACTAGTCACTTTCATCACCCAGTCACAATAGTAGAATAAGAATCATTTTGGTTAAAAATAACTGTCGTCGTATATAGTTCAAAAGCTGGCCTTTGCTAAAATATTCTTTCTAAATATTACTGCCAAATCTTTTAGGTAAATTTCTCGAGAGAAATTTATTAGGTAAATTTCTCGAGAGAAATTTACCTATTGCGGAGAGCATCATATATATATATATATATATATATATATATATATATATATATATATATATATATATAATATATATATATATATATATATATATATATATATATATATATATATATATATATATATATATATATATATTGTCGCGCGTTATTTGGTTCGCGGCCAATAATTTTAATGTTCCGGGAAAGTGAAAACGCAATGTCTTTTAATTTAAGTTAAAAGTGTTTATTTAATTCAAGAAAATGCACAATAATCAGTTTAACACTTTCACTAATTTTAATTTTCACTATTAAAATAAAATCTAACACTTGTCCATAAATTTCTTATCGCAATTGTCTTCTAAATCACTTCACTATTACGAAACACACTTCCACACACTTTCGCAGTTCTTATCGCGGTCGAATGAATGATGATCCCCCATTCATTCAGCTCGCCTTTATATAGGGTCTCTACCTATTCACCCATTTCTCGTTTATTGGCGAATGTTCTACCGAGAAAATTAATGAATGGAGTGACGTCACTTGCAGATGTTGATCATGCTCGTTGGGTTCTCGGGGTTTCGAGTGAATTCGTGTTCTTCATTGTTGTGAAAACAATTGCGACAGTAGCTCGCAGAATTATTTGTACATGTAACAATATATATGGGATATAACGAAATTTGTGACCACGCTAGAGGTTGCAATTTTGCTTCGATTTTCACCAAATTTTCAGGAAAGATGTATTGGGTAATTATCTCGGTTAAGTTCGTGAACCAGCTATATCGGCGGGGCAAAAACAAAATGGCGGCCATTTTAGACGAAAAATCGCGATTTCTGTTCTGACCAAAGTGTAGCTCCGATTTAGGTGAAATTTGGTACAAAGGTTCATTGATGTATGTGATGAATCTCACAACAAAAAATCCAAAGTCGGTACGGCAGAAACAAAATGGCGGCCGCTCAAAGGTCGAAAAACGTGCAAAATTTTGTTGTTGCAATAGTGGTCAAAGCTTTCAAGAGATTTTCATGAAATTCGGCAGTTTGATAGAAATTATAAGTATCTAAAGAATTACGTAAAAAAACTGGAGGTCAGGTTGCAAAAAACAAAATGGCGGCCAGTTGAAGGTCGAAATTTCAAAGGCTTTTAAAAGTCGCAATTTTGATCCGACATATACGAAACTTAGTTTCAAGATAAACATTACTTACACCTATAGTCTTTGATATTTTGGTGATCATGCATGAGAAAATTTCAAAATGGCGGCCGTTTAAATATGCGTTTTTTTCATGTTTTTGTGGCCCTCTAGTGGTCACATTTTCCAACGGATTTTGATGAAACTTGAGACTATGAATCCCTGTACTATGTTCTTGTATTTTGCAGGAAATTATTAAAATTGAATGAAAAATAAAGAAGTCAAAAATTTAAAGCCTAAAATTTTTAACTGCGATTTCCTTTAAAAATTGAATTATTTTGCCCTGTTTAGAGTGAAACTCCTATTTGAACGAGATAGTACATTGATTTATGAGGTCCTAGCATACAAAGATTTGAAATAATCCAAAATCAAATACATGCATTCAAAATGGCGGCCCCCAAAGGTCTGAAGGCAAGCGCAATGCGCTATTTTAGTGCCAACTGAAATAATGAATATTTTTCATTCAAACATTTTAAATGACTTTACTTGAAAGAACTTATAAACCAGATCATTTTTAAGATATTGTTTAATATTTTTAACAATACCCTAAACAATTATAAAATCGCGACTTGTCTGTCTGTCCGTCCCTCCGCCCGTTTGTTCGTGCGTCATAACAAGTTTTCTCGCAAACCACATGAGCTAGAATGAGGAAATTTTCTACGTAGGTCAAAAGTGGTGCCTCTTGAAATTTGCAGTGCAAGAAAATATTTTAAGGTATTTAAGGGGGGTCTCCCCATACAGGCGGGTCTCCCCATACAGGCGGATGGCATACAATTTTTTTTATTTCTGTAGCCCTCTAGCAGCCAAGATTCTCAACAGATTCCGTTGAAACTTGAAATTATAAGTTATTAAGGCAAGTTAATTTAATTTGATTATGCAAATCGAATGACAAATAAAACAGTCGAAAATTTACAGCTTAAAATTTTTAGCAGCCGATTTCAATAAAAATCGAAATGACGGCCCTCACAGTTCAGAATAAAATTGAAATGTATATATTAATGGCAATGCAAGTGCTGATTAAACTTTTATGGAAATCTTTTGAAATTAACTATTCGAGCTATTTAAGCCTTTGTGTGGTTACCACTGTGAACTGTGTAAACAGCAGATGCGAGAAGGGCGAAACCGGTATTTATATGTTTACAACAATATGTAATCCATACGCATGCAACTCAATTTAATTAGCAAAATATTTGCGCCCCGATAAAAAGTTTCTAAAAACGAACGTGGCCAGATTTTTTTTATGTTAATAAATACCCATGTGGTACTACGAAAATTGCAGAAAGAAGTTTAGTAGTAGGTAAGCCAAATTCTTTTTCGAAACTTTACGCTACATACGAGAAATTTACCTTTCCGGCTGGTGCTGCCAACGGGGATTTTTTTCCTTCTGCAGAGTTTCTAGAATGTAATAAAAATTCACACAAAAACTAAATCCGAAAATTTGCAAAATTGTTGTCATGGAAAATATTAGCGAATACTACCTCCTAAATTATTACAACTCTTGCTTTTAACTATAATAACAGCAACTTTTTAACTTCTTGGAAATTTTTGTTGGTGAAACCCAGCTACAGATGAATACTAAAGTTTGAGTTTCTTCTTTCAAAAGTATACAAGATAAAGTGTGTAAACTTTTACAACTTTTGAAACCACCAACGTAAATGCACTGCTAGCTCTTCATCTATAAGGGTTGATGCAGCAGAACATTATTATGATTTTCTTTTATAAAAACAAACATAATGAAATACTTCAAGCGACGCCGCCTTTTCTACGCCTTAAGATACTCTCGGATTGCAGGGATCACTTTTCAGCAGAAAGAAAGAAAATGAAAGCGACTGAAAAAAAGAGACCTGTTCACCATAAACATCAGCAAGTGCTCCTATATGCCTGTTTTAACTGTCAAAACCTGTAATAGTCCCGTAGTGGGATCTAGATTTTGGCACTTTGGCAACCCTAATCAGTCCAATAAGTGCCGGAATGACAAATCTCTGACCGGGAACTGCCACGGAATTTTGCGACTTCGTTTTTCATGGTTATCATGGATTAACTTAACCTCGTCTGTAAACTGGGAAGTAAATTTTTCTTGTGTGGGGTCGTGTTCACGGAGTCTGGTTAAACTGTACGGGAAAAAATAAATTGGCTCATTCACTGGAGTACTTATCCTGATATGCTCGGATTTCCCGAAGTCAGCTTGGATTTCACTTTATGCAACAAAAATGTCCGTTACAAATTCACGGGCTCGCCTATTCTGTTCGTGGTAATGTTTGAGCAAGAATATCATTGCGTGATTCTTGTAAAAACTGTAAGTAGCCTTCATTGATTGAATTTTCCTCATCCTGATAACATTTTGAGCCATGATGCAATAGAATCGAGAGGCATTTCAATCTTCAATGAAGCAAATGCTAGATCAAACAACATTTTATGTTATTGGACAAGCAACATCCTCAAATAATCCAATATCATACGTTGCTACAAGGTACTTAGCTAAAAATGGAGACGAAGTGTATTTTGCATTCGCTTATCAAGCTAATCTGCTGTTGTTTGTTATAAATTACCAAAGTGAACATACGAGGTGTGTTCAAAACATATCGCGAATTTTGTTTTTTTTCAAAAATTATTTATTTATTCATGAATATCTATTTTGTCCCCTTCAAAGTAATCCCCATAAGATATTATACACTTGTGCCAACGGTTTTTCCAATCTTCGAAGCACTTCAAAAAATCATTTTTTTTAATCTTGTTCAGCTCCTCGTTCGATGCCGTCTTTATCTCGTCTAGCGTAGCGTAACGTCGTCCTTTCATGGGCTTCTTCAGTTTAGGAAACAAGAAAAAGTCACAGGGGGCCAGATCTGGGGAATACGGTGGCTGCGGCATCATTAGTGTGTTGTTTTTGGCCAAAAAGTCGCGCACAAGCAACGATGTGTGAGCAGGGGCGTTATCGTGGTGCAAAAGCCAATTTTAGTTCTCCCACAAATTCGAGCGTTTCTGGCGGATTGCTTCGCGCAAATTGCGCATAACTTGCAGGTAATATTCCTTATTGACCGTTCTTCCCTGTGGCAAGAACTCATGATGCACCACGCCCCTGCAATCGAAGAAAACTGTCAGCAAAACTTTCACATTCGACCGAACTTGGCGCGCTTTTTTCGGTCTTGGTTCATGCGGCAGCTTCCATTGAGATGATTGAGCTTTGGTTTCCACGTCATAACCATAACCCCACGATTCGTCACCAGTTATGACCCTCTGGAGCAAATTTGGTTCGTCGCGGACAGAGTTTAACATCTCATTAGCAATGTTCATGCGTTCTGTTTTTGGTCGCAATTGAGCAATTTTGGTACGAATTTCGCGGCGACCCGTCTCATGCCCATATCGTTGATAAAAATCGTATGGCACGAGCCAATCGATATGTTTAGGTCCTCAGCAACTTCTCTAACGGTGATTCGACGATTGGCCAATACCATTTTCTCCACTTCATTAATTTTTTCGTCTGTTGTTGAAGTGCTCGGGCGTCCGGCACGCTCTTCGTCGTTCACATCTTCTCGGCCTTCTAAAAACATTTTGTACCACCGATAAACGTTGCTTCGGTCCAAGGTACCTTCTCCGTATGCCACAGTCAACATTCGGAATGCATCCGCGCACTTAATTTCGTTTTTCACACAAAATTTGATACACGTTCTTTGATCCATTTTTTTGAATAAGTAAAAATCGAAGGCGATTGAAAACACGTGCAAGTAAAGCAGCTATCACCAATTAAGTGAACATTCAAAATAGCCGAGCTTATCGGCATAAGTAACAGACATGAGTACCAACATAACGCCACAAAAAAATCGAAATTCGAATATACGTAACCCGCGAAAATTCAAAATTCGCGATACTCTTTGAACACACCTCGTATACTGGCTAATGTGTAGTAATCGAGCACTTCGTAAAGGCAAACTGCTCGATGAACTTTCACGAAAGGGACAATACCAGTAGAGGAGAAGGCTACCGCCAAATAAATAATCTCCAGTCAGCATGGGACAATGCGAAATCCAAACTGATCCAAATGGGCAATAATAAAAGTAATGACATGCAAGTCAAGCTAAAATAAAAACAAAAAAATTTAACAAATGATTGGTTTTACCAGCAAAAGCAAAATTATATTAAAGGGAATTAAACCGTAAAATATCACAAAATACTGCAATACAGAAAATAACAGCAATATCACAGCAACAAGAACAATAACAACATAAGTAGGCAAGTAAACAGACAAGACATTTATGCAAAACAAAACTTTGCAAGCATATATACAAAAATATATTGGATTTATACTTTGCTAAAAAACTATATGCCGATATATATGCACAAAAATCCAAGTGGCATTGATATACACTCTCCTCCATGATTTAATACATAAGATAGAGATCAAAAGGTGAACAAATATTGCATCGGAGACAAAATATATATTTTTTATGAACGATTGTACCACTCTAGTTGTACCATAAATTCTTTTTGATCATACTACGATAACTAGTCAAACAGGAATCGTTATTATCAAAAGTCAAAGCCCATAATGAAATAAATGTTCAATACATTACTTTTTTTTGTGCTAGGGAGATGAGTGCCATTCATGCACAGAGTGTGAGACTCTCATGCTCGCAAGAATTGGTCTACCCACTAAACACCTCTCCTGTCAACCTGAGAACCTAGCCTGGAACCGTTTGACACATTACTTCGGGCCAGGTCTCGTTTTGTTACGCCGTGAGGCATCTTTAAGCTGAGGGATCCCTTTCCTAGCGGGAGGGGAGAGGGGAAGGGGAAGTGCCAGAAAAGTGATCCCCCATCCTCAATGCCGCGGCTGCTGTGAGTCCATTTTATATTTTAGGACTGTCCGAACATAATGTGCTAACTGGTTCCATTGTCAACTGATTCGAGCATCACCGCAACTATATTATCCGGGGTGAGCTCTCCCGTCTCCCTGTAGAGCTACCTTTGCAGCTTGACCCATTTTGTAGGCGCAAAAACTGTATGGCAGGCATTTTCTCCTCTGTTGGGCAAAATCGACAATCAGGGGACCAATCTTGTGCAGGTAAGACTAAAAACAACCATGCCTGCCCAAAAGCTGGGTCAGATAGAAGTCAGTCACACCATACCTTCGATTTGGTCACGCTCTCACATCAGGGATGAGGTGCGCAGTCCACCTTCCCTTCGTGCAATTCACCCAAGCCAGCTGCCAATCATTGAGTGAGCGCTGGTTCTCCTCGCGGACAACCATCTCCCTCGCATCCTCGTTTCGACGCTCTCTAGCAAAGAGGTCGACATTTATCACGTTCGCAATAACTCTCACCGCCGGATCAGAGATTGTCAAATACGAAGATGCAATTCTCAGTACACCTCTTCTCTGTACCTGTGCCAAACGTTTTCGGTATACCTTCTTGCTGAGAGTGTCGCCCCATACTTCTGCTCCGAACAGTAGCACTGACCCTACAGCACTCATCAAGAGGCGTCTTCTTGATGGGCTGGGTCCCCCTACGTTGGCCATAAGTCGACTCAGAGCCGATATTCCCGAAGCAGCCTTCTCAGCCGTTGCCCTGATTTGCTCAGAGAAGCTCATCTTTGAGTCGATCAGTAGCCCAGGGATTCTCTTTTTTGTCAAGATGACCACTTTTTTTCTCTAGTACTAAACTGAGCACGCGAGCTATCATCCAGTCCCTCACTCGGCATATTAGCATACCTAGACTAAGATGCGTCTATTCAACGGTGCGTCCGGCGACCAGAGCCGCAACATCATCCGCATAGCCGACCAAGCGCGACTTAGCTGGTATCTCCAGTCTCAGTAGTATCGTAAGACACGTTCCACAGGTCCGGATCAAGGATAGATCCCTGGGCAACACCCGATGTAATTTTCATCCATCATTGGCCCTGTGTCGTGTCGTAGAGCAGGCTTCGGTTCTTTAGATAGTTCCTCAAAAGCCGCATTAGATATTCCTCAAAAGCCGCATTAGGTTTCCAGCGTATCCAGAATACCCACCCATCTAGCGGAGTTGAAGGCATTCCTGACGTTGAGTGTCACCAACAGGACGATCAGTCGCTTGGTGCGACTATATGCCTCTGCCTTTCGGACCGCGCTGACAATCTCTGCAATCACGTCAATGGTAGAGCGTCCTGCCCTAAAAGCAAACTGCCGAGGAGATACGTCCCCAGCAGCATGAATCGAGTCAGTGAGTCTTCCCTTGATGAGTTTCTCTAGCACTTTCCCGGCCGTGTCTAGCATGCATAACGGGCGGTATGCAGACGGCGATTCGGGATTTCCCTTCCCCTTGCTGATTAGCATGAGCCCCGTCACCTTCATCGTAGCGAGAAAACCCCGTCCTGAGGGCAAGCGTAATACATTGCATTGAAAATGATAGTCATGCTAGCAATTTTCATTTATTGAAACCTCTTGAATAATAAAGTATTAAATTATTCTTGAATGAATACTTAATACTCACTACTATACAGATCGTATAATTTTTCTTCATGTAACCATATATAACATATGTAAATGTTTCCTCGGTTTCCCCACTGGTCTCCGGCCCTCAGTTCTCCCAGTGCATACCTTTTTGGGTATCTGTTGTTCGTCCATACGATTAATGGGTCTAGCTCATTGTAGTTTCCGCAGTCTTACAATCGTTGAGACCTCCGGCTCGTCGAAAATTTCATACGGCCCATGCTTGTATCGAATCACCATCAGTCTTCGTCTAGCATCGCGCTGATTATTTGCCTCAGGACCCGTCACTCGAAGGTCTTGAGTATATTTGTGGATGCTTGAATTTGGGTCCATGTTTCACACCCTATAGCATAACATAGATATTATCATAGATTTGTATGGTTGGAACTTTGTTTTCCTGTGTATGCAACTGGTCTTCAGGATCGGCAAAACTGAATAAAATAATTCATTTGCGAGCTGTATTCTTCAGCGTATTCCACCTTTTTCATTACCCTTTCTCGTTATTTTGGCGCCTAAATGTACGAATTTGCCCACATTTTTGGTACTGTATTCGCCAAGTGTGATATTTTGTGTACTTTAGGTATTTCTCCTCGACCGCGCTATGAACATTGTTTTATTTTCATTGATTTTTAGCCCTTTTAGTTTTGCTTCGCTGTCGAGTTTCAGGAAGAGTTCTTTGGCAGTTGTTAATGACCGTGACAAAATGTTGTTGTCATCTGCATAGGCTACTACTTGGTTCAACTTGTACTATATAGTATTGTACCTCGTGTATCGGCAGATAGCTTCCTTATGACGTGCTCTGGAGCCAAATTGAATAGCAATGGGGCCAGCGCATCTCCGTGCGTTAGGCCGATATTTATGTCAAAGGCATCGGTGAGTTGGTTATTGATGCGGACTAGCGAGTTCGCCGACGTCAGTGTCATTTTGGTAAGACGGACTTATTTAGCTGGGATGCAAAAAGAAAACATTATTTGTTATAGTGCGTAACAATTAATACTGTCGTCTGCTTGCTTGAAGTCAACGAAACGCATTTTTCAAATATCTGATTGACTGTGAACAAGTGGTCTATTGTCGGTCTACCTGCACTCAAACCACGTTGGTACTTCCCAATAATATTTTTGGCGTATGATCCGATTTGATTTTTTAAGATCTTTGAAAATATTAGATACACCATACAAAGTAATGATATGCCTCTATATCAATCAAGAATGGAGCATCATAACTTCATTGTAGGTATACCTTTTCACTTTTATAGTATATTTTAAGAGTGTACTCAATGAACAATGAGTCATATATTTATAGAAAGCCTGAAGCATTTCATTTACTCCTTACCAACGAGATCCTCCTTCAATCTAATATTTAACTTTTTTGATTACTCCCATAAATGCTCTTGAGTGCAAACTTACAAATTTCCTGCTGAAGTCAGCATGTGTTCATCATACATGTGTTGATAAGAAAAACTTTTCCAGGTAAATTTTCCATTGCTGTAGTTATCTTCCGGTAGGCTACACACTCCTACCTCACAGTACGGTAAGTAAAAGTTTATCAGTAGATCTTACTTCTCCAAGCCACTACGCCAACAAATTATAACTTCTTCGTGGAATCGATTCAAGAAGTTTTCTGTGTTTTTCCTTGCCATCTAATTCATTAAGGTACCACTCATAATCCTAATTTGACGAGGACAATATAGCTTAAGTATTAATAAAGTGCTCTTAAGAAATTACAAGTATTTTTCATCCAACATGAAAACAAAATACAAACCTTGGCAACCGCATATTGCGTTAATAGGCACAGCGTTAAGAAACGTGAGAGAACAAGGTGAAGGGAATTTTTGGAATTTTCGGCTAAGATATTATATTAAGTTAGGTAAGTATGTAGGCTTATGTTGCAAATGTTACGGAAAATTCAGCAATAATAAACGTTTAGCGTCTTCATGAATACGAGGGCAAATTAGGTCAAAATGTTTGATGAAGTTGAGAGTGGGAGATATAACATGGAACATGGGAGTTAATGAGGGAAAGAAACATTTTTTTTTCGTTTTAATTTCATTACGAAGTAAGTGGTGCAAAGTTGTTAATGACCAATTAACTCGGATAAATCCTAAATGAAGATAATGTCTGCGTGAAGAAGTCAATCATTTTTATTACTGAGGTTTATTTTATTCGAAAAATTATTTCTGGAGGAAGATGTTGGATAATTTACATAAATTCTTTAAGATCCTAGAATTTAAGAAAAGCCTTCTTTTATATTTTTATAAACTTTGAACGCAAAAAGTAAATTCGGTTCATTTGCAATTTAGAGCTTTCTGCAAGCAATACTAATTCTTGCAGCCATTCAACTAGTTTAAACACTACCCGACTGAGCTTGCTAGCCATTATTGCAGATAAAAACTCAGTACTATTTGAGTGGCTATCTTTTTAATTCTCTGATATCTTACACCCTCAGCTATCAGTATTGCAAAGAATGCAGAAAGTTAAACTCCAACTATACTATACTGTCACAAGGTACTTAAGTTCTTTAAGTTAATAATATTAAGTTGTTTTTAACGTTACAGCAATTTCATTCAAATTTTTCAGTTTTCTTATTCATTTATTCTAAGGATACGTGAGAACAAAAAGAAAAATATAATTTGAAAAAAGCAACGCTATTTATTTGTTTTTAAGACACATATATATATTTCGAGAGTAAATTCTTCAGTGTCTAATTTTTTCCGAAGAGAAATCCTCAAGATGTACATTATATATGCTACAGCTAATTAGTTATTAATGATCGTACTTGACAAAAGGATGCATATCAATGAAATAACAGGTCATAAAAGTATATTTTAAGTGTGGGTCAAATAAATTTCAGTGGAACTATTAATTTATTTTAAATCATTTTAAAAATTTGTAACCTGAACTTAGTTATTTAGGAGTAATTTTATAAGAGGTGAATCTCCATCGCCAACATCATCATTTAATCGTTTTTCCATAGGTTGCCGCATAATCCAAAGTGTCTCGTACGCGTTCAGTTTCCTCAAATCTCGTATATCTTTGATAACTTCCAACTGCTCCCAATTCGCAAATGTGACGGGCTACCGATGATCGAACGTCTTTTACTTTATTTTTCGTTAATACTGATTGTGCTTCTCGAACATGCTCGTTGAACCGGACTTTCACGCTGCGTTTTGTCTGCCCAATATATACTTTTTCGCATTGCTGGCAGTTAATCTTGTAGATCCCTCGCTTTTCACGTTTGCTCCTCATGTCTTTGATTTGCACTACGTTTGTTTTAAGCTGAAACTGTGAGCTCCTGGTCACCACTTGGATGCCGTTTTTCCTCATCATTCTATTCAGGGGACCGCTAACCTCCGACATGATCAATACTGCTCTTTGCGTTGGTTCGTCATTGAGTGTACTCAGTTTTGTGAGCTTGCGTCTTTGTGCTCTTTTTTCCATTTTTTTCCCCATCCGTTACACTAAAATGGGGTCGTATCCATTTTTGACAGCTGTGTCCATGATGTAATCTTCCTCTTTTTTCCGGTTTTCTTGGCTTAAGGGGACGGTAATCATTCGATGTAGCCAAGTCCGGAAAGATGCCATTTTTTGCGAAAAGCTGTGATTTGACGTAGCTGGTACCGTTCTTTGTGTGCTGGTGTTTTTTCGGTGTATATCGAATTCAAAACTGCCTGTTGTCCTTGTTATTTTCAGATCTAGAAATGGGATAGTGCCATTTGTTTCGACTTCCATTGTGAAGGTCAAGTTTTTATGTACGGAGTTGAGTTTTTAGGGTTTTGTAAAATAATTTTACAAAACCCTACTAAAATCGTGTCCTGTCCGTCCGTCCGTCCGTCCATCCATGTGTCACAGCAGTTTTTCTCGGAAACTACTTAAGTTAGAAACATCAAATTTTGTATGTAGGTGTAAAGTGGCGCTCTCTTCAAAGTTCAACTACAAAAAAATTGTATAAGGTATTTAAGGGGGGGCCTCCCCATATGGGGGAGTGACCCCTCGAAAAAAAATTTCATCAAAGGTAGCCGATACGGGTATTTAATGAAAGGTCTTGATGAGAACTTTCTAAAACAGGTCTTAATTTTGCAAAGTTTGCTTCGAGGGGCGCACAGGGAGGGGAAATACACGAAAAATTGGTGTCCCCCCTCGCGATTGGACACCTGTGGTCCGAAAAATCTAAAAAAAATCAAGAATGTAGGCCTTGATAAGTACAACAACAACAAATACGTGAGAAGTCACGATTCACTCAACTTTGTTAGCAATAGTATGATCTATCGATTTTATATTTTCTTGAATAAAATCTTAACGGTACCCTTAAATTCAATGAAATTCAGTACTCAGATGACTATTTATAAGATTGATCTATCCTGAAAGTTTCATATTTAGTGAAGTTATAGCGGTTTGAATTTTCCTGTATTACTATGGAACAATATGCGCTGCACTTAATACTATGGAAACATATGGCTATGGAAAAACATGCGCTTTTTACCGACTCAGACACTACAGTTTTGCCAGGATTTGCATGAAAATTTCAGGAATGATAGGTGTCATAAATATCTTTGAGAATCGGTTCAGCTAGTGGTATCAGTAATCGTAAAACAAAATAGTGGCTGTTTTAAATGCGAAGATTGAATAATTTTGAGTTATTTTTTCCCCAACTTCAACGTTTAAGGTGCATTCTTTGAACACTTGATTCAATTTAATGAATGACTGAAGATGAGTACCTACAATTAATACTCATAGGTGAAACAAGTCAAGGAGGAGGGAGGGAGCTCCTAGCAAAAGGGCTTTGTAACCATTCTAGGATTCGGAAAAATTGGCCATGAATCGATGATTTCAGCACAGGAGAGTGGCCCCTGAAAATAAAAATTCATCAAACGTAGCTGATATGAGTATGAAATCAAAGTTTTCATGGGAGCTTTTCAAAACAGTTGTTAAACTGTCAGTTTTGGCTTCAGTGGGGGCACAGGGGGGAGATACATGAAAAATGTGTTTCCTCCGTCGCGGATGGACATCTGAAATAATTATCAAGGGAGATATTTATGAGTATAACAATAACAAAACCTCAGAAGTCGAAATTCGTTCAACTTTGTTAATACTAGTATGATCTTCGAATTTCATATTTTCTCCAATAAAATCGTCTTTGACAGGTTTCTTGATTTTATTCGATCTGGTGACTGCATTTTGTAAATTGAATACAAAACCCTTCTGACATGAGCGAAGGTCTGTTTACCCAACTTGTTTTAGTGTGTTTTGGGCTTCATTCCATTCTTTAATGGCAATCACGTCTCCACATAATGGTAACAAATCCTGGGCATCCAACCAGACTCTTCAATTTTGCTCTCCACCCATTTAAAAAATACTTCGCTAAGTAAAGGTGACAATGGGTTGCCCATAGGTGCGCCGGTTTGTTGCTTGAAATACCGACCCCTAAAGGTAAAATAATGTTCTGCCACGCAGACTGTTGCTAATTTTGTAACGGCTCTAGCTTTCTTTTTCCCGTTGATTGATGGGTCTTCTCTTGCCAGCGAGTCTTTTAAAAAGGCCAACGCTTGCTTCACAGGAACACTAGGGAAAAGAGACCACGTCAAATGACACCAATTGTTCTCCTTCGTTTATCTTCTGACTGTCTGTTAGTCTTCTTACTAAATCTTCTCTATTCCTGATGGAGTACTTGCTCGAAACTACACCTAGTTTTCCACATTCCTCCCGTACCCACCTGGCAATTTTCGTTGTCGGAGCATATATAGACGTTATTATTTCTCGTAGTTCATTGCCTTCTTTATGAATTTTTGGAAGGCATTTGATTCTCGACAAAACAGGGTTTTGAAACTCGTAGTTTACTGACGTCCTTAATTATTCTTTTGCACTCCTTTAACGTTTTCCCTTTTTACTGAGTCTGGGAGTGGATCATTCCTTAATTCGAAGAAGTCCCCACTCGTGAGTTTTTCGAACACTAAATCATCGTAGCGGTCCTTGTCTATGATGACTACTTTATTTCCTTTGTCCGTTAAAAAATATACAGGTTTTTCCTTCAATTCTTTCTTTGAGGAAACTGGACGCGTACGAGACACTTTGGATTATGCGGCAGCCTATGGAAAAACGATTAAATGATGATGTTGGCAATGGAGATTCACGTCTTTTAAAATTACTCCTAAATAATTAAGTTCAGGTTACAAATTTTTAAAATTATTTAAAATAAATTAAAAGTTCCACTAAAATTCACTTGACCCACATTTAAAATATACTTTTATGACCTGTTATTTCATTGATATGCATCCTTTTGTCAAGTACGGTAATTAATCACTAATAAGCTTTAGCATATATAATGTACATCTTGAGGATTTCTCTTCGGAACAAACTAGACACTGAAGAAGGAAGAACATTTACTCTCGAAATATATATATTTGTCTTAAAAACAAATAAATAGCGTTGCTTTTTTCAAATTATATTTTTTTTATAAAATAAATCCTATTCTAAAGAGTCGAAAAGGACGCCGAAATCCATAATCGAAACATATGGCAGTATTAAGGGTGCGGGGAGACTACAACATGGTAGTCAAAATGATCACAGTAAGCTTTGCATCGTGTCTAAGGCTTCTCACACTCTTTCAAGCTTTATTAATCGGAGGCATAGTGTTTTAATGAATGAATTTTGAATTTTCCCAATGCTAAATAGCATAGTTTTCGCTGGAAAAATAAAAGAACGAGATTTACTTGAAAAACAAAACGAATTCAATGATTTATACTAAAATAAAAAACCCTATTGCAATCACGACCTGCGTCCGTCTGTCCGTCCGTCTGTGATGTCACAGCAGTTTTTCTCCGAAACTGTATTAGCTACACCCATGAAACATTGTGAAAAGTTCAAAAGTGGTGACTTCTTGAAAGTTTTGGGGAGGAAAAATTTATTGAACGGCTTTAAGCGGGGCCTCCCCATAAAGGGAGGCGAATCTTCAAAAAACAGTTTTCACCGTTGGTAGTCAGTAGGATGTCATAGGAAAAGTCTTAATGAGATCTTTTCAAAACAAGTTTTAAAATTGCCTTATCAGTACCGAGGGGGCAGGGGAAGGAGGAATCACGAACTTTTCGCTTTGTAACCATTCTAGAGTTCGAAAAGAATGATCTGATGCCACGAATCGATGATTTGAATTATTCGCCCAATGCTTGTTTAAAAAATTGTTCAAATTCATCCAAAAGAAGCTAAGTTTCGTTCATCAGAACATAACAGCTGCGATTTTGTTCCATGTTAAACAATTTTCCTGAATACTCGGCTCATTGAATATACTCAATTAAACCACTATTTCTTAATTCATGAAAATCCGAAGAAAACAAGAGTGCCTTGGTTGATTTGAAATATATGTTAACTATCAACATGTGTTGTTGCTGTAATTTCATACAATTGAAATGGCGATAACTCACTTAGTTATGATTTGATTTCCATGAAATTTTGTAGGCATAAGGGTCTTACATCAACCTAGATAAATGTAAAACCTAAAGATATTTAAGGGCACAGTTTTGATATTTGGGGGAAAATGTGAAATTTTCCAAATCTTACTATTATTAACAGAGCTGAGTGAATTTTCATTTCTGAAGTATTTGTTGCACTTGGGCTCATATTTGTGATTTTTCTCTGATTTTTGGCTCAAAGGTGTCCAATCGTGTAGGAAGGGGACACAAATATTGTTCTTGCATTTTGCCGCGCCTCCCCCCCCCCCACCTGGACTCCTAATGCAAAAAATGACTTATTTTTCAGATTCTTAAAGCGCTAAGACCTTTCATTTGATACCCTACACGACTACATTTGATGAACAATTTCTTAAGGGCCACTTCGTCATAAGGGGCCCCCTTAAAAAAATTTGACATATTTGATAAGACCTAAACTTTTGAAGGACCACCACATCTGACCTTCTCACAAAGCTTGAGCTTTGTAGCTTCTGTAGTCTCGAAAGGAATTTCTTATGAAGCACGGATGAACGGACAGATAGGCGGACGGACGAATGGACAGAGGGACTTGTGGATAGACCGACAGTAAGGATGGGAAACTAGTATGTGTTTGCAAAGTTTCTTTCAGAAAGCCCTAAAGATCATGGAGCTTGATCCAATACAAATAACATAGAGGCCGAAATTCGTTGAACTTTGCTTATACTAAAGGGTGGTCCAACCAAAACGCACGATGTTAATTGTAAATAAAACAAAAAGTTTTCAGAGAATTATGTTAATATTTTTTTTGTATAATAGAAGAATCTATGACAATTATGTGTAAAATAAAATATTGCCCAAACGCTCGCCACGGCTACGTTGGCAGATTTCTATTCGATGGTCCATATTTTTAATGACTCTGAGACATAATTGAGGTTCAATGTCGTTAATGAGCTGAATTATCTCATAATTTAGCTCTTGAATTGTTCGTGTCTTATTGACGTACACGTTTTCCTTTAAATATACCCAGAGAAAGAAGTTCAACGGGGTCAAATCACATGATCGTGACGGCCAATTAACATCGCCACAACGTGAGATAACACGAAGATTGAATTTCTCGCGCAAAAGAGACATTGTTTCGTTAACTGTGAGGCAAGTCGCACCATCCTTTTGGAACAACATATTATCCAGGTCCATAATCTCAATTTCAGGCCACAAGAAGTCCGTTATCATCACGCAATAGTGAACACTATTCACGCTAACTGCTTGACCGTCCTCATTTTCGAAGAAGTGTGGCCCGATGATGCCGCCAGCCCATAAACTGCACCTTGTGGATTCATCGGCTTTTCAATAATCAATCGTAGATTCTCATTTGCCGAAATGTGGCAATTCTAATTGTTAACGAATCCACTGAGGTGAAAGTGTGCCCCGTCGATGAAGATGATTTTTTTTTGTCAAGTCACTATTCCCTTCTGTCTGTTCAGCCAACCATTTGGCGTATTGCCAACGCTTGAAATGGTCAGTATGCCTCAGCTTTTGAGTTGATTGAACCTTGTAAGAGTGTAAATTCAAATATTTATTCGAAATTCGCCTCAGTGATGTTCGTGAGATGTTCAATTGTTGGGCATTACGACGAGTCGAGATTGGCGGCTCTTCTGCCACATTATCGTGAACAACAGCAATACAGCAATGTTTGCCGCAGAACGAACTGGGCAAGCATACACAGGTGATTTCACGTTTTTCATAGACCCGGTTTGCTGAAATTCGCCCATAATTCCTACGATTGTGGACACATTTACTCGATTATGCTGACAAAAAAAATCACGAAATACACGAAATGTATTTTGATTTGAACACCCATTTCCTAAAAGGCGTCAACAACCTTGACGCACTGCTCAATTGCGTACCTCTACATGGTTAAATCTGTCAAACACTGTCAAATCAAATTGTCAAATTAAATTGGGCGAAAAACTTGACGTTAAGGTGTGCCTCACAATTAACATCGTGCATTATGGTTTGACCACCCTTTAGTAGGATTTACCATTTCTGTCGGAAAACTGTATCAGTATCATTAAATTAGATGAAATCAGCCATTTAATTTGTTCTTCAAAATATCATTTTATTCTTTAAGTTTCAATAAAATTTACCGACGTCATAGCCATTTGAATTTCCTCCAATTACAACAATCGTATACGATTTTTCCACTACATGGGCTTTCTATCGAACCAGACATCCCGCTTTGATTGAATCTCCTCCAAATTTTCATATAAGATGAATAACGAAAATATATTTAAGATTCAGATTTGAGTAATATTGGAGCAATTTCTTGAATAAAATCTTAACGGTACCCTTAAATTCAATGAAATTCAGTACTCAGATGACTATTTATAAGATTGATCTATCCTGAAAGTTTCATATTTAGTGAAGTTATAGCGGTTTGAATTTTCCTGTATTACTATGGAACAATATGCGCTGCACTTAATACTATGGAAACATATGGCTATGGAAAAACATGCGCTTTTTACCGACTCAGACACTACAGTTTTGCCAGGATTTGCATGAAAATTTCAGGAATGATAGGTGTCATAAATATCTTTGAGAATCGGTTCAGCTAGTGGTATCAGTAATCGTAAAACAAAATAGTGGCTGTTTTAAATGCGAAGATTGAATAATTTTGAGTTATTTTTTCCCCAACTTCAACGTTTAAGGTGCATTCTTTGAACACTTGATTCAATTTAATGAATGACTGAAGATGAGTACCTACAATTAATACTCATAGGTGAAACAAGTCAAGGAGGAGGGAGGGAGCTCCTAGCAAAAGGGCTTTGTAACCATTCTAGGATTCGGAAAAATTGGCCATGAATCGATGATTTCAGCACAGGAGAGTGGCCCCTGAAAATAAAAATTCATCAAACGTAGCTGATATGAGTATGAAATCAAAGTTTTCATGGGAGCTTTTCAAAACAGTTGTTAAACTGTCAGTTTTGGCTTCAGTGGGGGCACAGGGGGGAGATACATGAAAAATGTGTTTCCTCCGTCGCGGATGGACATCTGAAATAATTATCAAGGGAGATATTTATGAGTATAACAATAACAAAACCTCAGAAGTCGAAATTCGTTCAACTTTGTTAATACTAGTATGATCTTCGAATTTCATATTTTCTCCAATAAAATCGTCTTTGACAGGTTTCTTGATTTTATTCGATCTGGTGACTGCATTTTGTAAATTGAATACAAAACCCTTCTGACATGAGCGAAGGTCTGTTTACCCAACTTGTTTTAGTGTGTTTTGGGCTTCATTCCATTCTTTAATGGCAATCACGTCTCCACATAATGGTAACAAATCCTGGGCATCCAACCAGACTCTTCAATTTTGCTCTCCACCCATTTAAAAAATACTTCGCTAAGTAAAGGTGACAATGGGTTGCCCATAGGTGCGCCGGTTTGTTGCTTGAAATACCGACCCCTAAAGGTAAAATAATGTTCTGCCACGCAGACTGTTGCTAATTTTGTAACGGCTCTAGCTTTCTTTTTCCCGTTGATTGATGGGTCTTCTCTTGCCAGCGAGTCTTTTAAAAAGGCCAACGCTTGCTTCACAGGAACACTAGGGAAAAGAGACCACGTCAAATGACACCAATTGTTCTCCTTCGTTTATCTTCTGACTGTCTGTTAGTCTTCTTACTAAATCTTCTCTATTCCTGATGGAGTACTTGCTCGAAACTACACCTAGTTTTCCACATTCCTCCCGTACCCACCTGGCAATTTTCGTTGTCGGAGCATATATAGACGTTATTATTTCTCGTAGTTCATTGCCTTCTTTATGAATTTTTGGAAGGCATTTGATTCTCGACAAAACAGGGTTTTGAAACTCGTAGTTTACTGACGTCCTTAATTATTCTTTTGCACTCCTTTAACGTTTTCCCTTTTTACTGAGTCTGGGAGTGGATCATTCCTTAATTCGAAGAAGTCCCCACTCGTGAGTTTTTCGAACACTAAATCATCGTAGCGGTCCTTGTCTATGATGACTACTTTATTTCCTTTGTCCGTTAAAAAATATACAGGTTTTTCCTTCAATTCTTTCTTTGAGGAAACTGGACGCGTACGAGACACTTTGGATTATGCGGCAGCCTATGGAAAAACGATTAAATGATGATGTTGGCAATGGAGATTCACGTCTTTTAAAATTACTCCTAAATAATTAAGTTCAGGTTACAAATTTTTAAAATTATTTAAAATAAATTAAAAGTTCCACTAAAATTCACTTGACCCACATTTAAAATATACTTTTATGACCTGTTATTTCATTGATATGCATCCTTTTGTCAAGTACGGTAATTAATCACTAATAAGCTTTAGCATATATAATGTACATCTTGAGGATTTCTCTTCGGAACAAACTAGACACTGAAGAAGGAAGAACATTTACTCTCGAAATATATATATTTGTCTTAAAAACAAATAAATAGCGTTGCTTTTTTCAAATTATATTTTTTTTATAAAATAAATCCTATTCTAAAGAGTCGAAAAGGACGCCGAAATCCATAATCGAAACATATGGCAGTATTAAGGGTGCGGGGAGACTACAACATGGTAGTCAAAATGATCACAGTAAGCTTTGCATCGTGTCTAAGGCTTCTCACACTCTTTCAAGCTTTATTAATCGGAGGCATAGTGTTTTAATGAATGAATTTTGAATTTTCCCAATGCTAAATAGCATAGTTTTCGCTGGAAAAATAAAAGAACGAGATTTACTTGAAAAACAAAACGAATTCAATGATTTATACTAAAATAAAAAACCCTATTGCAATCACGACCTGCGTCCGTCTGTCCGTCCGTCTGTGATGTCACAGCAGTTTTTCTCCGAAACTGTATTAGCTACACCCATGAAACATTGTGAAAAGTTCAAAAGTGGTGACTTCTTGAAAGTTTTGGGGAGGAAAAATTTATTGAACGGCTTTAAGCGGGGCCTCCCCATAAAGGGAGGCGAATCTTCAAAAAACAGTTTTCACCGTTGGTAGTCAGTAGGATGTCATAGGAAAAGTCTTAATGAGATCTTTTCAAAACAAGTTTTAAAATTGCCTTATCAGTACCGAGGGGGCAGGGGAAGGAGGAATCACGAACTTTTCGCTTTGTAACCATTCTAGAGTTCGAAAAGAATGATCTGATGCCACGAATCGATGATTTGAATTATTCGCCCAATGCTTGTTTAAAAAATTGTTCAAATTCATCCAAAAGAAGCTAAGTTTCGTTCATCAGAACATAACAGCTGCGATTTTGTTCCATGTTAAACAATTTTCCTGAATACTCGGCTCATTGAATATACTCAATTAAACCACTATTTCTTAATTCATGAAAATCCGAAGAAAACAAGAGTGCCTTGGTTGATTTGAAATATATGTTAACTATCAACATGTGTTGTTGCTGTAATTTCATACAATTGAAATGGCGATAACTCACTTAGTTATGATTTGATTTCCATGAAATTTTGTCGGCATAAGGGTCTTACATCAACCTAGATAAATGTAAAACCTAAAGATATTTAAGGGCACAGTTTTGATATTTGGGGGAAAATGTGAAATTTTCCAAATCTTACTATTATTAACAGAGCTGAGTGAATTTTCATTTCTGAAGTATTTGTTGCACTTGGGCTCATATTTGTGATTTTTCTCTGATTTTTGGCTCAAAGGTGTCCAATCGTGTAGGAAGGGGACACAAATATTGTTCTTGCATTTTGCCGCGCCTCCCCCCCCCCCCCACCTGGACTCCTAATGCAAAAAATGACTTATTTTTCAGATTCTTAAAGCGCTAAGACCTTTCATTTGATACCCTACACGACTACATTTGATGAACAATTTCTTAAGGGCCACTTCGTCATAAGGGGCCCCCTTAAAAAAATTTGACATATTTGATAAGACCTAAACTTTTGAAGGACCACCACATCTGACCTTCTCACAAAGCTTGAGCTTTGTAGCTTCTGTAGTCTCGAAAGGAATTTCTTATGAAGCACGGATGAACGGACAGATAGGCGGACGGACGAATGGACAGAGGGACTTGTGGATAGACCGACAGTAAGGATGGGAAACTAGTATGTGTTTGCAAAGTTTCTTTCAGAAAGCCCTAAAGATCATGGAGCTTGATCCAATACAAATAACATAGAGGCCGAAATTCGTTGAACTTTGCTTATACTAAAGGGTGGTCCAACCAAAACGCACGATGTTAATTGTAAATAAAACAAAAAGTTTTCAGAGAATTATGTTAATATTTTTTTTGTATAATAGAAGAATCTATGACAATTATGTGTAAAATAAAATATTGCCCAAACGCTCGCCACGGCTACGTTGGCAGATTTCTATTCGATGGACCATATTTTTAATGACTCTGAGACATAATTGAGGTTCAATGTCGTTAATGAGCTGAATTATCTCATAATTTAGCTCTTGAATTGTTCGTGTCTTATTGACGTACACGTTTTCCTTTAAATATACCCAGAGAAAGAAGTTCAACGGGGTCAAATCACATGATCGTGACGGCCAATTAACATCGCCACAACGTGAGATAACACGAAGATTGAATTTCTCGCGCAAAAGAGACATTGTTTCGTTAACTGTGAGGCAAGTCGCACCATCCTTTTGGAACAACATATTATCCAGGTCCATAATCTCAATTTCAGGCCACAAGAAGTCCGTTATCATCACGCAATAGTGAACACTATTCACGCTAACTGCTTGACCGTCCTCATTTTCGAAGAAGTGTGGCCCGATGATGCCGCCAGCCCATAAACTGCACCTTGTGGATTCATCGGCTTTTCAATAATCAATCGTAGATTCTCATTTGCCGAAATGTGGCAATTCTAATTGTTAACGAATCCACTGAGGTGAAAGTGTGCCCCGTCGATGAAGATGATTTTTTTTTGTCAAGTCACTATTCCCTTCTGTCTGTTCAGCCAACCATTTGGCGTATTGCCAACGCTTGAAATGGTCAGTATGCCTCAGCTTTTGAGTTGATTGAACCTTGTAAGAGTGTAAATTCAAATATTTATTCGAAATTCGCCTCAGTGATGTTCGTGAGATGTTCAATTGTTGGGCATTACGACGAGTCGAGATTGGCGGCTCTTCTGCCACATTATCGTGAACAACAGCAATACAGCAATGTTTGCCGCAGAACGAACTGGGCAAGCATACACAGGTGATTTCACGTTTTTCATAGACCCGGTTTGCTGAAATTCGCCCATAATTCCTACGATTGTGGACACATTTACTCGATTATGCTGACAAAAAAAATCACGAAATACACGAAATGTATTTTGATTTGAACACCCATTTCCTAAAAGGCGTCAACAACCTTGACGCACTGCTCAATTGCGTACCTCTACATGGTTAAATCTGTCAAACACTGTCAAATCAAATTGTCAAATTAAATTGGGCGAAAAACTTGACGTTAAGGTGTGCCTCACAATTAACATCGTGCATTATGGTTTGACCACCCTTTAGTAGGATTTACCATTTCTGTCGGAAAACTGTATCAGTATCATTAAATTAGATGAAATCAGCCATTTAATTTGTTCTTCAAAATATCATTTTATTCTTTAAGTTTCAATAAAATTTACCGACGTCATAGCCATTTGAATTTCCTCCAATTACAACAATCGTATACGATTTTTCCACTACATGGGCTTTCTATCGAACCAGACATCCCGCTTTGATTGAATCTCCTCCAAATTTTCATATAAGATGAATAACGAAAATATATTTAAGATTCAGATTTGAGTAATATTGGAGCAATTTCTTGAATAAAATCTTAACGGTACCCTTAAATTCAATGAAATTCAGTACTCAGATGACTATTTATAAGATTGATCTATCCTGAAAGTTTCATATTTAGTGAAGTTATAGCGGTTTGAATTTTCCTGTATTACTATGGAACAATATGCGCTGCACTTAATACTATGGAAACATATGGCTATGGAAAAACATGCGCTTTTTACCGACTCAGACACTACAGTTTTGCCAGGATTTGCATGAAAATTTCAGGAATGATAGGTGTCATAAATATCTTTGAGAATCGGTTCAGCTAGTGGTATCAGTAATCGTAAAACAAAATAGTGGCTGTTTTAAATGCGAAGATTGAATAATTTTGAGTTATTTTTTCCCCAACTTCAACGTTTAAGGTGCATTCTTTGAACACTTGATTCAATTTAATGAATGACTGAAGATGAGTACCTACAATTAATACTCATAGGTGAAACAAGTCAAGGAGGAGGGAGGGAGCTCCTAGCAAAAGGGCTTTGTAACCATTCTAGGATTCGGAAAAATTGGCCATGAATCGATGATTTCAGCACAGGAGAGTGGCCCCTGAAAATAAAAATTCATCAAACGTAGCTGATATGAGTATGAAATCAAAGTTTTCATGGGAGCTTTTCAAAACAGTTGTTAAACTGTCAGTTTTGGCTTCAGTGGGGGCACAGGGGGGAGATACATGAAAAATGTGTTTCCTCCGTCGCGGATGGACATCTGAAATAATTATCAAGGGAGATATTTATGAGTATAACAATAACAAAACCTCAGAAGTCGAAATTCGTTCAACTTTGTTAATACTAGTATGATCTTCGAATTTCATATTTTCTCCAATAAAATCGTCTTTGACAGGTTTCTTGATTTTATTCGATCTGGTGACTGCATTTTGTAAATTGAATACAAAACCCTTCTGACATGAGCGAAGGTCTGTTTACCCAACTTGTTTTAGTGTGTTTTGGGCTTCATTCCATTCTTTAATGGCAATCACGTCTCCACATAATGGTAACAAATCCTGGGCATCCAACCAGACTCTTCAATTTTGCTCTCCACCCATTTAAAAAATACTTCGCTAAGTAAAGGTGACAATGGGTTGCCCATAGGTGCGCCGGTTTGTTGCTTGAAATACCGACCCCTAAAGGTAAAATAATGTTCTGCCACGCAGACTGTTGCTAATTTTGTAACGGCTCTAGCTTTCTTTTTCCCGTTGATTGATGGGTCTTCTCTTGCCAGCGAGTCTTTTAAAAAGGCCAACGCTTGCTTCACAGGAACACTAGGGAAAAGAGACCACGTCAAATGACACCAATTGTTCTCCTTCGTTTATCTTCTGACTGTCTGTTAGTCTTCTTACTAAATCTTCTCTATTCCTGATGGAGTACTTGCTCGAAACTACACCTAGTTTTCCACATTCCTCCCGTACCCACCTGGCAATTTTCGTTGTCGGAGCATATATAGACGTTATTATTTCTCGTAGTTCATTGCCTTCTTTATGAATTTTTGGAAGGCATTTGATTCTCGACAAAACAGGGTTTTGAAACTCGTAGTTTACTGACGTCCTTAATTATTCTTTTGCACTCCTTTAACGTTTTCCCTTTTTACTGAGTCTGGGAGTGGATCATTCCTTAATTCGAAGAAGTCCCCACTCGTGAGTTTTTCGAACACTAAATCATCGTAGCGGTCCTTGTCTATGATGACTACTTTATTTCCTTTGTCCGTTAAAAAATATACAGGTTTTTCCTTCAATTCTTTCTTTGAGGAAACTGGACGCGTACGAGACACTTTGGATTATGCGGCAGCCTATGGAAAAACGATTAAATGATGATGTTGGCAATGGAGATTCACGTCTTTTAAAATTACTCCTAAATAATTAAGTTCAGGTTACAAATTTTTAAAATTATTTAAAATAAATTAAAAGTTCCACTAAAATTCACTTGACCCACATTTAAAATATACTTTTATGACCTGTTATTTCATTGATATGCATCCTTTTGTCAAGTACGGTAATTAATCACTAATAAGCTTTAGCATATATAATGTACATCTTGAGGATTTCTCTTCGGAACAAACTAGACACTGAAGAAGGAAGAACATTTACTCTCGAAATATATATATTTGTCTTAAAAACAAATAAATAGCGTTGCTTTTTTCAAATTATATTTTTTTTATAAAATAAATCCTATTCTAAAGAGTCGAAAAGGACGCCGAAATCCATAATCGAAACATATGGCAGTATTAAGGGTGCGGGGAGACTACAACATGGTAGTCAAAATGATCACAGTAAGCTTTGCATCGTGTCTAAGGCTTCTCACACTCTTTCAAGCTTTATTAATCGGAGGCATAGTGTTTTAATGAATGAATTTTGAATTTTCCCAATGCTAAATAGCATAGTTTTCGCTGGAAAAATAAAAGAACGAGATTTACTTGAAAAACAAAACGAATTCAATGATTTATACTAAAATAAAAAACCCTATTGCAATCACGACCTGCGTCCGTCTGTCCGTCCGTCTGTGATGTCACAGCAGTTTTTCTCCGAAACTGTATTAGCTACACCCATGAAACATTGTGAAAAGTTCAAAAGTGGTGACTTCTTGAAAGTTTTGGGGAGGAAAAATTTATTGAACGGCTTTAAGCGGGGCCTCCCCATAAAGGGAGGCGAATCTTCAAAAAACAGTTTTCACCGTTGGTAGTCAGTAGGATGTCATAGGAAAAGTCTTAATGAGATCTTTTCAAAACAAGTTTTAAAATTGCCTTATCAGTACCGAGGGGGCAGGGGAAGGAGGAATCACGAACTTTTCGCTTTGTAACCATTCTAGAGTTCGAAAAGAATGATCTGATGCCACGAATCGATGATTTGAATTATTCGCCCAATGCTTGTTTAAAAAATTGTTCAAATTCATCCAAAAGAAGCTAAGTTTCGTTCATCAGAACATAACAGCTGCGATTTTGTTCCATGTTAAACAATTTTCCTGAATACTCGGCTCATTGAATATACTCAATTAAACCACTATTTCTTAATTCATGAAAATCCGAAGAAAACAAGAGTGCCTTGGTTGATTTGAAATATATGTTAACTATCAACATGTGTTGTTGCTGTAATTTCATACAATTGAAATGGCGATAACTCACTTAGTTATGATTTGATTTCCATGAAATTTTGTCGGCATAAGGGTCTTACATCAACCTAGATAAATGTAAAACCTAAAGATATTTAAGGGCACAGTTTTGATATTTGGGGGAAAATGTGAAATTTTCCAAATCTTACTATTATTAACAGAGCTGAGTGAATTTTCATTTCTGAAGTATTTGTTGCACTTGGGCTCATATTTGTGATTTTTCTCTGATTTTTGGCTCAAAGGTGTCCAATCGTGTAGGAAGGGGACACAAATATTGTTCTTGCATTTTGCCGCGCCTCCCCCCCCCCCCCACCTGGACTCCTAATGCAAAAAATGACTTATTTTTCAGATTCTTAAAGCGCTAAGACCTTTCATTTGATACCCTACACGACTACATTTGATGAACAATTTCTTAAGGGCCACTTCGTCATAAGGGGCCCCCTTAAAAAAATTTGACATATTTGATAAGACCTAAACTTTTGAAGGACCACCACATCTGACCTTCTCACAAAGCTTGAGCTTTGTAGCTTCTGTAGTCTCGAAAGGAATTTCTTATGAAGCACGGATGAACGGACAGATAGGCGGACGGACGAATGGACAGAGGGACTTGTGGATAGACCGACAGTAAGGATGGGAAACTAGTATGTGTTTGCAAAGTTTCTTTCAGAAAGCCCTAAAGATCATGGAGCTTGATCCAATACAAATAACATAGAGGCCGAAATTCGTTGAACTTTGCTTATACTAAAGGGTGGTCCAACCAAAACGCACGATGTTAATTGTAAATAAAACAAAAAGTTTTCAGAGAATTATGTTAATATTTTTTTTGTATAATAGAAGAATCTATGACAATTATGTGTAAAATAAAATATTGCCCAAACGCTCGCCACGGCTACGTTGGCAGATTTCTATTCGATGGACCATATTTTTAATGACTCTGAGACATAATTGAGGTTCAATGTCGTTAATGAGCTGAATTATCTCATAATTTAGCTCTTGAATTGTTCGTGTCTTATTGACGTACACGTTTTCCTTTAAATATACCCAGAGAAAGAAGTTCAACGGGGTCAAATCACATGATCGTGACGGCCAATTAACATCGCCACAACGTGAGATAACACGAAGATTGAATTTCTCGCGCAAAAGAGACATTGTTTCGTTAACTGTGAGGCAAGTCGCACCATCCTTTTGGAACAACATATTATCCAGGTCCATAATCTCAATTTCAGGCCACAAGAAGTCCGTTATCATCACGCAATAGTGAACACTATTCACGCTAACTGCTTGACCGTCCTCATTTTCGAAGAAGTGTGGCCCGATGATGCCGCCAGCCCATAAACTGCACCTTGTGGATTCATCGGCTTTTCAATAATCAATCGTAGATTCTCATTTGCCGAAATGTGGCAATTCTAATTGTTAACGAATCCACTGAGGTGAAAGTGTGCCCCGTCGATGAAGATGATTTTTTTTTGTCAAGTCACTATTCCCTTCTGTCTGTTCAGCCAACCATTTGGCGTATTGCCAACGCTTGAAATGGTCAGTATGCCTCAGCTTTTGAGTTGATTGAACCTTGTAAGAGTGTAAATTCAAATATTTATTCGAAATTCGCCTCAGTGATGTTCGTGAGATGTTCAATTGTTGGGCATTACGACGAGTCGAGATTGGCGGCTCTTCTGCCACATTATCGTGAACAACAGCAATACAGCAATGTTTGCCGCAGAACGAACTGGGCAAGCATACACAGGTGATTTCACGTTTTTCATAGACCCGGTTTGCTGAAATTCGCCCATAATTCCTACGATTGTGGACACATTTACTCGATTATGCTGACAAAAAAAATCACGAAATACACGAAATGTATTTTGATTTGAACACCCATTTCCTAAAAGGCGTCAACAACCTTGACGCACTGCTCAATTGCGTACCTCTACATGGTTAAATCTGTCAAACACTGTCAAATCAAATTGTCAAATTAAATTGGGCGAAAAACTTGACGTTAAGGTGTGCCTCACAATTAACATCGTGCATTATGGTTTGACCACCCTTTAGTAGGATTTACCATTTCTGTCGGAAAACTGTATCAGTATCATTAAATTAGATGAAATCAGCCATTTAATTTGTTCTTCAAAATATCATTTTATTCTTTAAGTTTCAATAAAATTTACCGACGTCATAGCCATTTGAATTTCCTCCAATTACAACAATCGTATACGATTTTTCCACTACATGGGCTTTCTATCGAACCAGACATCCCGCTTTGATTGAATCTCCTCCAAATTTTCATATAAGATGAATAACGAAAATATATTTAAGATTCAGATTTGAGTAATATTGGAGCAAAATGCTAGCTG